>JBBBDQ010001220.1:2780000-3005000 GCA_037127315.1 Ascarosepion bandense | reverse complement strand
GTAAAAGGAATTTGATATTTATTTATTTTTTTTATAATTAAAGATTATTTGAATTTTTTTGTTTTGTTTAGATGTTTCCTAGTTTGCTATTTACCGAAAAACCTTTCACATCGAAGTGTGAAAATTCGCGAGTTTTGTGTACAAAGTTTGTAAATTCCAGAATTTTTTTTTTTATTCTAACAAAATAATTGAGTTAGATTTGAATTTTAAATTTGTTTTGTTCATCACAGATCAAATGAAGACGAGGCCAGATTTTCAGATAGGGGAACGTTATATAAATAGTAATTTTTGTAGTAATAGGTAATATATCGGTGAATATGTTACTATTAGAAAACTGTTCATGTGAAATTAAAATAATATTTTCATCTCAAACTATTAAATATAAAGGGAAAAGTTTTATTTTACAAGCAAAAGTCAAATAAAAAACATCTTTTTACGCATAGTAAAAAATATCTTTTGAAATTTATATTTTTGATCAGATCAAATCACATATTATTCAGCTTAGCACACTGGTTCCCTCTATATATAAATTTACTCGAGCCACAAGATTAGCAACTAAGTCCCACCCTTTTACTGTGAAACTGATAAATAGTAAACGCAAATTCTACTCCCTTTGCTTCTTTTCTCGCACTTCCCGCCTGTGGAATTCCCTTCCATTTACTTGCTTCCCCGACAGCTACAATCTCCAAGAATTTAAATGTAAAGTCAATAGTCATCTCCTATCTCACTAACCTGCATCCTCTCTCTCTCTCTCTCTCTCATGCTCTTTTCTCTGTTCAATCTACTCTCATCAGTATTCTCATCCTTCTCTTACCCACTTCCTGACACCCTCTATAACCTGTCTCTCTTATAACTTTCCTCCTATGTAAACCCCTGCAAAACAGTGGCAATAAAATGCCTTGGTTGGGGTGGTATTATCATTAAAAAATAGATAGATAGATAGATAGATAGATAGCCCGACAGCTATAATCTCCACGCATTTAAATGTAAAGTCAATAGTCATCTCCTATCTCACTAACCTGTATCTTCTCTCTTATGCTCCTTTCTCCGTCCACTCCACTCTCATCAGTATTCTAATCCTTCTCTTACCCACTTCCTGACACACCCTATAACCTATCACTCTTTCTCATAACTTTACTCCTATGTTTACTCCTGTTTAAACAGTGGCAATAAAATCCCTCGCTTGGGGCGATATGATTATAAAAAAAGAGCTTATGACGAAAAAACGACCAAATGTGAGAATTAAATTGGGCACGAAGATGATGTTGCCCTAATTATTCAAGAGAGGTTTGCCGTTTTCTCTTAAAAGCTATTTAAAACTCTGACTGTTAAAGATTAGCTTGAAAACTGGCCTTTGTCACCGGTGGAAAGGGAGAACATAAAGCTCTATCATTCTCTCTTTGACTTCGGAACATAGCACAGAAGACAAGACTTCATCGAGAGATAATATTTCCCTCAGGAGGCAGTTTTTAAAAAAATTTCAACCAACTACGTGGCGTATCACACATTTTAATCGCAAAAACTATCAATGCTTTTCTTCCTTTGAACACACAATTATATTTTTTCTTTACAAGACAATACTTTCCACTACAAAATGGTGACCAACAAAAACCCCATCCATCACTAACCTGCAGCTCTTATGTCGTTACAATATTATTTCAGGGCATCATTTTTGAATTGATAAAAAAAAAATCAATATTTTTCGATTTTTGATCATGGTTTTTATGAAAGTCTAATGAATGCTAACTGTTACGAGGATGCATTTATGTATAAAAAAATTATGTTAATAATGTCTAAAAAGTTATAGTAAGGGATTCTATTGAGTCCTACTTGTTATTACAAAAAAGTTTTAATTCATGAAGTAGTTGTTAAATAGAGAACCCAGGAATAGAACGTTTGGAAGATTGTAGAATGTTCGTGTAAAATCGAGAGAATTCTAAAAGATTCTAGAAATATGCAAATTAGGTGTTAGCCCCTATAAAAATAAGTTTTGGGAAGAGAGTAGTTAGTTGTTAAAAAGATTTACTGACAGTATCAACTTCGACTTTGATTCAAGGATCTATATGCAGCCGAAGGAATCTCTAAGAAAAGTTGCCGACCAACTAAAACCTGAAAGAGAACCTCATAAAACTAGAAAGGTAAATAGATTTTTTTGACCTTTTCATTGACTGGAAATTATTCTTTATATACACTTTAAGGATTTCCAATAAGTATAGCACTTAAACTACTTCGCTAAATTAACTGGGTAAAGATACTGGCCTTCCTTCTCCTTCGTAACACTACACCTGCCAGTAGTAAACTACGTTTCTGTTTTGAATGCAAAAATTGTAAATTTTGTATATATATCATTTTGTGTTCATCGCAAATTAACTATTTGTATGTGATTTAACTGATTGGTCAATCATTTATTTTCTTTTGTTACACGTAACATAACATATAAGAAACCTGGCATGGGGGACAGACATAATCTCGCTTCTGACCTTGAACGGGATCTACACTCTGTGGTAAATTGGGGCAAGAAGTGGCTTGTCAACTTCAATGCGTCCAAGACTAAGCTGTTGTCTGTCAACCATCACAGGCAACCTCTCCTGCCTCACATAAGCATGGACCAAGCGATTCTCCCTGAGTGCAATACACTGCGCTTCCTCGGCCTTACCCTCTCTTCTGATCTCAAGTGGAACCGCTACATCGAATCCATAGGTAAATCCACTGCTAAGAAGGTTGGGTCTCTGTGTCGATCCAGGATGTTCTTTCCGTCTGAATCCATTCTGCATATATACAAGTCTACCATTCGACCCTGCATGGAGTACTGCTGCCATTTATGGTCAGGCGCCCCTGCCGCTCACCTCAGTGTTCTCGACAGGCTCCAAAGGAGAGTTAGTAACGTGATAGGTGCTGACTTGGCAGCTCGACTACAGCCACTTCCCCACCGACGAAATGTGGCCTCCCTTTGTCTGTTCTATAAGTACTTTCATGGCTTCTGCTCAGACGAATTGAAGTCACTGGTGCCTCCTCAACAGGTGTTTACTCGTGCAACCAGAATGGCAACTGGGTCCCACCCATTCACAGTTAGGTTAACCAAATGCAGACGACAATTCTACTCCTTCAGATTCTTCTCTTGCACTTCACGCTTGTGGAACTCGCTCCCATATTCTTGCTTTCCTGACGGCTACAACCTCCAGAAATTTAAATGCAATGTCAATACTCATCTACTAACCACTTGACTCTAGCCCTTCCCCCACCCTGTGTATCCTTCCCTTTCTCTCCCCCCTTGCAACTGTCATTACACCTGCATTTTCATCTTTCTATTGCTTCTTTTTAATTGGTTTGTAATCCTCTTCTCCCTCCTCTAATTAATTTTCTTTCAGTTATGTAGACCCCCGCACATCAGTGGCGTTTACGCCTTGCCCGGGGTGAAATGATTAAAAAAAAATGGTCCGTAAAGTTTCCTCTATTTTTTTTTACGAGTGGAGCAGTCAATTTAAGAACCTGCCGTCAGTGTAAAAAAAACAAAAAAAAAACAAAACAAAAAAACACTCTCCATAACTGTAGCCGTGCGAACTACTCTGAATAAAGAGAAATTTTACGCAGGCCGAAGAAGCATCGTATTCTGATATTTACTTGGAGGCTGGAGGTTGCCTACCACTGATTTCGAGTTTTATTAATTGCAAAGCACTCGTTACACCAGTCGCGTGGTTACAAACGTCTTAGTTTTTTTATATTTTTTTATTTTATTATTTGTCTACTTTCTTACTACGAAGGGAGCGGCGTAAATTGTTGGTTAGCTGCGAGCGACTCTCTTTCAGGGCACATTCCAATCTAAAACCGACATTTTGGCAACGAGAAAGTCATTTAACCCTAACCTCGTTTGCAAAGCGAGTTTCACTTGATTTTCTTGCGACCAAACAATCTTGCCTCTCTTCTCGTGTTTCCCACATTTACTCATTCCGTATAATTCTTCTCTATTCCTTTTCTCTACATTAAAACTTTATTTTTCTAGCTTTCCTCTCTTTTTTTGTCTCTCATTTTTCTTTAGCAATTATTTCAACTCACAAAACCCAACTCTACGATGCTACGTTGATTATTACTGAAAAAAAAACAAACAAAAAAAAATGGTGAGGTCATATTTGTTAACTTCACGGACATCAATCATATCGTTTCGCTGAACCTTCCAATGGGACCTCCATGTTATATTAAATAAAACATGTCAAATGAAGATATTCCCTGATGCTTGCAACCATTATGGAAATATTTGGGTTTCACTATATCGTATACCAGTCGCACGATGATGAGCTTCTTTTTTCACACGAAGCAATTGTATAATTTTCCAAACTTTCTGAGCCGAATTTAAATAGAGAGATAATATTTTTGGACCAAGTTAAGTGCCATACGTGATACACACTTGGGTGATCATGTCTCGAAAGAGACATGACTGGCTGAAAAGTATAATTTCCCGTAGTAGGTTGCCATTATTTTCTGCGGTAGACTGGTTGTCAACCAAGGGTATAGAACCAATCTGTCCTGATATTTAACACATAGCTGGGGGGAGAAGAAATTAATTCCTTTCCCAAGGGTATTTGCGCAAGTGAATGCAAGAAATTCAACTAGAATTCGAACTTGGCTCACCGATTTTCCGTTCCGAGCCGTTATGCACCACAACGCGCCATTTTTAGACTATCTATCGTAATTTCTCTCAGCGCAGATTCATGGGTTACTTTTTTTTTTTTAACCCAGTAATCGTTAAGCTGTTATAATTTTACTATCATAAACTATATCCAAGCCAATATCTTCATTTAAAAAAAAAATTAAAGTTGAAACATGGGTCATTGTAAAAAAAATATAATTTGGTTGTTTTGTTTTTATGGCATATCAACCTCGGCGGGTCATTTATTGCCAACTAAATTTTATTTATTTATTGCTGGTAACACCTTTTTCTTTCAACAATTTATTATTGTTTTTTATATAAGTTTTGTGTCCAGTAATACTTTTTTTCTTTTCGATTATCAAGATTCATTGGGATTTTGTTTTTAAGGGCAGGGTCCCCAAGAACTACCCTTGTTACTTAACACATAACTGGAGGGAAGGGACGGATTAATACCTTTTCCAAGGGTACCAGTGCTTAGGTGAATGCAGGGTATTCAACTGGAATTCGAAATCGGCTCACCTATTTCTCTTTCCGAGCCGATATCCACTGCACCACAGCGCCTGGTATTCCAAAAGGGTTACCCATCTAAGTACTGACCAGGCTCAACGTTGCTTAACTTCTGTGATCGAGCGAAAACCGGTATATTCAACGTGATATGGCCATAAGCCATATAATTTGGAATTGGCTTATGAATGCAGAAAAGTCCTTTTATGGAATAGTCCTGCACCCTTATAACGCCCTGCTCTCGTGGGTTTTCAACCCACGCTGTGAATACGTTCGAAAGATGAGGGATTATTTGATTCTCGGAAAAAAAGTGTTGCTAACAAATCAGAAAAAATGAAATCATTGTATAGTCAGTATAGTGCCATACGTGATGCACACTTAGGCGAAGATTCTCCCGCACTAGGTTGCCATTACTTTCTGCAGTAGACTGGTTGCCAACCAAGGCTATAGAACCCAATCTATCCTGCTATTTAATCCATGGATGGAGGGAGAGGCGACGGAGTATACGACGGCGTATATGAATGCAACGAATTCAACCGGAATTCGAACTCGGCTCTCCGATTTCTCGCTCAGAGCCGATATTCACTGTACCGCAAATAAATGGGAAGACATGACTTTTTTCTGTGTGATATTTTTCTGATCAGAAATCAAACTGACTTTTTCAAAGCTAAAATTTTGACTGTTTCGAGATTAGGTATTATTTTGCTCGTCATGAAAGCCGTTCATAGTACGTTTATTTCTAACTTGGTATTCCTTGATTGTGCAAGAAAAAAAAACAGCTGAAATAAGGAAGGGAGAAAATTTTCTGATTTGTATTTATCTTGAAAATTTCTAGTTTGTATTTACTGCGAAAATTTATTTTATAAATTACAACGGGCGTTTTATTGGTTCTCCTGACATTGAAAATCTTTCAGCAAAAACAAAACTTAATCTATATTTAAATAAGGTTGGTTCTCATTTAAACTTATTTATAAATGAAACTCTGTGTGTGTGTGTGTGTGTGTGTGTGTGTGTGTCCGTTAACTATAGACTCTGAACCGATTTTCTTGAAAATTTACACAGTTTTACTGTAAGCGTCTGCGAGTGTTCTTAGCTAGGTTATGTGTCGAGGTACTCCCGATAAATATCGAAACTCGATAATCGAAAAAATCGGGTTATAGAAGGAGTGGTTCGATTTTAATCAAATTTGAAACACTCATAGACAAAGACGTAAGAAACGACATTCAGAAGTTTCAAGGTTGCAGTTCTTACAATAGTGCAGTAAATTTGATATCGATGTCAGGAAATCAAAATTTGACTTACATCCATTCATTTTTGTTTCAGTCTACGGTTTTGTTGGAAACAACTATTGCTTTTTAGTCTTTCGTGCCAACGTCCAAATCTACTGAGCTCCAGTACCATGGATTAGTTTTAAAGCTTTCATTACACCCGAGTAACGCCAGGCTAGTGTCACATAAAAATAGGTTAATATCTTTAGATTCTTTTGAGGGTTGCAGGTGTCTTTATGATCAATAAGATTTATTAGCTAAGAAGCACATATAGCGAGAGTATAATGGGTGGTGCAAAAGGTTGGTTGAATGGTACATATGTGCGGTTATCATAGAAGGCGGGAAAAAGCATGCTATGGTTGTTGTTGTGGTTGATGATGATGATGATGATGATGCATTTAAAAATGTCGTTTAAAAATGTTTTTGTCATTTCTTTCTCCAAGTTCAATAAATGGTCAAATAAACTACAAAATATTCTAATGCCCATTAAGTATAGATTCATTTGTTGCTATTCTGGTGAGATTATGTGTCAACAAAAAAAAAAAAAAATCAAAATGTTTACACAGTATAAAAACGATTAAATCCAACCAATAAAATGCCTTTGTTAGACCTTTTTCGCAATGTTAGACACTGGTCGCCAGAACTTTTATTTTGTGGTCTCTCTACAGCGTTACATGGCAACGTTGCCTTGTAATGATCATCATCTATGTGCCCTATCCTTTCAGGACGTAGGCGATCATGGCTTTCCACGTTTCCCTATCCCTGGTGGCACTTAGCACGATTTCTCCTGTTACACCACTAGCCATCCACTAGCTCAAGCTCATAAATCTAGAATATAAATGTATAGAAACCAGCATGGTCACAAAATGAGGGATCAGATTATATATTGATTACAATATAGAATTGATCCCCCATTTTATATCCACATTATAATTTCTTATAAACAGTTGGCATATATATTCTTCTATATGCCTTTTTTTTCAGGAGGTAGGCGATCATGGCTTTCCACATCTTTCTGTCCCTGGTGGTTCTTAGCACGATTTCTCCTGTTACTCCCCGCAACCCCCGTTTCGTCATCCACCTGCTCAGGTTCTTCAAATATGTTATCCGCTGCTTTCCTCTGTCTCTTTTTCCTTCTATCTAGCCTGTCAGTATCATGTTTTCCAAGCTCTCCTTCCTCATTGCACGTTCCAGGAACTTCAGTTGTCTCTTCCCGATGCTCACTATTAGTTTTCTTTTCAATGCCATTCTTTCCAAAACCTCATCATTGCTCACATGTTCGGTCCATGATATCCGCAACATCCTTCTGTAGAACCACATTTCCGCTGCTTCAAGTTTTTTCCTCATCTTCAATGATATTATCCAGCATTCACTGCCATATTGAAGAACTGACATCACATAGCAATACTCTCTTCTTTGTTTCTAGTGAAATTTTCCTGTGTTTTAGTACTTTACTCAGCTTCTGGAACTCGTCCTTCGCTATGCCAATTCGCCTTCGGATCTCTGTGTCACACTTTCCATCTCCTGTTAGAACACTTCCCAGGTATAACGATACATTAACAAAAAATTACGTCTGCATCACGTAGAAATATTAGTTCCCATACGATCACTGAAGTTAAGCAACATCAAGCCTGTTCAGTACCTATACGGGTGACCGCTTGGAAATATCAGCTGCTGTAAGCCTGGATGTGCGGATGGTGTAATGGATAATGGCTCGGAATTGTTAATCGGAGAGACGAGTTCCAATTCCAGTTGGGTTCGTTATATTCACTTACGCGCAAATATTCTTGGAAAAAGCATAAATCAACCTCTTCTCCCCCAGTAATGGGTTAATTAGTAAGACTTGTATCACTAAATCATTAATATCTCATAAGAAAAAAAGTCTTTCAATCTAAAAAGATATTCTGGTTTGAATAACCCGCAAAGGGTTGATAATCCGTAAAATAATCAATCAATGAAATACGGATGAGTTGCAGTGGATATCGACTCGGAACGACAAATCGAAGTGCAGAGTTCGAATTCCAGTTAAATCCATTGCATTCACTTACGCACAAATACCCTTGCGAAAGGTACTAATCCATCTCTTCCCTCCAGTTATGGGTTAAATAATAAGATAGATTAGGTTCTAACCGAATCTGTCCTGCCATTTAACTCATAGCTGAAGGAAGAAGAGATAGATTATATTACATTATTGTATTAAGTATAATTAGTGGGGGATCAGTTTATTACTTCATAACAATATAAAACTGATCCCCACTTTATGCCCAGTGGAAGCCTTAATCATGTTTTCAACTATTATATTCAGTCAGTCAGTTAAGTGCCATACGTGATACACGGTTGGGCTATCATGTCTCGAAAGAGACATGACTGACTGGGCAGAAGATTATCCGGAAGTAGGTTGCCAAAGCATTCTGCGGTAGTCTGGTTGTCGACCAAGGCTATAGAACCCAATCTGTCCTATTATTTAACCCATAACTGGAGGGAAGAGAGGGATTAATTCCTTTACCAATGTAAAAAAAAAATGTCCTGCAAAAAGATGAATTGGGAGCAGTCGAGATATTAAAAATGGTTGGATACACTATAAAAAAGATCGCAGAATCCCCAGAATTTTTGTTTATATTTTTTTCAAATATCAGTCACCGATTATCTTTTTATTGTAGACGTTCAAAATTTCCAGGTCTTTTAGAACGTGCATCGCTTTCAGCGGATTTATATCCCCAGTTTTCTTCTTTTTGTTTTTTTTTTTAAGTCGCTATCGGAATAATTCTCCAAATCCTTTCACTAGTTTCAGCGGATGAAAGCAAACCTTGACGTATATTCATTGTAAATGTAACCGTTACATACTACCTAAACCCGTTATTCAGCCATTTTCTGCTGGCTGTGTAATCTTACGCATGCGCAGTAAGCTTCCTTCTGATTGGTTACCAAATTACATCGAAGCTGCCCAACTTTTTAATTGTAGTTGAGATAGCGTTGATAAGTAGCATAATCTTATTAAGATTATTTATATTCATATATTATTCTTGATTTATTACTTATATTTATTTATTTAATGCAAAACGGAAAGCCCTTCAACCTTTTAAAAATAAAAGAATAAGTTATATGAATAATTTTGATAACGCGCAACACATTACACAACTGGTTCACAAAATGGAGGAATTCCCCTTTGTCCGCGCTCTGTTTCTTCCCTAATATGTCACACTATTTGATAAAGTGGATTGGCGTGTCCTGGGGAAGATCTTAATGACTTACTCGTTACCCTCCAAAGTGAACATTGAAAAGAAAATAATAATAAAATTTTCTGCAAATATTGTCTATTAATCGAATACTGACAGCCTGCAATAATGCTCCTCGGTGTTACATTTATGTTTTGTGTGTAATATTTAAACAGTGCCATTGAAAAAGGCAAAACATTAGCGAAGAGAATGTGAAAGCGAGCGAGCGAGCGAACAACTAGGACGCACGTGTTTCCATCCAGCGTGTTTTCTAACCCCCGTCCGTTTGGGTTCCGTCTGGAGTCGTAAGATGATATCGCCTACAGCCTGAAAACACTCGCATTCTCACATACGCTGGTAGTAATGACAACTCGCAGAGAGGATGGAATGTCAGCACTGGCGCTCACAGAACAAATACGACCTGCGCTGAAAAGTTATTGGCCCGACCTACTTCTCAAAAAATCTGACCAAACATCAGTTGATGTTTTTCAAGAACTTGGTCGCTGTTAAAAACTTAGATGATTCCTACGCACCACAACATAGCGATAATATATATATATATATATATATATATATATATATATATGCTTATTTGCAAATGAATTAAATCATTTTAGGAAATGTTTCATTTTTAAAAAATCATCGCAAAAATCCTTTTTTTTTGTTTTGTTTTACATCTGTTAACATCTGTTAACACCCAAACTTTATAAAATTTCAAGAGATCAATTTTTATAGTAGATAATGTATTTCTTTTCATCAATTCACCCCAATCAAGGCGATAATGCTACTAAAACACATAGGGGCTATTTGGAGTGCTCTGTGAGTTAACGAAACTTGGTTATAAACAGCCGACAATTTGAAATGAATTGTTTGAACATTATATTTTATCGATACTCGTATTTAAGTAGATATTCTGTTTACGATTATATGTAGATAGGGGTTGCAGGTTCGAATCCTGCCAAATGACACACATTTTCGTAATAAAAATTTATCGTAAATAATCAGGCCAGTAGATATAAATATATAAAACTGTTTAATTAAAAAACAGAATATCTACTCAAATACGAGTATCGATTAAAAGTAATGTTCAAACAATTCATTTCATATATATATATATATATATATATATATACAAGTAATAACAATAAACAATAACAAGCTGATTTCATGTAAAATCTGTGATTGTTGACCCCTAAGCTCATTACTGATTTCAAGTCATTATTCATCTCTCAGCCTTATCCTGTATCTTCTCATTCGCTTCCTTCTCCTTTTCAATCTTCGTTGGTAATCAATAGTTTTAGCTAAATGTTATATGAACATTAGGTTAGCTCATGTGCGTTGTGGTGCAGTGGATATCGACTCGGAATGACAAATCGAGGAGCCGAGTTTAAATTTCAGTTGGATTCCTTGCATCCACTTATGTACAAATGCCTTTGGGAAAGGTATTAATCCGTCTCTTCCTTCCAGTTATGGGTTAAATAATAGGGCAGATTGGGTTCTATAGCCTTGGTCGGCAACCAGTCTACCACAGGAAGCAATCGGTAGGACATGATCGACCAAAGCGTGTATCACGTATGCCACTTAACTGACTAATAAGTGAAAAATGGAAGAAAAATGTTAACGTCATTTCAAGTTTAAGGTCTTTCCATCCTTAACTGTCTTTCAATCTCCCATTCCTCATCTCTTTAGTCCCCAACCCCGTCTCGCTCTCTGTGCCTTTTGTCTCCCTACATTCCAACTCTTCCTTATCACTCACTCACTCTCTCTTTCTATCTATCTAGGTAGCGACAAACATTTGCTAACAAATTAGCATACATAATGATAAAAAAAAAGCCACAAACTTAATAAAATCAGATTTTTATCGTCCAAATGTTATTATTAAGAAGAAAGATTAGAGGAGTTTTTGATTATTTAATTAAATTTTTAATCTTTTTCAAATTTTTGTTAAGAATGTTGTTTTGCTTGCGTAAACGGCTGACCATAAATTTGTATGAGAAATTTGAGTCTCTTCTGCGTGGAAAACACATTGCTTTGAATATTCTTGCAAAAATCAGATAATTGTCGGATTGTAATGAAACTTTCATTGCTGATATATATATATATATATTTGCTTATTTGCAAATGAATTAAATCATTTTAGAAAATGTTTCATTTTTCAAAAATCTTCCTAAAAATACTTTTTTTTGTTTTACATCTGTTAACATCTGTTAACACCCCCCACCTTTATGAAATTTCAAGAGATCAGTTTTTATAGCAGATAATGTATTTCTTTTCATCAATTCAGCCCAATCAAGGCGATAATGCCACTAAAACGCATTGGGGCTATTTGGAGTAAGAGAGAGAATGAGAAAACTTCGGAAACATCTACACCTGCTCAAAAGAACGGGGGGGGGGTGTTAACAGGATGATAGGAGATTCTATCTTTATATTTATTATAAGAATATGTCTTTGGAAAATTTAAATCATATTTTTATTTTTATTTTTATTAATTTATTTGGTGAAAAAGGACACAGAGAAAATCTGCTCTTAATCGTAAAATGAAAAATGAAAAAAAAAAAAAAGTAAAAGAAGTTATTATTTAATTAGAAAAGTTTTTGCTTGCTTTTATGAATAGCATAAATTATGCACACTGTTGCGTTACGGGAGGATGTGTGTTGTGGTACAGTGGATATCGGCTCGGAATGAGGAACCGGGTAGCCGAGTTCGAATTCCAGTTGAATCCATTGTATTCAAATACACTTGGGAAAGGTATTAATCCGTCTCTTCCTTCCAGTTATGGGTTAAATAACAGGACAGATTGTGTTCTATAGTCTTGGTCGTGCAACCAGTCTACAGCAGAAAGAAATGGCGAACTGCTGCGGAATAAAATTCTGCCCAGTCAGTCATGTCTCTTTCGAGACTTGATCGCCCAAGCGTGTATCACGTACGGCATTTAACTGACTGTTGTGTTAAGAAAAAATATTTTTATGAATATTACAGGAATTGTTTTCATTTAAAAAAAAATAATTTTAATAACTTATAAAGTTTTAAATCTTTTAAAACTCTGCTTTTATTTGTATCGGCTAGGTTATATTGCTATTAAGCAAAAGTATATTTTTTACTAATATTTAATAATCGAACAATAATTAATTTACTAATATTTATATTCACAAATTATACACTAATTTCCTCAACAAAATTTTTTGCAAGTAACGCTCTAAAGTCAAAGTACCTAAAATTGAATAAAATATATCACTTAGAATAAATTTAAACATTACTAAATTTAAACATTACTAGGCAATAATATATATATATATATATATATATGTGTGTGTGTGTGTGTGTGTGTGTGTGCGTGTATAGATAGATAGATAGATAATGATACCAAGTTCTTAAATGGAGAAGATAACCCAAAAATATCTATTTAATAAAATATATTAAGTGATAGATCTGTATAGACACCATATATATATATATATATATATATATATTAGGCGTTCAGGTTGTATTTGTCAAGTACTTTTCTACTGTTAAGTGGTGTATACTTAATAATGCCAAACATGAATTTTCGATAAATCTGTTAACACCGTCCTGTTAAATATAGTTTGGTTCGATATTTTAAACTAAAAGAAACATAAGTAATATTTTTTTACAATTTCGAATAATTAAACTTTAAATTAGTTAACCTTCCGTAAATAAATTTATGACATATAAAAATTCTTTTTAATATCGGATGGCCATTCGACACGTAAATTTAACCACCTATCTCGTCAGCGTGACCAAAAATGTTTTGGTCTCGCTGACGAGATTGGTAGTTAAATTTGCCTGTCGAAATGGTCATCTGATATAATAAAGTTTGAATTTTTATATGTAATCGATATTGGCTCTGTAAATAAATAAATTTAATTACACTGAGCCCTCTGATTGGATCAGTGTTAATATTTAATATTAATATGATCCTTTAGAATTTACGTCCAAACATTTTTTTTATTTCTGACCAATATATATAAGTGTGTGTGTGTATGTGTATTGAATCGATCTTGTGTTATTCTCTGCTCATATCAAAATATCAGATATTCTTTCCTTCTCTTCTTCTTTCTCCTACTCTTTATGAAAACCCAAGAAAACTTTATTTGAAGTTATTCAGTTGATTTTAATCTTAAGTTATTTTCTTTCGTGTGGGTTGTTTATATTCGATCATCGTCATTAAATAAATAAAATTAAATATCTTCGAAAACAAGCCTTGTAATTAAGTGGAAATAACAAGATCATTCAAAGCAACTTGACAGACAGGAACAGACATGCTGGAAAATACACTCAGATGTGCCCACGTCTCATATAAATGGGGCGTGAGACGTGCATGTAGCCTGCATGACCTTACCATTAAGCAATGGGTAACAAGCAGGCTGTTACTACTGTAATGAATTCGATTTCACTCCACAATTGCTGTGATATATATATATATATATATACCAAGTTCTTAAATGGAGAAGATAACCCAAAAATTATATATATATATATATAATTATGAATTAATTGTACATTACGCGACGGAAGTTTCCGTTTCGAGATAGATTCTCTTCATCAAGCAATATTGGTGTTGGTTGTGAAAATGAATTTCATTTATATATATATATATATATATATATATATATATATATATATCTCAGTCATCCACATACATGCCCGTTTCGCTGTATCACAGCTCATCAGTGCGGCTAGACATATCCACTTGCTTCTGGCCGGGACGGAAACTCGACTGATTTGGTATCAGTCGGAGTCTCTACTCCCTAAGCCATCGGCGCATGGGGTCAGAGAAGGGAAATTTTAACGTCTTGTATGTAAGCAGTGTATCCAGACGCCAGTCACCGAGAGAACTCAATTCATTTCTGAAGAGTCACGCATTATAGCCGAAGTGGAAATTGTTTTTAAAATTTTCTTCTCCAGAGTGCTCAATCGTAATGAGAGCATAATATATATATATATATAACTGTAAATTTATCTTTGAACATGTCGTCTCGAAAAGCCCACCGAGTATAAACGCGGAGGGGAAAAAAGTGGAAACAAAAAAAAGAAACGAACTGAGCACTTGAACATTAGTCAAAGTACATGTCGAAAGAAAAAAAAACCCCAAGACGAGGAACCTAACACGTAAAGCGCTCAGTGCACTAGTAGAGCAAATATATATATATATAATTATGAATTAATTGTGAATTGCGAGACGGAAATTTCTATGTTTCGAGATAGATACTCTTCATCAAGCAATGTTGGATGTTGGATGTAAAAATGGTTTATATTTCAGTACATATTATGCTCTAAAATATTTATTGTACTCGGCACTGTTTAAAAAAAAATTGTCAAGGAACAGAAAATTGCAAAACTTTGGGTCCTCTTTACCTGGATTTATATATATATATATATATATATATATATATATATATATGTGTGTGTGTGTGTAAGAGAAAGAGAGACAGGCAGACAGACAGACTAGGGGAGTGTTTAATGAATGGGGACAAATATTCGGGGGGCCGCGCCGTGTTGGGAATACCTTTCCTGTTTGTGTTTTATGAAAGTTTTGCAGTAGAAAGGTGATTTTGCAAGTGCAGCTTAGATGTGGCACAAGGCCGAAAATATGGGGCACCCAGCTAGGATTGAACTCACTAGTCAGTTGTAAAAATGATTCTAGCGAGACAAGCTTACTAACCACCACCTTACATTGAATTTCTATTAGACTCTTTTCATATCTATCTATCTATCTATCTATCTATCTGTCTGTCTATCTATCTGTCTGTCTATCTATCTATCTATCTATCTATCTATCTATCTATCTATCTATCTCAGTCTGTTGATGATCTATCTATCTATCTTTTTTTTTTTTAATCATATCACCCCAAGCAAGGCGGTACGTGGGTGGAGTGTGAACCGGGCGATAATTCAGTCTACCTACACCAATTGAAAAAAAAACAGAAAAGAGTAAAAAAGATTGGAAAAGAGAAAGCCGGAAACCACATCCTAAACAGGGAACAAGGGATGAGCCTCTTCTCCTGTTCAAATACCTAAACAGTCATGATGAACGGATGTTCCTTCAGGGAGACATTCTTTGAAAGATTATTGAGCCTTAAGCTCACATCTGACCTGAAGTGAGAGTTGTACATGAATCATTACTAAAACTGTTATCTCACTCTGTTCATCTATCTATAGCTTGTTCATACCTTTTTAGCTAGATAACACATAGGTTTACCTTAGTTTGTCCCGAGGCTACAAGCCTAGCGATATTAAGGTAAGCATAAAATTCGCCACAGTAGTAATCGTCTGCGCGATTAGTTTATTAATTGCTGTTCCACGGCTAGTGACGCCTAAGTATATCATTCTGATGCAAAATAACATCGAAGGGCTAAAAGCGATTTTCTACCCTAGTGAATGGGACTGCAATATAAACTGACTAGTTATCGCTTCTGTAGGCGCCTTAATTATTGTTACTGTCGTTACGGCCCGCAAAGTATGGGTTGAATGAAATATTCTCATCTTATCGCTAGTTCTTTTCTCTATCCATCGCTTGCAAATGTAACTATGACTTTTACAGTTTTTTTTGGGGTTTTTTGACAAAGCTCTACGTTTGTTTTGAATTGACCAATGCCGACTCAGTACCGGCTGTTTTATACCCACGCATTCTTGAACAATGTTGTGTATCTCAGGCAAGAAGTGTCTTTCAACAGAGTTTAATTGCTAAGAATGAGGACTTCATTCTGTGCTTCATCCTACCAAAAAAAGAGTTTACGATAAACACGTTTTAACAGGAGGTACGAAGATTTTGTTGCGTCAAGCCTCAAGTGAGTTAGTCTTTAACGTTTTAAAGTCTGCTTTATTTATTTATCACTGATAAGTAAGATGAATCTCCCTTAAGCAACAAACTTCTTTGCCAAGTGCGGTATCAAGTAGAATAAATACTGGTTAAGAGTCTGGAATGGTTGAAAATGGAACGATTGAAGAAAAATGACAAAGAGAAAGAAATTCTGTCGAAAAGTTACGAAAGCGGTTTATATAATCAAAGAAACAGAATTTCTGTCGTCACAAACAACCGTCAGATATGCATTAAAAAAATCCGAAAAATTCAGATAACTCGATTTAAAATCTGGGAAAACCTTTTAGACGTTTTGGCAGCCATACAAGTGTATTTCATGAGTGTATGCCACTTATTACGCATGGAAAAGATCCAAGTGATTCCGACAACTATTTGCCTGTGTAAATTTTGGTGAAAATCAGAGAATATTACATGTAAGAATTGTCATTTTGGAGAATGCAGTCATGAGTAGATAGACTAAATTATCACCCGGTTCACACTCCACCGCCGTCTACTGAACAGGTGAAGAGGCTCATCCCTTGTTTCCTTTTTAGGATGTGGTTTCCGGTTTTTCTCTTTTCCAATCTTTTCACTCTTTTTTTTATATTTTTTTTTTCAATTGGAGTAGATAGACTAAACTATCGCTCGGTTCACACTCCACCCATGTCTATTGAACAGGTGAAGAGACTCATCCCTTGTTTCCTGTTGAGGATGTGGTTTCCGGTTTTTCTCTTTTCCAATCTTTTCACTCTTACGTAGCCCCCTGCGCATCAGTGGCGTTTTCGCCTTGCTTAGGGTGATATCATTAAAAAAAAAAAAAAATCAATGACAGAAAATTTTGTATCTAGTTACTAAGGAAGATTTTAAGATAAACCATTCAGTATGATATAACATTTTTAATAAAGTATTGAAGAAATGTGCCCCAGAACTCTCCTCTGTCCTCTCTAAACTCTATAACCTCTGCCTATCTGCTTCCTGCTTTCCTGCCTGTTGGAAGTCCTCCTGCGTAGTTCCTATATTTAAGAATTCTGGCGAACACTCAGACCCCGCCAATTACCGTCCTATTAGTCTCCTTGGCAAAGTTTTCGAAGCCATTATCAATGCCGAGGTGATTCAGTATCTCATGGCCAACGGGCTTCTCTCTGACAAACAGTACGGGTTTCGCTTCACCAGGTCTACTGCTGATATGCTAACGACCATTACCGAGTACATATACCGGGCACTCGACAAGAATGGTGAAGCCCGAACCGTAGCCTTGGATATCTCCAAAGCATTCAACAGGGTTTGGCATGCTGGCCTCTTGTGCAAACTGCGGAGCTATGGGATAACTGGACATCTGTTTGACCTCATCCAGTCTTTCCTCTCTAACTGCACATTGAAGGTGGTATTAAATGGGCATGCCTCCCAAAACTACCATACGAACGCGGGCGTCTCTCAAGGTTCTATCCTAGGTCCCACGCTCTTTCTGATCTACATTAATGATCTCCCCGACACCATTAGATCCCAAGTTGGCATGTATGCCGATGACACAACAATCTACTCTCGCATCGATCAGAAACCAGGTCTGGACGACAAAGTGAACCTCGCTGTCGTACTTGAATGGGACCTCCAATCCGTAGTGGCCTGAGGTAGGAAATGTGTATTTATTGTGAAGACTTACACAATTGCGGCACAAGGCCTAGTTTGGGAGGGGGAACAAAACTGAGGTTGGTCGTGCAGTACGCTATCTTATTCCTAGCTAATTTCATTCGTGAGCCAAGCATACGTTACAATTTTTCTCTCTCACCAAAAGAAGTTATCCTTCGACACTCATACCTATCATATACCAGAATACCACAAAACACTCCGGGGAATCTATACAAAAACCCAATGTGTATAAAAATTTCTTTTTACAATATTCATTTTTCCATAATTTTTTCATACAAAAATATATATTTTAAAAATAATGCAGTGAAATGACACAGGGGAGAAGGGGTATGATGTAACATCCCAAAATAAAAAGAAACAAAAAGAACAAACAAAACATTGTGTTAGCTGATCCCAACCCACCCACAAATAAACAAAGAGGTTACTGTATTCTGCCTGTTAGACAAAATCAAGCCACACTCTTTCTACTGGGAATGGGGAGGAGCACAAAAAATTCGGGTTGGGAATGAGAAAATTCTGATTCAGGCATGACAAAAACGGAGGTAAAAATAAAACGGGAAATAGGGGGTCAAGCGCTGAATCATAACAAAAGTGCCGGGAAACAGGCGAGGACATACATTCATACACCTTAACTAGGAACACAAATGAGTACTAACCTTAACCAAGGGAAGGGTTCCAGAGGAATCCAACCCGATGCGACGTAGCAGGTCTAAAAAAGAAAATCAAGGCCAGCCCCAGTCACGCGAACCAGGCTCGCCTCAGTCACCCACCTTTCGCTGAAATCTGTCGGGTGCAATTGTTTCCAATCAGTTCTAATCTTCATTTTGAGCTGATGCTCAAAATATCTGATCAGATCCTGATGTGAAAGACGACCACCCCGCAAGACCTCCTCCAGACGCGTCGTCCATATCACCATTCGAGCCGTGGCCAGTAGCACTAGAAACACCATTCGTTTCACTCCAGAGTACGGTGGCGACACATTGTCAACAGCGTATGCACGATCAATGAGCAGAAGCTCCCGCGGCGCGATACGAGCAGTCAACTCGCCGACTCGATCCCATAATGGGCGAACGCGCACACAATGGTAGAAGGCGTGCGAAGACGTCTCCTTGATGCCGTTTGGAATAAAATACAACGGATTGAAGGGGGCACAATAAAACTACTGGATAGAGCAAGTTTTCAGTACAAAACCCGATCACCAACACTGAGAGTGTATTCCTGTCAGCAACAATAAAGAGTATGCATATTGCGCTCGGAACGTGGTTAGTTAATGACATTTCTTTTGTTAATGCTAAAACTTATTACCCACCTGTTTGCTGTGTTCACATATTCTGTTTGGTTTCCGTACTCAGCAAGCGTCGATGAACGTCAATCCAAGTTGACCGGTATGTTCATAGACTCATATACTTTGAATGCCTTACACTTGTGAAAGCTGATAAATCATATATATATATATATATATATATATATATATATATATATATATATTACTATTTACGCTTTCACACTCTTTGAGGACTCTGGAAGAATGGTAAACTTTGAAAAACAGTATCCACTCTGGTATGTACGCATCGCTCATTCAGTAAAATGAATTAGAGCACTCTGGCTATTGGCCGCGTATAATGATAATATACACGCTAAAAAGTTTGCCTCCTTCTACCGAACGCCCATAGCCCAGAGGTAGAATCGCTGACTGACGCCAATTCGGTCGGGTTTCAATCCTGGGTTAAAAAGCAATCGGAGTCTAACCGTACTGATGAGCTGTGATGCAGTGAAACAGGTCTGTCTGCGGATGACTATATATATATATATATATATATACAGCAAAGATAGACAGAATATTGCATTTAAGCATAAAAAAGTATATCACCGCTGTGTGTTTAACTCAGCTTCCAATCTTATATGTACATACGCCATATCTCTGATACTAGTCACTTTTACCCATAAATATACCATATCATAAAACCATATATATATATATATCCCAGAGTTGTTCGGATAACTTAACTCTCATTTTGTTAAACCAAGACTGATATATGCAAAACCTATTTTCAAGCGAAAGGTTGATTTTTTTTTCGGTCATGAATCCTTGAAAATGATCACAATCCGAAAAATAATATGATTGTGAGCCTGAAGATAACTGTAGAGTGAATCGACTGAAATCTTGACATACAAATTACAAATCGTAACTGATCAACCGTTCGGTAAACACTTGTCATATTAACGCTTGATCTTAAAATGACAAAAGACTGCAACCATTTAACGTTTTGGTTTCTTCCAGATCGGAGAGCCTTTTGTTAACACTGTGTTAATATTTGTGAATGTTTTCATAATGCATTTAGCTTGTACAAGTTCAGTACTTGTAAAATCCACGATATTCTCTGGAGGAAAATAATTAACATTAGGTTATTTATATAACAAATGCAAACGAGATATATGTAGAAATATATCCAGAGAAATATATTTGACATCACATACGCACGCACGTGCACGACGTCTGCGGCTTAATTTCAAAGAATTCCGTTGCTTAATTCATTTTAAAATATGTGGGAAGCTTGAATGTGGGATTTTCGGGCCTTTTTTTTTTTGTTTTAGAGTCCTGCTTGTTTTTTTTACATTCTTTGGCGCAGATATGACAATTTTGGGCGCGTTTCAAGTAATTACATTTATAATTTGGGGAACTTTCAATGATTGCAGGCACGAAAAGAAAACTACAAGACCTCCTACAGAAGGTAGCTGAAGAGAGGGACAAGAAAGATATAAACTGACTGAATGCATGGTCATCAGTAAAAAAGCAACCCAAAATGACAAATACAGGTGGGGGATACTAAAATCAAGCAAGTACAAAAATTCAAATACCTGGGAAGTGTTCTAACAGAAGACAAAAAGTGCGACACAGAGATCTGAAGGTGAATTGGCATGGCGAAGGATGCGTTCCAGAAACTGAATAAAGTATTAAGACACAGGAAACTTTCACTAGAAACAAAGAAGAGAGTACTAGATTGCTATGTGATGTCAGTTCTTCAATATGGCAGCGAATGTTGGACAATATCATCAAAGATGAAGGAAGAAATTGAAGCAACTGAAATGTGGTTCTACAAAAGGATGCTGCGAATATCATGGATCGAGCCTGTGAGCAATGATGAAGTTTTGGAAATGATGGAAACAAAAAGGAAATTGATACTGAGCATCATGGAGAGACAGCTGAAGTTCCTGGGACATGCAATGAGGAAGGAAGGCTTGGAAAACCTGATACTGACAGGCCAGAAAGAGGGAAAAAGAGACAGAGGAAGGCAGCTGGTAACATATTTGAAGGACCTGATTTAGGTGGATGACGGATTGAGGATTGCTTGGTGTAACAGGAGAGAGCTAGCGGATGGCAGAGGGGGCTTGGGTGGTGTAACAAGAGAAGGCGTGCTAAGAGCCACCAGGGATAGGAAGACGTGGATAGCCATAATCACCTACGTCCTGAAAGAACAAGGCACATACAAGAAAATATATATCCCAACTGTTTATAAGAAATTATAATGTGGATATGAAATGGGGGATCAATTCTGTATTATAATTACTATATGAACTGATCCCTCATTTTTTGGCCATGCTAGTTTTTATACAGTTATATTCTAGATTTATGGGCTTGAGCTAGTGTATGGCAGAGCCGGGTTTAGGTGGTGCAACAAGAGAAAGTGTGTTAAGAGCCACCAGGAATAGGGTGACGTGGAAAGCCATGATCGCCTACGTCCTGAAAAGAACAGGGCACATAGAAAAGAAGTAGAATGACTTTTGATGTTTAGTGTATTTGAGTCGCAACAACATTTATTTCACCTCACATCAAATTCTGTGCCAATCCATACACATACATACGTTCAGTCAGACTTGCAAACGTTTATGCGTTTTTAAATACAAAAAATTATGGATTGTTTTTGAGTTTGGTTCGTCTTACATTTTTGCTGTTGAAAAAGTAAGTTTACAGTTTCTTTTTCTCGGTAGCCTGGCTACAGATACAAAAGACATTATTAAGTTCACCTCAAAATTGAGGACATTGTAATGATCGATGCAATTTTCACTGACTTTCTCAAAGAGATATCAACGCCACTTTGATTTTCTTTTGTCGCCTCTGGCTGACTGTTTCTCGATATTTACCCACATATGTATAAAATTCTGTATTTTTTTTAGAAAATTGTAAGCGTATTCATACTTGAGCATGAAAACTGTATTCAAATAAAATAAAAGAGAGAAACAGAGAGAAAGAAAGAGAGAGATAAATAGAAAATAAAAGGACAGAGAGAGAGAGAGAGAGAAAGAGAGAGAGAGAAACACAGAGAGAGAGAGAGAGAAACAGATGAATATGAGAGAAAAATAAAAAATAAAGGAACACAGAAAAGACAGAGAAAAAGAGAGAGAAACAAAGAAAATAAAAGGCCAAAGAAAAGACAGAGAGAAAGAGAGAAAGAGAGAGAGAGAGAGAGAAACAGAGAACAGTATGAGAGAGAGAAATGGAAAATAAAGGGTTAAAGAAAAGACAGAGAGAGGAAGAGAGAGCGAGAGATAGAGAGAGAATGTTCAGTGATTGTGGCAGTTGTCACCAGTGTCAGTGCAATTTTGTAGCCTAAAAGGAAGCTGGATTTTTAAAATTTGATTTCCTAAGGAGGCAGTCCCTGAATAACGAGGGGTTAGTGTGACACGTTTGCTATCTCCTGTTTCGTAAGGCATTCCACTAAGTTAAACTGATGAAATAACGAGATTTTCATCTAATATGCTCTCTCTGTCTCCTGTTTGTCTGTCTCTGTGACTCTCTTTCTCTCTCTCTCTCTCTCTCCACACACACACACGCATATAGGTAATGATGTCAAGTATAATCCAATAAGATCTACTTATATCTGTAAATTATACGAATATAGTGTGGTCTGATGAAATCTAAACTTATTTATAAATGGAACTTTGTCTGTGTGTGTCCGTTAACTATAGACTCCGAAACGGCTGAACCGATTTCCTTGAAAATTTACACAGTTGTACTATAAGCGTCTGCGAGTGTTCTTAGCTAGGTTTTGTGTCGAGGTACCCCCGGTAAATATCGAAAATCGATAATCGAAAAAATCGGGTTATAGAAGGAGTGGTCCGATTTTAATCAAATTTGATACACTCATATACAAAGACATAAGAAACGATATTCAGAAGTTTCAAGGTTGCAGTTCTTAAAATAGTGCAGAAAATCGATAATATATAAATATATAAAAGGCAAGATGTTTTTGTGTGCGTCTGTTTATCTGTCTGTATGTCCTTTATACAAATCCACAATCTTTATCCGATTCTCACCAAACTTCACGCAAATATTCTTTAGGCTGGGTCTGAGCTCCAGGACCATGGATTAGTTTTAAAGCTTTTATTACACCCAAGCAACGTCGGGCTATACTGGCAGTGAATTTTAATTTATGACCAATCTAAATGATGTGTTGAGTTTTCCTTTATATATATATATATATATAAGAAATAAGAAGTAAATAAGAGAGCCAACGAACCTACCAAGGTTTCATCAAATTGGATCTTCAGGCCAACTTGCCCTGAAGATCCAATTTGGTGAAACCTTGGTAGGTTTGTTGGCTCACTAGGTTAACTACTTACTTATTTATTTGATCTACCAGTGCATTGAAGCACTTTACGTGTTAGGTTCCTCATCTCGGGGTGTTTTTCTTTCGACTAGTACTTTGACTAATGGTCAAGTGCTTAGTTCGTTTCTTTTTTTGTTTCCATTTTTTCCCCCTCCGCGTTTATACTCGGTGGGTTTTTCGAGACGTGTTCAAAGACAAATTTACAGTTATATGTATATATATATATATATATATATATATATATATATATATAGGGCGCGATGGATAAATTATCGTCTAAATTCTACAAAAACGAAAATAGCACAGGCATTATTTTTACAGATATATTTGCTAAAATTACACAAAAAATATCTTGAAATAGCAAAGAGCAAATATTTTCAGTAAAATCGCAGCAGGCGTCAAACACAGCCTACAGGAAAATCCGGAATCGCCTGTAACTCTTCTGAACGGACTCCTTGTTTAAGATGGTGAATGCTTCCAGAATCCTTGCTTTCATCTTTGGTGTCATAAGGAGTTTAGTTGGTCTCTCACTCAACTGCGCCCCACGCATATCAATCAAAGGGGGGTTGCATGTCATGTGGTTGTAGAAACTGTTTTCCTGTTTCTGTGGCATGGTGCAGAGTCTTGTTGGCAGACATAGGGTCTTCCATCAGCCAACCTCTTGACCCAGAGCAGCACAGCCTCCTCAAGGAACGATGTAGGCCTCCGTGTAAATTCTGAAGCCCTGTTGGAAGATGAATGGATCCATCACGTCACCGTCTCTACTGATAACTCCAAACCCTCTGCACTGTCCTCAGATCAACACTCAAACATTCCAAAATGTTCATATTGAAGCTTACGGCGCAAATGCCAAGCAATACAGCACGTCGTTTCCAAGCGTTATGGTACTTTTCTTCTCGCAGGGGGTGCCCAACTGACCCTGCTATACAAAAAAAAAAAAGAAAACAACGCGCTTGAGCGAAAGAAAAATAAAATGGCGACAATTTACACATCGCACCCTGTATATGTATAAAGTTCTATAGACGGATGTTTTTTTTTAAAAACCTTTTTAAATCCCTATTTTCACAGGCATTCAGGAATTTCTGTCAGTTTTCCTCCATCAGATCCAGTAACATGAATATTTTATGTATTACACACACACACACACAATCACACATATATATATATATATATATATATGTGTGTGTGTGTGTGTATATATATATATATATATATATATATATGTATATATATACTATCAGCCATACTTATTAGGCCACCCCAGAGTTTTAAATAAATGATGTATTTCATACTATTTTTTAGTATTTATTGCCAAGGGAATAATTGTAAACGAAAACAGAATGGTTCTTTTGTTAATATTGCACAATAACATGTGCATCAAATGAATTTATAAATATTTGATAATTACCTATATTTCAGTTTCATCAATGAAAGAATGAAGAAATTTTAGGGTGATTCGGACGAGTTCATCTTTGCTTCCTTGCCGCGTAAAATTTTGCAAAGTAATTATAACAGAAGAAGCATTCTACTTTCATTTAGAGCAATCCATTTAAAAATAGTATGAAATATATCATTTCTTTTAAAAAACTGGGGTGGCCTTATAATTATGGCCGGTAGTGTATATATGGATACCAATAAGTATACACATGGAAATACAATCAAATATACGCAAATATATAAATATTTTTCTGGTTAATAAACAGTGCTCGGTGTTATATTTTTTTTTTAATCATATCACCCCGAGCAAGGCAGTAACGCCACTGATGCGCAGGGGGCTACGTAAGGGTAAAAAGAATGGAAAAGAGAAAGCCGAAAACCGCATCCTAAACAGGAAACAAGGGATGAGCCTCTTCACCTGTTCAATAGATGTGGGTGGAGTGTGAACCGGGCGATAGTTTAGTCTATCTACTCCAATTGAAAAAAAAAATAAAATAATAAAGGAAAAGAGTGAAAAGATTGGAAAAGAGAAAACCGGAAACCGCATCCTAAACAGGAAACAAGGGATGAGCCTCTTCACCTGTTCAATAGATGTGGGTGGAGTGTGAACCGGGCGATAGTTTAGTCTATCTACTCCAATTGAAAAAAAAAATAAAATAATAAAGGAAAAGAGTGAAAAGATTGGAAAAGAGAAAACCGGAAACCGCATCCTAAACAGGAAACAAGGGATGAGCCTCTTCACCTGTTCAATAGATGTGGGTGGAGTGTGAACCGGGCGATAGTTTAGTCTATCTACTCCAATTGAAAAAAAAAAAATAAAATAATAAAGGAAAAGAGTGAAAAGATTGGAAAAGAGAAAACCGGAAACCGCATCCTAAACAGTAAACAAGGGATGAGCCTCTTCCCTGTTCAATAGATGTGGGTGGAGTGTGAACCGGGCGATAGTTTAGTCTATCTACTCCAATTGAAAAAAAAAAAAATAAAATAATAAAGGAAAAGGAGTGAAAAGATTGGAAAAGAAAAACCGGAAACCGCATCCTAAACAGGAAACAAGGGATGAGCCTCTTCACCTGTTCAATAGATGTGGGTGGAGTGTGAACCGAACGATAGTTTAGTCTATCTACTCCAATTGAAAAAAAAAATAAAATAATAAAGGAAAATTGAAAAGATTGGAAAAGAGAAAACCGGAAACCGCATCCTAAACAGGAAACAAGGGATGAGCCTCTTCACCTGTTCAATAGATGTGGGTGGAGTGTGAACCGGGCGATAGTTTAGTCTATCTACTCCAATTGAAAAAAAAAAAAATAAAATAATAAGAAAAGAGTGAAAAAGATTGGAAAAGAGAAAACCGGAAACCGCATCCTAAACGGGAAACAAGGGATGAGCCTCTTCACCTGTTCAATAGATGTGGGTGGAGTGTGAACCGAACACGATAGTTTAGTCTATCTACTCCAATTGAAAAAAAAAAATAAAATAATAAAGGGAAAAGAGTGAAAAGATTGGAAAAGAGAAAACCGGAAACCGCATCCTAAACGAAACAAGGGATGAGCCTCTTCACCTGTTCAATAGATGTGGGTGGAGTGTGAACCGGGCGATAGTTTGGTCTATCTACTTGGTAGCGAAAAAAAAAAATAAAATAATAAAGGAAAAGAGTGAAAAGATTGGAAAAGGAAAAGCCGGAAACCGCATCCTAAGAAGCAGAAACAAGGGATGAGCCTCTTCCACCCTGTTCAATGGAACTATCACGGTGGAGTTCTCGGAACCGGAGCGATAGTTTAGTCTATCTACTCCAATTGAAAAAAAAATAAAATAATAAAGGAAAAGAGTGAAAAAGATTGGAAAAGAAAACCGGAAACCGCATCCTAAACGAAACAAGGGATGAGCCTCTTCACCTGTTCAATAGATGTGGGTGGAGTGTGAACAGATAGTTTAGTCTATCTACTCCAATTGAAAAAAAAAAATAAAATAATAAAGGAGAAAGAGTGAAAAGATTGGAAAAGAAGAAAACCGGAAACCGCATCTAAACGGGAAACAAGGGATGAGCCTCTTCACCTGTTCAATAGATGTGGGTGGAGTGTGAACCGGGCGATAGTTTAGTCTATCTACTCCAATTGAAAAAAAAAAAATAAAATAATAAAGGAAAAAGAGTGAAAAGATTGGAAAGAGAAAACCGGAAACCGCATCACTGAAAACCCAGGAAACAAGGGATGAGCCTCTTCACCTGTTCAATAGATGTGGGTGGAGTGTGTAGACCGGGCGATAGTTTGGTCTATCTACTCCAATTGAAAAAAAAAAAATAAAATAATAAAGGAAAGAGTGAAAGATTGGAAAGAGAAAACCGGAAACCGCATCCTAAACAGGAAACAAGGGATGAGCCTCTTCACCTGTTCAATAGATGTGGGTGGAGTGGTGAGCGATAGTTTAGTCTATCTGTTAAGAAAAAAAAATAAAATAATAAAGGAAAAGAGTGAAAAGATTGAAGAAAACCGGAAACCACATCCTAAACAGGAAACAAGGGATGAGCCTCTTCACCTGTTCAATAGATGTGGGTGGAGTGTGAACCGGGCGATAGTTTAGTCTATCTACTCCAATTGAAAAAAAAAAAATAAAATAATAAAAGGAAAAGGAGTGAAAAGATTGAAAGAAAAACCGGAAACCGCATC
The DNA here is from genome assembly GCA_037127315.1 of Ascarosepion bandense. Taxonomy (NCBI): domain Eukaryota; kingdom Metazoa; phylum Mollusca; class Cephalopoda; order Sepiida; family Sepiidae; genus Ascarosepion; species Ascarosepion bandense. Next base: position 2,977,192 of record JBBBDQ010001220.1, on the reverse strand, counting down.
CTAAACAGGAAACAAAGGATGAGCCTCTTCACCTGTTCAATAGATGTGGGTGGGTAGAACCAGATAGTTCCAATCTATCTACTCCAATTAGTTTAATCTATCTACTCGGGAACCCCTTCCTAAACTAGAAACAAGGCGATCAACTCTACTCCTGTCCAAAAGAAGGGGGTGGAGTGTGAGACCTGGCGATAGAAGGTACTATCTACTCCAATTAAAAAAAATAAATATGTGACTGAAGTTAATGAAGTTTTAACTTATACTAAGTCAAACCTAAATTTCATAATTAAGAACAATTTACACAAAAATTAGGCAGAAAAGATAAGAACCGAAAAAGAATAAAATAAAATAAAAAATACAAGTAAAAATAAGTAAATAAATAATTCAAAAAATAATAAAAAATAAGATCACACTGGCTAAACTCACCAAGTTGCAGGCTTGCTGACAGAAAAAAGTTAAGAAAATTTCAAAAATTATCTTCATTCTGTTTCTTCTATACAGTTCTGGAGAGTTCTGGAGAGATTAAGTTACCTTAAGCAAGCAGTAACAGACAGTAGTGTGATGGAGGGGGGGAATCACCTCCAAGCCATGTGTCCAGTTAGCAAGGGAATGACAGAGAACAATAAAAAAAAAAACAAAAAAAAAAACATGGCCGGTCTTAGAATTCCTACATATAACCAAAACCCTAATATACCAAACCTAAATTTCATAATTAAGAACAATTTACACAAAAATTAGGCAGAAAAGATAAGAACCGAAAAAGAATAAAATAAAATAAAAAATACAAGTAAAAATAAGTAAATAAATAATTCAAAAAATAATAAAAAATAAGATCACACTGGCTAAACTCACCAAGTTGCAGGCTTGCTGACAGAAAAAAGTTAAGAAAATTTCAAAAATTATCTTCATTCTGTTTCTTCTATACAGTTCTGGAGAGTTCTGGAGAGATTAAGTTACCTTAAGCAAGCAGTAACAGACAGTAGTGTGATGGAGGGGGGAATCACCTCCAAGCCATGTGTCCAGTTAGCAAGGGAATGACAGAGAACAATAAAAAAAAAAAAACAAAAAAAAAAACATGGCCGGTCTTAGAATTCCTACATATAACCAAAACCCTAATATACCAAACCTAAATTTCATAATTAAGAACAATTTACACAAAAATTAGGCAGAAAAGATAAGAACCGAAAAAGAATAAAATAAAATAAAAAATACAAGTAAAAATAAGTAAATAAATAATTCAAAAAATAATAAAAAATAAGATCACACTGGCTAAACTCACCAAGTTGCAGGCTTGCTGACAGAAAAAAGTTAAGAAAATTTCAAAAATTATCTTCATTCTGTTTCTTCTATACAGTTCTGGAGAGTTCTGGAGAGATTAAGTTACCTTAAGCAAGCAGTAACAGACAGTAGTGTGATGGAGGGGGGAATCACCTCCAAGCCATGTGTCCAGTTAGCAAGGGAATGACAGAGAACAATAAAAAAAAAAAACAAAAAAAAAACATGGCCGGTCTTAGAATTCCTACATATAACCAAAACCCTAATATACCAAACCTAAATTTCATAATTAAGAACAATTTACACAAAAATTAGGCAGAAAAGATAAGAACCGAAAAAGAATAAAATAAAATAAAAAATACAAGTAAAAATAAGTAAATAAATAATTCAAAAAATAATAAAAAATAAGATCACACTGGCTAAACTCACCAAGTTGCAGGCTTGCTGACAGAAAAAAGTTAAGAAAATTTCAAAAATTATCTTCATTCTGTTTCTTCTATACAGTTCTGGAGAGTTCTGGAGAGATTAAGTTACCTTAAGCAAGCAGTAACAGACCTATTAAGTATATATTGATAATATACATATTATCCTAAGTCAAATCCTGGTATTGTTAGTTGATAATAAGCACCTGATGACTCCATAGTGCATGAAACTTCGAGTGGTGCTATATGTGTATGTGTGTGCGTGCGTGCGTGTGTGTGTGTGTGCGTGTGTGTGTGTGTGTGTATGTTTGAGTTTCTACACCAATCAATCAATCATAACTTTATGATCATCGAGCTCGTCTATTAAAAGACTTCGTTCGTTTGTTGAGACATATTACGGTTTATTACTAGAAACTATAACCTTAGTAATCTTAACTAAGTAATCTTTTAGGATGTGCGTTGAGGAGCAGTGGATATCGGATCAGAATGAGAAATCGGGGAGCCGAGTTCGAATGCCAGTTGAATTTCTTGCATTCACTTACGCACAAATACATTTGGGAAATGTATCAATCTGTCTCTTCCCTCCAGTTATGGGTTAAATATCAGGACATATTGGGTTCTATAGCCTTGGCTGGCAACCAGTAAAGTAATGGCAACCTACTGTGGGATAATCTTCTGCCCAGTCAGTCGACATGATCGCCCAAAAGCGTGCATCACGTATGGCACTTAACTGACTAACTGATAGTAGGTAGTCTTACAATTCATTACGACTGCAGTGTGTCAAATACTCACTAAGCACTCGACAGCCTCGTGGCGGTAAGTCCCCCACCAAGCTACATTCTGCGAATAAGTACTTACATACACACATATCTTCATGTATATTGTTAAATTTCTTTTTGAAATATTCATAACTCTTGCAAATGTATAATGTAAAAATTTATATTTCCAGGGCAGGTTGTTTAGATTTGTGAATATCAATTCTCTCTAATTGAAAACTGATTTAAGGTCTGCAGAATTGAATATATATATATATATATATATATATATATATATAAATAAATTAAAATTATACAATTCTAATACATATATATATCCTAAACCAACTGCTGTGCAGTGGTTTGGCGATACCCGGGGTCAACTCCTTGATTGTATGCCCCTAAGGCTAAAGTAGCGGGGGCTATAGAGCCTTGTACTAAGAAATGAGAGAAAAGAAGACATTTTCAATAAGTAAAAACAGATGAAACATGTAATGAACACTTTATTCAAGTTAAACTAAATGTTTATTTCACTCTTTTATTGGACGCCCTCCCGATATGGACCCCCGGTGCCGTCACACCCTCTCTAACCGCAGTCAAGCTTTTGTCTATACCTAAACATTTGTGTTGATAAAAAGTTATTTTCTGTTGGGAATTCTGAGGGAAGAGAATTCCCCCTTAATATACGCGTTACTATTCCGACCATTAAACTGATTTCGGTTGCGAATTTAACCACCAAAATGAGCATGAGGGTTCGAATAACAAAGCATATAATAATAGTTTTTCTTTTTCTTTTCTTCGTTTAAAAACAACTTTAACAAAAAAAAGGAAAAGAAAAAGTAAGCTTCAAGCAATCCGTTTGCTGAAACAAATTCATAAAGTCACAATGTGTAAGTGGGAGATTTTAAATTTTAAATTTTAAATTTTAAATTCATAAAACAGAAACAAAAGTTAGCGGTTTTTACAGGAAACTTAACGGGAGCTGGTATCTTTGAAAAGCGGAAGCAACAATTTTTTAAACGTCAATTGGAAAACTTTAAGCGGAAGTTTGGAAACAATTCTACGTAAAATGTATAAACAGGCAAATATATTCCCTCCCACTTTTTTTGGTTTAATCATTTCACCACAAGCAAGGTGGAACAGCCAGTATTTTGCAGAGGGTTACAGTGAGAAATAAACAGAGCACAGGGAGTGATGAAGAAATGATAAAACATGGATGATATTCAATATGATAGAAGATGGAAACTGATGTTGCATTTAAACTTTTGGCGATTGTAGCTATAAGCATAGCAAATAAACGGAAGGGAATTCCACAGGCGAGAAGTGCGAACTTCTGTTAAGAGTAGAAGAGGCGGTTATATTTGACTATTTCAGTGGTAACAGGGTGGGACCTAGACGCCAATCTAGTAGCACGCAAAAATTCATTAGTCCGGGCACTAAAGAAAAAAAGCCATGTTTCGGTACTAAACAGGAAAGCTCAGTAGAACAATTATCATGAAAGTATTTTTTAGAAAAGGCAGAGGGAAGTTACGTTACGGCGACGAGAGAGTGACTGAAACTATGATGCAAGTTTAGGACCAAAGTCGGAAAATAATGTCTGTCTTACAAGTCCGGATGTCTTGAAAGTCAGCTTTCCTTTTTGTAACTTCTTTTCGAACACCAACCATTAAGCTGAAGGAAAATGAAGTTATCGAATATCTAGTTATTTCGTAAGTCTAGCAAAAAGTATTCGTCAAACACACACGGAGCATCGAAGTAGTGAATGCACTGCGGTAAGAGCGAAAAGAACTCACAGATTTACAAAAGCTACGATAGTCTGGCACAAGGTTTACGGTGAGAACCGTAATTGTGTTACGGCAAATTATAAGAAAGAAGGGCTCCGCTAGTCTCTGAAAATACGCATTCGAAAATTTTGCTTTAATGTAGTTTCGAACCCAGATATAAAATATGAGGAGACACACACATACACGTTTGTGTGTATTTCTTCCTGTTTTTTATATATATATATGTCAGAATAAAGTAAAGAATAAAATAAGAAACGTATCTCAATCTAATATGTTTCACTTTTATTAAAGCTTCTTCAGAGATTGAGGTAACAAAGAAATATATATAAATACGGTATTACCAATGGATTTGTAAAAATATCTAACATTTGTTTCTTGATTATAATATTCTGTTGAATTTAGCAATAAAATTTAACAATGAGTTCTCTTTGGAGTCTGTCTACTGGAATTTACCTTACCAAATTTCAAGGATTCTACTTTATATATATATATATATATATATATATATATATATATATTGATTGTTTAATTACTTAGTTTCTGGTCATAATAAAGAGAGAACAGTGCACATTTGCATCAAAATGTGTTCTATACTATTATATTGTAGAACTTTTGAATATTTTCCATTCGTAAACGAGTTATTACACGACCTAGGTTTCTACCATGAGTGGTATCTTCAGGCGATTTGCAACACACACACACACACACACACACACACACATATATATATATATATATATTTTAATCTTATCACCCCGAGCAAGGCGGTAACGCCACTGAAGCGTAGGGGGCTACGTAAGAGTGAAAAGATTGGAAAAGAGAAAGCCGGAAACCACATCCTAAACAGGGAACAAGGGATGAGCCTCTTCACCTGTTCAATAGACGAGGGTGGAGTGTGAACTGGGCGATAGTTTAGTCTATCTACTCCAATAATTATATATATATATGTGTGTGTGTGTGTGTGTGTGTGTGTGTGTGTGTGTGTGTTCAAAGATATAAAGTTTTCAGTATCGTCTACTACGGCGATGTTGTCTCTTAAATTCGCATTTCTCGCTTTTTAATCAACTTGGTGCAGAACATTCATTTCTAGGACAGCACCTCAGAGTCCTCTGTCTTCATTTCTCTCTCACACACACGCACACTCTTCTTCTCAGGTTAACATGCTTGTTGTTTTAATATGTTTCCTAAAGATCTCAAAGCGTAGTTAACAGTTAAGGCTACTACTACTACTACTCCTACTACTACTACTACTACTAACAGCAACAACAACAACAATAATAATGATAAAAATAAAAATAAAAAAGACGAAATCAATTTTCTGGAAACTTCCGAAAATGAATTGAGGGCACAGCAGATAAATCTCCCTTGCAGTGGATTATGCAAAGGACATCTTAATCGAGAAACTGAGTTGCTTTTAATAACAACCCGAAACAAGTCCATAATAATCAATAAAAGCCAGGATAGATAAAATTCTAATAAATGTCGATTGTGTGGTAATAAAACGAAGCAATGAAGCAAATAATCGTAGAAAGAACCATCATGAATGGGCGGACAAGCTGATCTACCGGGAACTGTGCAAACAACTCCAGTTCGACTGAACTGACCGATGCTAGATACAGAGAGAAGAATCTGTTTCAGAGGATGGGTCATGAAATCTGTTGGGTCTTCGGTATTTAAACAGATTACCCAATCTAGATTAGATGATCGGATCGAGTTGTCATCAAAGAAAAAAAAAAAAAAAAAGAAGAAAACATGCTAAATACCGGATTTCTAACAACGTCAATATGGAACAAAGTGAAAATATAAGTATTTCAAACATTCCTGAGAACAAAGGAGTGACCGTCAGACCAGTCGTTATCGGAGCACTGGGAACAGCCACGAACAGCCTATGAAATAAAACCTAAATACCTCCAGATAACCTAAGGTAAAAAAAAAAGAAAAAAGAATGAACGAAATTAAAATTAGAGGAAAAGTAAGAAATATTTAAAAGGCGACATTGTTGAAAAAACATACTGAGGAAGGTGCTGCAGTATGGAGGAGATATACTGAGTGGAAATAGGCACTCAAGAAATAAGGTTATTATAATTAGTATTAGTGGAAACAAGGTGTGTGAAATGGAGAGTCACTCTTCTAGTTTCGCGAGAAGTTCAACTTTAACAGTAGACTTTTTATATTAAGTACAAAGTATGTGTTATGTACTTCAAATTGGGTTTCGATACATTCACTTATACGAAAATACCTTTGAGAAAAGGCATGAATGTATCCCATCCCAAATCTACGAGTTAAATATGGGGACGTGTATCTGGGAAAATAATTTTTATATCCCAAAAGTTGTCAATGCACAAAAATAATCATTCTTACACTCCAAAATATTTTCGGTTGTAAATAACTCACAAAAGGGTTGATAAACTGTAAAATAAATAAGTAAAATCAATCGACATATGTGTGACGCGGAATATTAATTAATCAAATCAACTGTGATTCATTGATTAATGAGAAACATCGGACATTCCATCAGAATTTTAAAATATTTTTCATACATTTCTTGATAATAGACAGGATTACTAAAGAGAAAAGATATTACTGTTGAAAAGGCAAATTTTCTTGGTACGTACATAAGAAGATAAAACACGCACACAGAGACACACACACATATACACACACGCACACACACAGACACACACAGACACACACAGACACACACGCACTCACAGGCACACACACATACACACATATACACACACGCACACAAACATACACACAGGCACACACACAGGCACACACACGCAGAAAGAAAGATGAAGAGAGGTAGATATGATTAGAGAAAGATATTAAATCAAAGTAAACAGGTAAGACAATTGGGAAAGCCTCTATTTTGACATGTTACGCCGATGAACCGGCATGACTAGAAAAAGAATTTTATTCCATCAAAATCTGCATTAATAAAATAAATTAAAAAGAGATATAAGTACACACACATAAATACGTATACATACGCACGCACACCTATAGTTTTTAATTGTAATGATGCTTAGTGCCAAAATTGGTGTTTGTTTTTAGTTGTTTACTAATGGAAAGGCATTTTAGGCAAGCAAATTTTTTTGTTATAAAGTGCTTGATATCAAGGTAAGGATAGAACATTTATAGTATTAATTTCGAGAGGTTTGTCACTTAGCTGAGCGGTATTTTTTCAGCTATTACTAAAACAACACTGCTCAGCTAAGTGATAAAATTCTCCAAATATATTAATAAAATTTATATATATATATATATATCAAGTGAGGGAGGGAGGGAGAAATGTGAAAAGAATGAAAAGGATTGATGTACCAGTGACTGTACACACTAACCGAAAAGACACATTTGAGTTACGTATGGACCGGCGGATGTGCGTTGTGGTGCATTGGATATCGGCTCGGAACGAGAAATCGGGGAGCCGAGTTCGAATTCCAGACGAATTCATTGCATTCACTATCGCGCAAATACCCTTGGGAAAGATATTAATCCGTCTCTTCCTTCCAGTTATGCATTAAATAGCAGGACAGATTGGGTTCTATATCCTTGGTCGGCAACCAGTCTACCGCAGAAAGCAATGGCAACCTACTGCGGGATAATCTTCTGCCCAGTCAGGCATGTCTCTTTCGAGACATGATCGCCCAAGCGTGTAGCACGTATGCCACTTAACTGACTGATGGACCGTACACTTTTTTTCTCTCACTATGAAATGTGTTGTATATTGAGAAAAATTACAAAGCAGAATCTGGTGTCTAAAATAGAACAGAAAATTTTTGTAAATGCTTTGAATAACTGAAACCGGGTGAAACAAAAATAAATTTTTAATAAATGGAGAAAGTTTTCACAAAATAATCGTTTTATATTTTAGGAAGAATGGCAGAATACTGAGACGATTTTCGGGTTTCTGTGAAAGTTGCTGAATTTGAAAAAAACTTCTTAGTTTTTCTTACCAACATTCACTCTCCAATGACAACCACAAAACACCTGCCGTGTACACAAAATACTAATTACAAAGCTCAGCAAATACCGAGTAAAGTACTGGAGTCATGTGGAGACTTGCTATTGCTTGATATCCAGTAAATGTCCCCAAATACTTCACTCTGTTCTGGAAACGCAATAATAATAATAATAATAATAATAATATTTATTATTATTATTGATGTCCCTAGAGAGAGTTGAGGGGTCATGTAGTTCAGATCGTAACTATCTAATGATCCACAACTTCGAGGAAGTTGTGGAGTATGAAGACGAAAGTTAGGCCGGTCGTAAACTAAAGCACTGTTAATTTTGATGGTCTCGAAGTGCCCGGGGGGGGGGGGGGGGGATAAAAAAATAAAAAAAATAAAAAATTCGAGATAACGGTATTGTTGAAAAAGAGTTGGTGGAATGTTGTGAAGGCTTGTTGCCACTCAATCCCTATTGCGAGAGGCCACCATTTACTTCTCTCGTGGTAACACGCGACAATAATAATAATAATATTCCACATTAAAAGTGACTATGGCACAATTGTTTACCGGTTAGTTTCCAGTAAAGATCATCTTATACAAATAAATAAATAAACAAATAAATAAATAAATAAATTAATAATAATAATAATAATAATAATAATAATAATAATAATAATAATAATTCCTAAATTACTTGGACTTCAACAAGAACTAGTGGATAAAACTGGTGCCGTAAAGGACTCTAAGACTCAAGGCCCTCAAGAGAAAACGAGTGAAAGTTACAATTTCTGGTGTAACATTAAAAAAAAAAAAAAAAAAAAGTTCGGAGCACAAGCGAAGAGAAAAGAATTTGTGTACAGGCACCCGATCGGGTACACGCACACACCCCAAAATAAAAAGACATTCTTACCTGCAATATTTTCGTCCTTATTGTTTTTCTACAGCTTATGTAAATTCCTCGATCTTGTTACTCCATAAAAAGAAATCGAAGATGGTAATTCCTTTGTGAAATAATTATAGAATCCTTTTTTTTTTTTACTTGGAGGCTTGTATCTTAATTCCTTTTACACACACATACGCGCTCAACACGTAAAGATGCATATGTGTGTTTTAAGTGTGTATACAAAATTTCCCTGACTTTTTGTCACCAATCCTAAAAAATCAAAAGAAAAACAAAAAACAAAACAAGAATACTATCAATTATATTAGACTCTATCCAAACCATACAAAATTGGTCGCCGACGATGAGAACGAGTTTTTTTCTCAACTTACTCCTTATTTTTTGTAGGTTGTCAGTAATTTTGACGTCAGTTCTGAGTAATTTTTTCTCCTGTTTGTAAAAGTATAAAGGGTCGCTTTTCAAGGCTTGTTGAACCTGATGCTTCGTCACGTAAAAATCCTAATTTAATGTAAGAAAATGTAGGAATCAGTTAAAAAAAACACTCAACAGAATGTCATGGCCAGATGAATACTCAGCGTATGTAAACAATGCATCTCAATTCTCTGCATTGAAGAGACTCAAAGCGCTCTCTAGCACAGCGATACCGCTGAAAGAGGTTTGCATTAATTTGTTTTCTACGTCAGAGAGAGAGAGAGAGAGAGAGAGAGAGAGAAAGAGAGAGCGCCATCGACAGAAAGAGAGAGAAAGAGAAAGAAAGAGAGAAAGAGACAGAGATATGCTTTCTTTGTATTATTTTCTTATTAACCAAGCAAGCTTACAACTGACTGTGGGTGCGCGCTGGATTTTCTCCCGGGAGGAGGGAGAATGGCAAAACTTACGAGGAAAGATAGGAGAAAGGCAACAGTGAAAAACAGAAAGAAGTTTAGCTCTTCTTTTTACAAAGAAAGTGATCTTTTCAGTGAGTGGTTAAAAGAGTAACTTCGAAACAAATCCTCCATTTTTTTATTTTTTTTTTATTTTTGTGTGTGAAACTTTCTTCTTCGTTTAACCAAGTATCCGAATCCGGGCGTGTTCTCTTCTTTGATAAAAGGAAAAATACAAGCATAGACTGTTAGCGTAACTTCTTTAACATTAAACCAGTAACTGTCTATCGTAAGTGAACAAATACTCTTTTTTCATTTGATGAAAATTTGTAAAGTTAACATTTAATGCAGTTGTTTATTTATACCGCCAACTCGTTATTTGTTCGCCACTGATTAATAAAGAAGAGTTAAAATAAACATTTTTTTCGTTAAGTAACCAATGTTTAGAAAACTTTTATTTTTTTAATTTTTTTTTTAAATTAAAAAGAAGCAAACGATGTGATCACTAAAGGATGTATTTTTTAATGTAATCAGAAAAAGACGCATTGAACTTATTTTACAAATATTTATTTGAAAAAGTGAACGTAAGAATTATACAAAACATTCTTTCGGTCTCCCACGTATTGTGATATTGTGTTGGAGAGTGCGTGAAAACGTGTGAGCAAAGTTGCAATAGTCACAGTAAGAACGGGACTGGGTCGTCAAGGCTGGGTTAGGGTTAGAGTTTTAGCGTGCCAAGAAGTAGTGGTTTGTGGAGAAAGTTAATGATAGTCATGAAAAAGAATGACAGACATCGACAGAAATTGAGACAGATAGATAGATAGATAGATAGATAGATAGATAGATAGATAGATAGATATGATATGAAGAGACTGGGATAGATAGATAGATAGATAGATAGATAGATAGATAGATAGATAGATAGATAGATAGATAGATATGAAGAGACTGGGATAGATAGATAGATAGATATGAAGAGACTGGGATAGATAGATAGATAGATAGATAGATAGATAGATAGATAGGGATAGATAGATAGATAGAAGAGACTGGGATAGATAGATAGATAGATAGATAGATAGATAGATAGATAGATAGATAGATATGAAGAGACTGGGATAGATAGATAGATAGATATGAACAGACATAGATAGATAGATAGATAGATAGATAGATAGATAGATAGATAGATATGAAGAGACTGGGATAGATAGATAGATAGATAGATAAATAGATAGATAGATAGATAGATAGATAGATAGATAGATAGATATGAAGAGACTGGGATAGATAGATAGATAGATAGATAGATAGATAGATAGATAGATAGAAGACTGGGATAGATAGATAGGGATAGATAGATAGATAGATAGATAGATAGATAGATGGGATAGAAGAGATGGGATAGATAGATAGATAGATAGATAGATAGATAGATAGATAGATAGTCGTCTGTGACTTAAATGAATGTATTAATAGGGCAATTGTTAACCTATTAATTTGGGCAGAAAAAAATAAAGCGACTGAATAGTGAGTGAATGAATGAGAGAGAATTAAAATGAGAGAATGTGTGAAGACAGAGATAGTCGAGGGAAATTCTTCACACGTTTTCAACAACACACCCACAAACACTGGAAGCTGAAATAACAACTACAATATAGCCTCAATTATGAGCGTTATGTAGTTTGATTCCAAGTTTGGGGCAGAAAGAAAAGTCAGGTTGGCGGTGGGGGCTAATTAAGAAGGCCCGGAAATAACAAAGTCATTTCTTTGCTTTTTAAGTTCGACTTAAAAAAATAAAAAATAAAAAAATAAATAAAAACAAAATAAAACGATAAAAACATTTCAACAAGTCGAGTGCTTAAAAAAAATGGTTTGTGTTCTTTAACCAGAGCATAACGGCTATCTATCTATCTATCTATCTATCTATCTATCTATCTATCTATCTATCTATCTATGTCTGTTCATATCTATCTATCTATCTATCTATCTATCTATCTATCTATCTATCTATCTATCTATGTCTGTTCATATCTATCTATTTATCTATGTCTGTTCATATCTATCTATCTATCTATCTATCTATCTATCTATCTATCTATCTATGTCTGTTCATATCTATCTATCTATCTATCTATCTATCTATCTATGTCTGTTCATATCTATCTATCTATCTATCTATCTATCTATCTATCTATCTATCTATCTATCTATCTATCCCTTTCTTTTTTCTTTTGTTGTGGAACAGTGGATATCGGCTCGGAACGAGAAATTGGAGAGACGAGTTCAAATTCCAGTCAAATTCATTGCAGTAACTTTCCCTCTTGGGAAAGATATCAATCCATCTCTTCTCCCTCTAGCTATGGGTTAAATATCAGGACAGATTGAATTACTCAGCCTTGGCTGGCAACCAGTCTACCGCAGATAGTAATGGCAACCTATTGCGGGAAAATTCTCTGCCCACTCAATCAGGTCTTTTTCGCGACATGATCGTCCAAGCGTGTATCACGTATATAGCACTTAACTGACTGATCTACAACAATCTCTATCTATCTATCTATCTATCTATCTATCTATCTATCTATCTATCTATCTATCTATCTATCTATCTATGTCTGTTTACCTCTATCTATCTATTTCAGTAGTGAAGCGAATCGACGTTCTTTTCGAAAAGAGACAAAAACAAAAATACTGACTTCACCAACGTGTGTTTCACCAATAGCAAACTGCTAGACACAGTTTTCGTCGTCCGTTACAATCTTCTCTCTTCCCTTCTTCCATTTGAAACTCCTTTTAGCTTTTACAACTAGCGACTTTACATGTCAATTTTACACTGTCGCTAATTCGTTTTTATTCGTTACAAATTGTATCTTTTGCACAAAATCTTCCCTTCTTACTCATTTGTGCATAAAGTTAACTCTTTAAGGAGTTTTCATGTGACACGACAAGTTGCTTACAAATCCAATCTATTTTCTACACATTTCAACGTTGATTAACTTCAATTTAAGCAAACCGAACGAGTGTTTAAAAAATCCTTACCATCAGTGTATTGTTCAGGTTTGATATTGCTTAACCTATTATTACGATAAGAACAGATGCTTTTCCTGTACTATACATAACTCGAACTGAAAATTCTCTTCACCAAACTCTTTGCAACTATTAATAATTAATAAGATCGCCTTTCAGGTAATACACTTTCAGGCTAGAGTGTCCCTAAAAGGGGAAATGTTGAGCAATTTTCCCCTCAATCTATTTACTCGTGGGCTCCCAATCCACTAAAAACTCATTCTGCTCCTGGGGGCGTGCAGTTACGTATAAAATTTAAACTTATTGAAACACAACATATCTTATTTCAGATTTACCAGCCGCAAGGTACTATTTAATTTTCAAGCTAGCATATTACCCGTTAAAAATAAACAGTTTCTGTTACATATGGATCTGCAATTTTGCTTCTGAATAGAATATCTGTGTGCATTATCAAGTAACGGTTCCAACACTATAACAGCACCTCCCTCATTACACTAAAGATGGTGGGTGAGGGATGGTCAATAGCAACGCCAGTGTGGAAGGGATCGCAGGGATTGGACAACTTTTGGTCTTGGTTCACTTATACGCGTTTGAAGACTCCACATTAAAAATACCTTGTTATGGTTGGTGGAATTTAATATCGGAGTGTCACGTTTACTTCCTCTGTCCAAAATAAACTTTAGGTAAGATATCGCGGAGCCAATCAAAATCGCTTGTCTGAGTCTATAAAAGAGAGCAGTAAGCCCTTTTTTTTCTCTTTCTCTCCCTCCGGACATTGGGGTCTATGCTCGGCTCTTTTTTAGTCGATTCGTCATTTTAGACGCAAGTACAGAAATTTTAGATACCACGGGTACACGTGTACATTATTTGTTTGTTATAAATTGTTTTCTATGTTTGTCAAACTAAATGGTTCAGCTATTTATTGTGACATACATGGATTGTATCCTTTTCCTTTCTTTCCAAATCTGCATTTTTACGGCTACCCTGATTAATGGGAGTGGCTGTCAATAACACCGTTCGTTATTCCCATGCTGCCTGAACATGTGTCTTTGTTTGAATGCTGGTTAGGGATTTACGTTTAAAAGCTTTAGCTACGAAAATGGTTATAACCGCAACAACATCTTGTCACATTCGCCCCACCCACCCACTCTGGGGAGGTGAGTAAATTCAGGATCAGTACTGACTGGTCAGATAGAAGGAAGGAGAGACAGAGGAAGGCAGCGGATAACATATTTGCAGGGCCTGATCAGGTGGATGACGGAACGGGGGTTGCCAGGAGCAACAGGAGCAAACATACTAAGAGCCACAAGGGATAGGGAGACGTGGAGATCCATGATCGCCTACGTCCTGAAGGGACAGGGCACATAGAAGAAGAAGAAGAGTATGGTATGTGTCAGTCAGTTAAGTGCCATACATGATACACGATTGGGCGATCATGTCTCGAAAGAGACATGCCTGACTGGGCAGAAGATTATCCCGCAGTAGGTTGCCATTGCTTTCTGCGGTAGACTGGTTGTCGACCAAGGCTATAGAACCCTATCTGTTCTATTATTTGACTCATAGCTAGAAGGGGAAGAGATGTATTATATTAAGTAATAATTAGTGGGAGATCAGTTCATTACTTCATAACAATATAAAACTGATCCCCTATTTTAGGCCCAGTAGAAACCTTCTGCGGTAGACTGGTTGCCAGCCAAGGCTATAGAACCCAATCTGTCCTGTTATTTAACCCATAACTGGAAGGAAGAGACGGATTAATATCTTTCCCAAGGGTATTTGCGCGTAAGTAAATGCAAGGAATTCAGCTTGAATTCGAACTCGGTTCCTCCATTCCTCGTTCCGAGTCGATATCCACTGCACCACAAGTGTGCGCTTTGTGAAAAGTCGTGCACCCATAAATGTATGTTTGCTTATTTTCATAATTTTTAAGTTGAGTAAATATTTATTTCTAATGAATATTTAAGAATTATACGACAATATTAAATTTCTTTAACTTCATTCAACTACCCTTTCTATTACAATAAAGAACGTTATATATATATATATATATATATATAATCGTTTCACCCCGAGCAAGGCATTTCACTGCAACTATTGGTTGCAGTGGGGGTTACATAGGGGGGAAAGTGGGGAGAAAGGATGGTTAGTTATAGGAAATGTCAGAAGGAGGGTGATAGACGGGTAAGGATACCGAGAATAAGTGTTGTGTAGATGGTGAGAGTGTTGGGAGAATAGATGCAAGTTAGTTTGATAGGAGGTGTCTATTGACCTTACATTTAAACTCCTGGAGATTGTAGCTGTCGGGAAAGCAGACATGTGGAAGGGAATTCCACAGGCGGGAAGCACGAGAAAAGAAGCTGTTGGAGTAGAAATTACAGTTACATCTTATCTGTTTCACTGTAAGAGGGTGGGACCTAGTTGCTAATCTAGTATTTCGTGTAAATTCGTAACTAGGCGGTACCAATGATCTAAGTTCATTGGAGCAGAAGCCGTGAAAGTATTTCTAGAAGAGGCACAGGGAAGCCACGTCACGCCGGTGAGAGAGTGGTTGCAGCCAGTCTGCCAAGTCAGTATCGATCACGTTACAGATTCTCCGTTATATTTTGTCAAGAAGCCCGAGGAGAGTAGGAGGGGCACCCGACCAGATGTAGCAGCAGTATTCAATACAGGGGCGGATGGTAGATTTATATATGTGCAGGATAGATTCAGACGGGAAAAACTTCCGGGCCCTGCACAGAGAACAGATTTTCATAGCGGCGGATTTGGCAATGGATTCGATATATATATATATATAAAGTGTACATTTTGTTTCGACATTGAAAAGACAATGTCTTATCAAATAGTCTGGAAAGAAGATGGAAAATTCTTTACCTTATACTGGCAAATTATGTGTGAGAGGTAAGTCGGGTGAAAAATGGGAAATCAGAGTTGTTTTCACACTACCTGACGAGACATTGTCCTTTCAATGTCGAAACAAAATGTACACTTTGTAGTAGATGATAATTTGTACATATTCTAAACGATAATTTATAATAAATATTCACAGCTCTATTTTAT
Source organism: Ascarosepion bandense (assembly GCA_037127315.1). Lineage (NCBI taxonomy): Eukaryota > Metazoa > Mollusca > Cephalopoda > Sepiida > Sepiidae > Ascarosepion > Ascarosepion bandense. The sequence continues at coordinate 2,961,152 of JBBBDQ010001220.1, read as the reverse complement.
ATTGAGCACTGTTTTAAATTAATGTTTTGAACGTTGTTAATTTTTTTTCGCTCCTTATTCACTTGGATATATATATATATATATATATATATATATATATATATATATATATATAGTCATCCGCAGACAGATTTGTTTTGCAGTATCACAGCTCATCACTACGGTTAGACTCCGATTGCTTTTTAACCCAGGATTGAAACCCGACTGAATTGGCGTAAGTCGGCGATTCTACCTCCGGGCTATGAGCGTTCAGTAAAAGAAGGCAGACTTTTTAGCGTGTATATTATCATTATACGCGCCCAATAGCCAGAGTGCTCTAATTCATTTTACTGAATGAGCGATGCGTAGATGTCAGAATAGCTACTGTTTTTCAAAGTCTACCATTCTTTCAGAGTGCTCAATCAGGGTGTGAGAGCGTAAATAGTCATCTGCAGACAGATCTGATTCGCTGTATCACAGCTCATCAGTACGGTTAGAATCCGATTGCTTTTTAACCCAGGATTGAAACCCAACCGAATTGGCGTCAGTCGGCGATTCTCCCTCTAGGCTATGGGGGTTCGGTAGAAGAAGGCGTTTGTGTGTGTGTGTGTGTGTGTGTGTATGTGTATTTTCCTTTCTGTCACGCTCATGGAGTGAAAGAATATAACGAAGCAGCGTCGGCTCAGTTCATTCTCTTTACTACCAGTCATTATACTTTACTACCTATGTACCAATGCGGATGCGACACACGATCAATTAAATTGGGGATTTTAAGATGTTAAGCTCAGCCAAAAATATCCTGTAGTCTCAGCTTAAGGCTGGGTCGGGCTCTCGTTTATTCACTCCAGAGGTGAATTTACCCTTCAGCGGAGCCCCGTCTAGGTTCCTCGCTGCTCGGAAGCCGAGAGTCGGGATCGTTTCAATCGCGCTACTCTATTATTAAAACAAATATTTAGGAAAGTTATTACCGTGCGTTCGTTCTTTAACAATAGCTTTTTATTTTATTTTTCTGCATTAATTATGTTATCGAATTATGAACACACACACAGAGACACACACACACACACACACACACACACACACACACACACACACACACATTATATATATGTATATATATTCATTATAAATTATACTTTAGACCATGTATAAACTACAATCTACTACAAAATTGTAAATTTTGTTTCGACATTGAAAGAACAATGTCTCATCAGGTTGGTAATAATGACGGATCATTAAAAGCCTTCAACTTGAAATAAACCTCATCACTTGATAAGACACAAGAAGTGTCGAAATAAAATAGCTACTTTTGTAGTCATATTATAACATATCCATGTTATAATTTCTGAATGAATATTATTAGCTCTACTTTGTATTGAGCAATTTTTTAAAAAAAAGTGTTTCTTTGGATACTATCCATACGTACTATATACTTGAATATATATATATATATATATATATATATATATATATAAATGAAACTTTGTCTGTGTGTGTGTGGATGTGCGTGTGTGCGTGTCCGTTACCTATAGACTCCGAAACGGCGAAACCGATTTTCTTGAAAATTTACACAGTTGTACTATAAGCGTCTGCGAGTGTTCTTATCTAGGTTTTGTGTCGAGTTACCCCCGATAAATATCGAAAATCGATAATCCAAAAAATCAGGTTATAGAAGGAGTGGTCCGATTTTAATCAAATTTGATACACTCATAGACAAAGACATAAGAAAGGATATTCAGAAATTTCAAGCTTCCAGTTCTTACAATAGTGCAGAAAATCGATAATATATATATATATATATATATATATATAAAAGGCAAGATGTTTGTGTGTGTGTCTGTTTATCTGCTTGTATGTCTGTATTTTTTCAGCCCTTTTATTTTAGTTTTTACTTTGGGTTTGGCTCTAATTAGGTGTAATTGTAGTTCTTAGTCTCAGCCATGATACCATTTTCTCAGCGGACTTATTTAGCCTTCAAAATTCAGTTTATGACGAAAAATCTTATTTGATATCGATACCAGGAAATCAAAATTTGACTTAAATCCATTCATTTTTCTTTCAGTCTACGGTTTCGCTTTAACTGGAAACAACTGTTGCTTTTATGTCTTTCGTGCCAACGTCCAAAGAGTCTGAGCTCCAGTTTTAAAGCTTTCATTACACCCGATCAACGCCGGGCTATACTGCTAGTATATATATATCGTTTGTCACACTCAGGGGTTTGAATTATTTTATTTTTTATTTTTTTGTCTTAATGTAAGTTACTCAGTAGTAGATACATCAGTATATATGTTGCCGTCATTTTTGACGGTGCAGGTCCATTCATTGGTTTATAATTTCGTGGCGAACATTCCTCTTTAGACGTCTTTTATTTATAATATTTATTTAGTAGTTACAAATGCCCTAATCTTTTGTTACTTCTCAAATAATGTTATCATTTCCTTCATATTTTCTCAGTCCACCGTTAGTGGTTAATTTCGTGTATCGTATTCTAGTCTTCCCTAACTGCTTGGGCACTTATATAGCCACTCTGCCTTAGCTAAGCTAATTTGTTAGTTATTTGCATATCGCTGTAATCATATTGCATCTTTCTCTGTAGAGTTATGGTTGTTTTTTGCTTCATTCTTATTAGACAATGAAATATTGAATTTAACAATTTACTGATCGGAAGGAGTTATTAATGCATAAAATACGAGGATTATAGAGTTTAATCTTATATGTTGGCCAATGAAACTTATATCATCACCATCATCATCATCATCATCATCATCAGTTTCTTCATTGACTGCTTGAAGTGTTTGAGGAGAAAGGGGGCCTGTGGGCAAAAGAAACAGGCTAGGATTCTTTTTCCTCTTGATCCTTTCACAAAGCTTGGAGGCACCCATCTCCACTCCAAGAACTCGACGGACAGTCGAAGACCGCGGAATATGGTGTGGGTCGCCCTCGTTCTGTACACTTCCGCCAGACCGGTTGCTACTTAAGGCTATAGAACACAGTGTGTCATGGTATTTATCTATGGGGTAAATTATCCCATTTGGGAACTCTCTATCGCAGTGAGAGATTTCTCATCTCCAATGCGAGAATTTATCCTGTGAGTAATAACAAGACAAACAGAGTTCTCAATCGGAGTCACTATCTCTGAATCCACCGTATCAAATACAAAAGGTATACCTCGGCTATAATATCCACCGTATCAAATACAAAAGGTATACCTCGACTATAATATCCACCGTATCAAATACAAAAGGTATACCTCGACTATAATATACACCGTATCAAATACAAAAGGTATACCTCGACTATAATATCCACCGTATCAAATACAAAAGGTATACCTCGACTATAATATCCACCGTATCAAATACAAAAGGTATACCTCGACTATAATATCCACCGTATCAAATACAAAAGGTATACCTCGACTATAATATCCACCGTATCAAATACAAAAGGTATACCTCGACTATAATATCCACCGTATCATATACAAAAGGTATACCTCGACTATAATACCACCGTATCATATACAAAAGGTATACCTCGACTATAATATCCACCGTATCAAATACAAAAGGTATACCTCGACTATAATACCTCCGTACCAAATACAAAATGTATACCTCGATTATAATACCACCGTATCAAATACAAAAGGTATACCTCGACTATAATACCACCGTATCAAATACAAAAGGTATACCTCGACTATAATATCCACCGTATCAAATACAAAATGTATACCTCGACTATAATATCCACCGTATCAAATACAAAAGGTATACCTCGACTATAATATCCACCGTATCAAATACAAAAGGTATACCTCGACTATAATATCCACCGTATCAAATACAAAATGTATACCTCGACTATAATATCCACCGTATCAAATACAAAAGGTATACCTCGACTATAATATCCACCGTATCAAATACAAAAGGTATACTTCGGCTATAATATCCACCGTATCAAATACAAAAGGTATACCTCGACTATAATATCCACCGTATCAAATACAAAAGGTATACCTCGACTATAATATCCACCGTATCAAATACAAAAGGTATACCTCGACTATAATATCCACCGTATCAAATACAAAAGGTATACCTCGACTATAATATCCACCGTATCAAATACAAAAGGTATACCTTCGACTATAATATCCACCGTATCAAATACAAAAGGTATACCTCGACTATAATATCCACCGTATCAAATACAAAAGGTATACCTCGACTATAATATCCACCGTATCAAATACAAAAGGTATACCTCGACTATAATATCCACCGTATCATATACAAAAGGTATACCTCGACTATAATACCACCGTATCATATACAAAAGGTATACCTCGACTATAATATCCACCGTATCAAATACAAAAGGTATACCTCGACTATAATACCTCCGTATCAAATACAAAATGTATACCTCGATTATAATACCACCGTATCAAATACAAAAGGTATACCTCGACTATAATACCACCGTATCAAATACAAAAGGTATACCTCGACTATAATATCCACCGTATCAAATACAAAATGTATACCTCGACTATAATATCCACCGTATCAAATACAAAAGGTATACCTCGACTATAATATCCACCGTATCAAATACAAAAGGTATACCTCGACTATAATATCCACCGTATCAAATACAAAATGTATACCTCGACTATAATATCCACCGTATCAAATACAAAAGGTATACCTCGACTATAATATCCACCGTATCAAATACAAAAGGTATACTTCGGCTATAATATCCACCGTATCAAATACAAAAGGTATACCTCGACTATAATATCCACCGTATCAAATACAAAAGGTATACCTCGACTATAATATCCACCGTATCAAATACAAAAGGTATACCTCGACTATAATATCCACCGTATCAAATACAAAAGGTATACCTCGACTATAATATCCACCGTATCAAATACAAAAGGTATACCTCGACTATAATATCCACCGTATCAAATACAAAAGGTATACCTCGACTATAATATCCACCGTATCAAATACAAAAGGTATACCTCGACTATAATATCCACCGTATCAAATACAAAAGGTATACTTCGACTATAATATCCACCGTATCAAATACAAAAGGTATACCTCGACTATAATATCCACCGTATCAAATGCAAAAGGTATACCTCGACTATAATAATAGAAAGCTTATATATATATATCCGAGTGTGTACGGTCAACACGAAAGACATGCCCGGTTCACACTCCACCCACATCTATTGAACAGGTGAAGAGGTTCATCCCTTGTTTCCTGTTTAGCATGCGGTTTCCGGTTTTCTCTTTTCTAATCTTCTCACTTTGTTTTTTTTTTCAATTGGAGTAGGTAGACTAAACTATCGCCCGGTTCACACTCCACCCACATCTATTGAACAGGTGAAGAGGTTCATTCCTTGTTTCCTGTTTAGGATGCGGTTTCCGGTTTTCTCTTTCCCAATCTTTTCACTCTTATGTAACCCCCTGCACATCAGTGGCGTTACCGCCTTGCTCGGAATGATATGATTAAAAAAAAACATTATCAATAACCCCAACCAACGCCGCAACAACAATGAATCAAATATAGGCATCGGATGATTTCAGTTCTTGCCCATTCCTCCTGATGAGACGTCGGATGCCAACGTCGAAACAACCATATGATTGTAGAGGACATATATAAAAAAAATTATGTACATGTTCTAAAACATAATTTATAATATATATATATACCTCGACTATAATAATAGAAAGCTTATATATATATATATATATATATATATAGATGGATAGATAGATAGATAGAGAGAGAGAGAGAGAGAGAGAGGGAGGATTTGATTTGAACTCGCAGCCGCTGCGAGTTCAAATCCTGCCGATTGACACATATTTTCTTTACAAAAATATTCAGTCGGATAAATATAGTGTTTCATGTATATAGTCATCCGCAGACAGATCTGTTTCGCAGCTCATTAGTACGGTTAGACTCCAATTGCTTTTAACCTTGGATTGAAACCTGAGCGAATTGGCGTCAGTCGGCGATTCTACCTCTGGACTATGTGCGCTCAGTAGAATAAGGCAGACTTTTTAGCGTGTATATTATCATTATACACGCCCAATAGCCAGAGTGATCTAATTCATTACTGATTGAGCAATGTGTCCCAACTTTTTTCCGTGTTGCTTAACCTTACGTCGATTTAACACGGCTGTCTGTTAATTTTTAGTTACAATTCTCTTTCCTTCCTTTGCGAACCCAGATTATGTCAATTTTTTCTTTTCTTGTTTATTTGATTTTATTTTGTTTTATATTTTTCTTTTATTTTTCCTTTTTATTTTCTTTTTTAATTTATTTGCAAATCTATTTAAAAAGGAAAAGTAGACTAATTTTTCTCCAGTTTCTGAAAGGATTTTCTGTTGCTGAGGTGATGTGTTATCCCCCGTAGGGATCTTCATATCGAAATGGCCATTCAACATCATTGAATTAATCCTTTTTTATTTATATTTGCTCTGTAATATTTTATTACATGGAGCTCTCTTCCTGTATCATTTTTTAATATTAAAATAAAATTTTTAATATTAATTAGGATTGGGTTTTTGGAATTTACCTTCCTGCTTTTTTCCCTTGGATTGAAGTATCTGAATTAAAATATATATATATATATATATATATATATATATATATATATATATACTGTTTAATTATAAACAGTAGAATTACTCAAATAAGAGTATCTATTAAAATTCATGTTCAAACAAATATATATATATATAATAATTAATGTATATCATTATCATATATAATATATTATTATTAGAAGTTAACATTACTATTGTGCTTCGTTTGATTTTCACTGGGTTTTTATATATTTGGGGGGTCCCTTGTCAGACTACCCCTGCAATAACGTCCATTTTATTTCATATGTTAAATGTTGAACATACTTTAAGCTGTTTCCACTCCTTTTTATACAAGTCAGGGTTTATTTAAGGAAATTAATAGATACTTTGTCTTGACTCATATAACACATGTACTTTCTTTCAAATATTTAACAGTACCTGCACCTGCCAACACCTCTTGGTACAATGTAAGCTGATTTGCCAATCTTAACACAACCAGCTGAAATTGAAAATGCGTTCAACGTATTTATGAAATAATTTAGTCATTTACTAGTTTAGTCAGACGCCAAACATATTAGAACATAATTTTCCTAAGCACATGTGGCTCAATGTAGGCCAATTTTAAATGGCCAATAATATTATAGTTTCGTTTTAAGAAATGTCGCTTTTATGAAAGACCTACGTTAGTACAACAGGCTTCGCCACTATCCGATCTCGCGTCAAACGTAGATTTACCATTAAATTATAGAGAAAAACATGTTTTGAGCATTCAAAGCCCCAACCTTCCATGTCTGCCTGTTCCGAGTCGAAGTGTTGTCATCTGTTGAAGTTTGAAATAAAGCAATTTGCTTGACGCATTTCCCTTGTATCGATTTCTTTGTGATTATTCGAAACATCTTCCCGAAACCTATGTGAGTTTTCAAAATGAATTCAGAGCATTTCTGAAATCAGTCAGTCAGTTAAGTGCCATACGTGAAACACACTTGGGCGATCATGTCTCGAAAGAGACATAACTGACTGGACAGAGGATTATCCCGCAGTAGGTTGCCATTGCTTTCTGCGGTAGACTGGTTGCCACCCAAGGCTATAGAACCCAATCTGTCCCGTTATTTAACCCATAACTGGAAGGAAGAGACGGATTAATACCTTTTCCAAGGGTATTTGCGCGTAAGTGAATGCAATGAATTCAACTGGAATTCGAACTCAGCTTCCCTATTTCTCGTTCCGAGCCGATATCCACTGCACCACAATTCATGTTAATTATAGCAAATTCGGAAAGAGAAATCAGTGAGACGAGTTCAAATTTCGGCAGTTTGTTGAGTTCGCTTGGGAAAAGATATCATTTCACCCCAAGCAAGGCATTTTACTGCTGCTGTTGCGCATAGGCTTACATAGGGGGAAAGTGATAAGAAAGGGGAGTTAGTTATAGGGGATGTCAGGAGGAGGGTAATAGACAAATGAGTATACCGAGAATGGAAGTGGAGTGGATGGAGAAAAGAGCTTCATCTATTGACCTTACATTTAAAATCCTGGGGATTGTAGCTGTCGCAGAAGCAAGTATATGAAATGGAATTCCACAGGCGGGAAGTGCGAGAAAAGAAGCTGTTAGTGGTTACATTTTATCGGTTTCACTGTAAAAGTGTGGGACCTAGTTGCCAACCTAGTAGCTCGTGTAAATTCATACCTAGGGGGCACCAGTGAGCTAAGTTAATTGGAGCAGAAACCGTGAAAGTATTTATAGAAGAGGCACAGGCAAGAAACGTCACGCCGGTGAGAGAACGACTGCAGGCGGTCAGCCAAGTCGGTATCGATCACATTACAGATTCTCCGTTGGATTTGTCAAGAACCCTGAAGTGAATAGCAGAGGCACCCGACCAGATGGGGCAGCAGTATTCAATACACTGGCGGATGGTAGATTTATATATGTGCAGGATGGACTCAGACGGGAAAAACTTCCTGGCTCTGCACAGTAAACCAACCTTCTTAGCAACGGATTTAGAAATAGATTCCACTTGAGTGTGAGACCAAGGAGGCGTAGTGTTTTACTCTCAAGGAGGCTAGCCTATTCCATGCTAATGGAGGGTAGGAGCGATTGTCTGTGATGGTTAAAAGGTAGCAACTTTGTTTTGGAAGTATTCAAATTTACGAGCCATTTCCACCACGGATTGGAGATTCTTCTCAAATTCGGCAGCGAGGTTCGCTTTGTCAAACTCAGCAAATTTTTCATCGAGGTGAGAGTAAGCGGTAGTATCGTCAGCGTATATGCTGAGGTCATTTCGTTTCTTCTCCCCACAACTATGAGTTAAATAGCAGGGCTGAGTAGCTTGCTTCTCCACTGCAAGGAGCGGAGAAGAAAACTCTTAATTCAAGACCGTTCTGAAGAAGGTTGGTTTCTGTCAGATTATCTTTCACTAGATTCACCTAGTTATAGAGAATCGAGATCGTTTTCGGAAGGTGGGGTATTTGCGCAAAGGTGAGTGCATCGAGCTCCGTTGAAATTTGATCTCTGCTTTTCGAGTGGCTAAGTGTTACTCAAACTACGCATTCGTAAATATCAATAAAGATAAAGAGAGTGGTATGGAAGTTTATTTACTGAACATGTTCGGAATAGGGCTACGCGTATGCGATAACAAGTGTGAATCCCAGTTGATTTAATGGTCGAGTAAAAGTGCTTGCTCATCAATACCCAAATGGCGAAGCGCTTTTCCATTAGGCGTTTGATTTGCTTTTTTCATTCTCTCACCGATATAAAGCAACCGAAAAGGATCAAGCGTATTAACAAATTGGAAAATGACAGGTAAGTTTGCTAACCATCGCGCTACAGCAGGCGTCCAACATGAAAGTACAACAACAGAGAGAGAGAGAGAGAGAGAGAGAGAGAGAGAGAGAGTTTTGATCGAGTTCTAACAAATCCTTACGAAGGAGGTGTGATTAGACTTTTGCTCGTGCTAACGCCTTCTCCCTGAAAATCCTTTGTGTCCGTGTGCGCGATTTGCCGTTTTGCAGACACCTTACCAAGTTAAGCTGCACGAAAGACGTCTAGTTTGCGATGAAGGCAGATTCATCTGTCGCATTGTTATAAAAAATAAAAACAAAAAAGAAACAACACTGCCATTACATCTTATCGGTATCTACAATGCTTAGCTGTGTAAGTAAAGCATAAAGCTTCCGTGTGGCAAACATTCGCCCGTGAACCGAATATTGTTGCCACATCTCGCCTGGTTCTCTTGCTACAAATCTCCAGATTCTGGACAAAATCCAAAGAAACGTATGTTATCTTCAGTCACTTTCTCACCATTTATCGGTTCTAATACGACAATGTGGTGATACCGACCGAGCAAAAGCTAGGGACCGGATGTTCGCACCTTCACGACCAAAAAGAAAATGACCAAAAGTCGTCGGTGCGCAGTGGCTTTGCACAGATGTTCCGGTTGAAAACTAAAAATTAATTAAATTAAATTTCCAGTTCGCGTGCCTACGCGAATTTAATTTAATTTATCGGCCAATGGGAAGCCCAGAATCAAATACGGATATGAATTCCCAAATGATCACCTGCAATCCAAAAACTCGAAATAAAAAGCCGATACAGAAAGCATCGCCAGACAGACCGACGCAGGCTGACACACACAGACTGACTCGAGAGAGAGGAGTGTAATCAGTATCCCCTTGACCTACGTCAAGCGGCTTACTATCCTAGCCTCCCTTCCCTCTCATCTTATATTTTTTGTCTCAAAACTACTTACTGACCTAAGGAGCGAATACATCTAAGACATTCCTTACTTACAACGCTCCCACATTCCTAAGCATTAATTCTCTTTTCAGTATTTTATTGCCATGAACATTTTAACATCCGTTGGACCTATACTTCAAGTATTATTTTAATTGTAAAAACCTTAATTGATATGTGTATATATAAAATGTTATTTTTCAACTCAATTTGCTTTTCTTGATTTATAATCATTTTATGACTTATGGTGGGCTATCTACAACGAGGCCAAATTCCGTCAATCTTCAACAATATACTACTACCCTTCACTAGAACGGACTCTCCACTATAAACTGGAAACGAATGGATAACCCACTATAACATAACGGCTGCAGTCACTTTCCCAACGCAGTCACGTGACTTCTTTCTGTCTTTTCCAAAATATTTTCATGGCAATTGTGTAACAATATTTTTAGGGCTGAAAAAGGAAGAGAATAGAGAAGAATATTTTTCCTTCTTCTTCACCCACTGGAAGCAAGGTGAAATATATTTTAAGAGACTACCCACGAAAATATGATAACGTTTTTTTATGACTCTTGAATTCTTGTCACAGTTTTAATGGCCATCATCGCGAAAAATGAGTTTCCCCGTTATTGAAAAATTTAACGACCACTGATAACGATTGTAGTCCAAAGGTTTGATTTGAAACAGATTTTTTACTGTGTATAAGGGATTTTATGACCCCTAACACACAGGAAAATCTCACTGGAAACAAAGAAAAGAGTGCTGGACTGCTACGTGATGGCAGTTCTTCAATACGGCAGCGAATGCTGGACAATATCATCGAAAATGAGGACATAACTGGAAGCAGAGGAAATGTGGTTCTACAGAAGGATGGTGTGGATATCATAGACTGAGCATGCAAGCAACGATGAGGTGTTTGAAAGAATGGCAACAAAGAGGAAATTGATACTGAGCATCAGGAAGAGACAACTGAAGTTCCTGGGACACACAATGAGGAAGGAGAGCCTGGAGAACCTGATACTGACTGGCCAGATAGAAGGAAAGAGAGACAGACGAAAGCAGCGGATAACATATTTGCAGGGCCTGATCAGGTGGTTGACGGAACGGGGGTGGACAGGAGTAGCGGGAGCAAACATACTAGGAGCTACAAGGTATAGGGAGACGTGGAGAACCATGATCGTCTACGTCCTGAAAGGACAGTGCACATAGAAGAAGAAGAAGAAGAAGAAGAAGAAGAAGAAGAAGAAGAAGAAGGGACAGCCAACCCATGATCAGAGGGACAGACAAAAATTCCCAGAAATAAACTTTTTTTTGTTCCTTGTGAAATTTTGCGACGCTGATAATTTAAAGAAAAACATATGGTTTTCTTTTCAATCGAAGCTATATATTTTCTTACAATGATTGAAATGATAAAACGTAGATGCGAAACAACGACATACCGAAGATTCGGGGGCCAATGAATTTTGGAACGATAATTAAAATTTGACCGTTGGACTGAAACACACACTTCGGGCGGTAGTGGGAGGCAAGCACAGAGGAGATAAAAAGACGGGGTTGATTAGATGACAAGTGACAAAAAAGGCCTCGGTGGATTTCGGAAAGACGGAGAAACCGTTAACGCCATTCGATCAGAAGTAAGAGGCACTCACACGGGAAAGAAAAGGACGAGGTTGATTATGTAAACAAAAGGATGATCTCTTATTGGTCATTTGAAAATGCTAAGTGTACCTAAAGTGCGTCACAACCACCCTCGCTGGGTGCGAGGCTCAATATAAGCGAGAGCCGATGGGTTTTCAGAGTTGAGTTGAGTTGAGTACAGTTCCGTTGACTACAATATAGTTGGACTGGTACAGAGCAATTTAACACGAGAGACGTGTTATCACTTAACTGCCTGCCTTAGGCGAACTTCCGATTTTAGCCTGGTGGTTAGACCAACTAACTTAGATGAAATGTTACGTCCTATAGAAGATGTAGGTTGGAATTATAGTTATCTGCATTCAAGAGTGATAAACTAATCAAATACTGTATCAAACTTTGTTAATTTTACGAAGACTTCCTTTTTTATTGTGTCTTCCGGCCTCGTCTGGATCATTGATACAGCAAATTTTTGGCATCTTTCAACCCAAACCGAATTTGTGATCAATCAAGCACAACGTGGGCAGATCCCAGTTTGGAATGAAGTGATCGACTATTGATCAGCCGTGAGATTTTAGGTGTCCACATGAAGGACTAGTGGTGTGGGGGTTCACAACTATAGATGATCTCTATTTTCTATGAAATGTGAGGTGGGGGCATTAGTTTTTTTGCATGAGTGTGTCATCAAATATTGTAGTTTTAATTATTAACATGTAAAACTGAAAAACGAAAAATTATTGGTCATTTGAAAATGCTAAGTCACCAAAGTGTGTCACAACAATCTCTGCTAAATGCGAGAGTCAATATCAGCAGATAAGATTGTTGGACCAGTATGTAGCAACTTAATACGAGAGACTTGTTGTCATGTGACAGCCTGCCTTAGAAGAAACCCCAATTTCTGCCTGGTGCCAGACCAAACAACTTAGATGAAATGTTACGTCCTGTAGAATATGTAGGCTGAAATTATAGCTATCTGCATTCAAGAGTGATAAACTCTAATCAAATACTGTACCAAAAAGAATGTATGTATATATAAGAATCAATATAAGCAGATGAGTCAGTTGAGAAAAAAATAGTTGAATACCATGGGGAGCCGAGTTCGAAGTCCAGTTGAAGTCATTACATTCACTTACGTGCAAATACTCTTCGGAAAGGTATTAATCCGTCTCTTCCTTCCAGTTATGGGTTAAATAACAGGACAGATTGAGTTCTATAGCCTTGGGTGGCAACCAGTCTACCGCAGAAAGCAATGACAACCTACTGTGGGATAATCTTCTGCCCAGTCAGTCATGTCTCTTTTGAGACATGATCGCCCAAGCGTGTTTCACGTATGGCACTTAATTGACTGACTGACCATAGATTTGAACCAGTATGGTGCAAGTTAACACGAGAGACGTGTTGTCACGTGGCTTCCGGCATTAGAAGAAACTCCAACTTTAGCCTGGTGTCAAGTCAACCAACTTAGATAAAGTGTTGCATCCTATAAAAGACGCGGATTGGAATTATAGCTGTCTGCATGCAAGATTGATAAATTCTAATCAAATATTGCACCACACAGAATGTATGTATATAAAGTCCTTGTTGATTTTACAAAGATTTCCTTTTCTTATTGTGGGTCCCAGCTCTGTCTGGATCACCGATGCAGTGGTTTTTCGGCGACTTTCAACTCAAACCGGCTTTCTGATCAATTAAACACAACGTGGGCAGAGCTCGGTTTGGAATGAAGTAATCAACTACCGATCGGCCGCGGAGATTTTGGGCGTCAACACAAAGGACTGCTGAGGGTTCACGAGTAGGTTTCATTGTTTTGCTATTGAAATAGAAAGATGCAACCGTAGGCTCTGTTCTAATAGTTTCTTTTGTTGAACTTCTCCTCTGTGAAACTCTCTTGTGGTTTCTTGCTTCCCTATGATATTTAAATCCTTAAATGCAACACCAAACATTATCTTTTTAATTGTCTTCTCTCTTCACAAACGCCATCTCATTTTCTTTCACTCTCAATAGCCCACTTGCATCTTAGTGGTTTTATTTCCTGGCTTGAGGGAAATGATTGAAAATAGAAGAAAAAGCATGCGGGATCGAACGCGTTATATTCTTATCAAAATTTGCTTGTATTCCACAGTTTTATATATATATATATATATATATATATATATATATATATATATAGTGTATCGAGGCAGTATATATAGTGTATCGAGGCAGTAGATAATTTTCTAAACATATACTGTTAAGTATAAGAGACAATGAATGTCTATTATATTTAATCATGAGCCGTTCTAAACGTCGTATTTTGGCTTTCATTTCAGGTGAAAATAAAGACAAACATTTTCCAAAATTTGGATAATTTTTTATTAAGTTGGTTCTAAGCTTTCGACTCACATGAGCCATCTTTAGAGAGCTTACAGGGGCGTTAACGTATGAACATCCACCATCAAAGACAATTTTATCTTGTGGTGACATAAAACTTTGGTAATCAACGATAACAGGTACAAAATAGCAAACGCAGTTCGTAAATTTGTAATGCGGTTCTATGACGTCACACAGCGTGAGAGCTCGAAATGTTAACAAAACCATATATTTAAATGCAATATAACATCTGTGAAGATGGCTCATATGAGCTAAAAGCTTAGAACCAACTGAAGAAAAAATTATAGGAATGTTGAAGAATTTGTGTCTTTATTTTCACCTGAAATTAAAACCAAAATACGATGTTTAGAACAGCTCATGATTAAACATAATAGACGTTCATTGTCTCTTATATTTAACAGTATATGTTTAGAACACACACACACACACACACACACACACATATATATATATATATATATATATATAGTGGGCAGCAGAAGTATTTAACACGTTGTTTTTTTTTAATTTTACAATAAAAAGTGTTCCATTTCAATGATACTTCAAATAATTTAATGAACATCGCCTAATTAAGTATTGGAGAAAAATTGAAAGCATTGTTTTAATGTATTTTTACTGTCAAATTTTTAGTTTGACTTTGTACAAAAGCATTTAAAACCTATACAAATAATACAGTAAAAAGGTATTTTAAAAATATTTTCAGTTATTTTGATATGGTTTGTATTTCAACCAATCATATGTTGTTTTCAATGTATTTATTAACCAAGCACGTCACTCAATAGGCACACAGTGATAACAGGTCTGATACACTGCAGACTGTCCGACTACCTAAATTTATTAAAATGGTTAAAACAAAGAAGCTGTCAAATGATTTTTTTATAATCATATCACTCCAAGCAAGGCATTTTATTGCCACAGTTTTGCAGGGGGTTATATAGGAGGAAAGCTATGAGAAAGAGTGACAGGTTATAGGGGGTGTCAGGTAGTGTTTAAGAGAAAGATGAGAATACTGATGAGAGTGGAGTGGACGGAGAAACGAGCATGAGAGAAAGGATGCTGGTTAGTTAGATAGGAAATGACTATTGACTTTATATTTAAATTCTTGGAGATTGTAGCTGTCAGTGAAGTAAGTAGATGGAAGGGAATTCTACAAGTGGGATGTGCCGGAAAAGAAGCTGCTGGAGTAGAATTTGCGTTTACATTTTATTGGTTTCACAGTAAAAGAGTGGGACCTAGTTGCTAATCTTGTGGCTTGAGTAAATTCATATATAGGGGGCACCAGTGATTTACGTTCATCGGAGTAGTAGCCGTGAAATTATTTGTAGAAGAGACACAGGGAAGCTACTTTGTGCCGGTGAGAAAGTAACTGTATCCGAGCTGCCAAGTCGGGATCTATTGCATTACAGATTCTCCGTTGGATTTTGTCAAGGACACCTAGGCGGATAGCAGGAGCACCCGACCAGATATGGCAGCAATATTCGATGCACGAGCGGATGGTAGATTTATATATGTACAGGATTGTTTCAGACGGGAAATACTTCCTGGCCCTACACAGAGAACCGAATTTCTTAAACAGCGGATTTAGCTATGGATTCTATATAGTCATACCACTTGCTACTAAATATTAACAAAGCAGGTTGAATACTTTTGGACCCAGTCAAATTCGGACATTAGCAATAAAAGTACATTAAAACAATGTATTGGAAGCTATCTACATTAAATCCAAACAACCCACAATTAATAAAATCAATGTTTAAATCCGGACATAACACATTACATTGCATTTGAATACATGGTTCTGTTGTCATTTCGCGCTATCAAGCGGTGTGACGTCATAGAACCGCATTGAAAATTTGCGAACTGCGTTTGTTATTTTTGGTAACTAATGCTGTTGCCTAGCGGAGTTTTATGTCAACACAAAATAAAATCGTCGGTGATGGTGGATGTTATTGTGTTAACGTCTTGGTGACCTCTCTGAAGATGGCTCATGTGAGACAAAAGCTTAGAAACAAATTAATAAAAAATTATGCAAATGTTGGAGAATTTTTGTCTTTATTCTCAACTGAAATTAAAGCCAAAATACAACGTTTAGAACGGCTCATGATTAAACATAATAGACATTCATTGTCTCTTATATTTAACAGTATATGTTTAGAAAATATATATATATATATATATATATGTGTGTGTGTGTGTGTGTGCGTGTGTGTGTGTGTGTGTGTGTGTGTGTGTGAGTTCAGCCATAATACTTGCTTTTTGTGTGAGTTCAGCCATAATCCTTACTTTTTAGTTCATCTTTAGTGTTACAAGGAGTTTTGTTGATCTCCTGCTCAACTGTGCCCCAAACATAATAATCTGGGTGTTTGATATTTGTGGAGTTAGGTGGCTAGATTTAGTGGGTGATGTGGTTGCAGAAGTTGCCTAACAGCAATGACTGGGTTCTCCTGCTTGTGTGGCATGTTGCAGAGTCCTGTTGCCAGATATAGGGTCTTTTATAAGTCCCCTTCTTGACCCAGGGCACCACTACCTTCTCAATGCACTTGATGTAGACCTGCGCGTTGAGTCTGAGGCTCTGTGGGAAGATGAATGGAAGTATAACTTCGCTGTCACTAGTGATCTCTCCAAACACCTTCGTAATCACCATTAGCTTCATCTAACTCTTTCCTGATCCTCCGCACTCTCTTCAGATTGACACTCAAACACTCTAAAATGTTCGTACTTGAGCTTCCGTAGCGAATGTTAAGCAAGTTTTTTCCAAATTTCTGGCAGAGTTAAATTTGTCATGGAGCTTTTTTCTCACAGATGGTGCCCAACTGACCGTACTATATTGTGCAATCAATAAATGTAAAAACAACGCGAATGAGGGAAATAAAAAAATAATATGGCGTTAATTTACCCATCGTACCTTGGTGTAAAGTTAGAAATATTCTTTTAAAATGTGCGATATTTATGACTCGATATTATGTGCTCGATATCAGGGACAAAATTACAATATATATATATATATATATATATATATATCTGTAAATTCAGATAAAACTTAGTAGGGAAATAGCCATTTTCAATATGTCATTTTAAGGCATGCATTCTTCGACCCCTTATAAACAGAGAATGAGGAAAAATTCTAAGCCCAGAGATTAGCTTAGGTAAAGGAGGGGGTTGGGATGTGTTGGTTTTATTTTGGTTGGGCTAGGGGAAAGAATTTAGTAGTAATTTCTCCTTGGTAGTGGGAGGTGTGTGACTTGACCTTTGAGTTAGTTGTGGTAGTTGGTGGGCAAGTAACTGCTTGACCAATTTAAAAAAAATATTGGGACTAATTGGGAGAATAGGATAATTATTGTAATTTGTACTTATTTCTATGGCGACACATATTTATGATCTCACTTCGTTTGTTCAGGTGGATATTTTTTCTGTCAAACATAGATTACGCCTATCTCTTAAGCTATTAGCCTTGCCTATGAAGTTTCATTTTATCTGGGGATCTAAGTTACTTTCCTTAATATATATATATATATATATATATATATATAAACAAATATCATTCACAATGATATTTTTAATACAAATAATGCAATAGATCTTGCTAGCCATAATAACCAACTTATAAAAATAGTCCTTTTCATGAGTTTATTTTTTATCAGAAAATATGAAGGCTAAGTATAGTGAAATACTTAAATTATCAGCACAATTTTTTTCAGTCGTTGTGACTAGTCAATGACTAGACGAATATCAACTTAAGATTCGTGTTAATAAGTAATACAAATACTTATGACACATTTTTTTATAATCGTGTGGCCCCAAGTAAGGCATTTTACTGCCAGTGTTGTGCAGGGTGTTACATAGGAGGAATTTTATGTGAAAGAGTGACAGGTTACAGGGTGTGTCAGGAAGAGAGTATGAGAAGGAAGAGAATACTGATGTGTGGGGTGGACGGAGAAAAAAGCATGAGAGAGAGAGAGAGAGAGAGAGAGAGAGAGATGAAAGTGCGACAAGAGATGACTATTGACTTTACATTTGAATTCTTGAAGATTGTAGCTGTCTGGAAAGCAAGTAAGCGGAGGGGAAATTCCACAAGCGGGAAGTGCAAGAACTGTAAACTGGAATTATTCTTGTTATCGAATGGAATAGTCAGTTCCAATGCAGGAGAGAATATTTCCGATCAGAAAAGACTTACTTGGCTTTCGGCAGTCACCTTGAATGCGCGACCCAGGGCACCACTACCTCCTCAATATTAGAAAAAAAAAACAACTAAAAATGAGCTAATTATGACGAAGCAACATACCTGGGATTGAACGTACGATCTTCAGAGGTTCTAACCTTTTTTTTTTTTTTTTGTAATTCAAACTCGCAACATCGTTTTGAAGTGATTCTCCTTTAATTTGTTATGAGTGAAAACGTCATTCCATTCTTGGCCTTCTCAAATATTTATTAGTTTTCGTCTGTCACAAAACTTGTTGCTTACGCAATAAAGATGAAATTTCCAGCAGTTGCAGTGGGGTTTATCAATTATTGATTTTCAGCACGATGTCAATTGGTACCAAACTACCAGTGTTAAATATCCAGTTAGAATCGAACTTATAGAAATAATGAGTGAGACACAATATCAGCTGCAATACGGATTCAGTGAGTAGGAGGTCATAGCTCTCCACACTTTCTATAACTTTATTAATTGTGAATTGTCTTCCAGGGAAATATAGTGGAGTGATTACCCGTTTCTTTCTCTATGGTTTCGAATTTAAATTTGTTCTTCTTTATTCGACTCTTAAGCTATTCAAAATTAAAGAACCCAGTGCCCTCGTAGATTGGTAAGATTAAATGATTTCATGACTTTCCCAGAGCATTAGTTCGAAAGAATATGTATTTCATATTCTTTTTTGTACAGTGGACCTTCAGAAAATGGGTGATCACGACTCTCCACAATTTTCTAACCTTTCTCTGCAACAACTTGCGTGAGAGACTGAGTAATTGAGAAGTTCAGCGTTAAGACGCTCGCAAGATCGATGACACAGTGTTTCAGCCATTTGGTATGATTGGCATTCGTTAGAACTCATCTTGAACATTTATATATTTGCCATTCGTCCGTGCATTGAATACTGTTGCCGTCTCTGGTCGGGTGCTGCTGCTATTTCCCTCAAATTTCTCGACAAAATAAAAAAGAGGATCTGCAATGTAATCGATCTTGACTTGATTCTCTTTCTTACTGACTTAATGTGGCTTCCCACGGTCTTTTCTACAAATATTGTCATGTCATTTGACGAGCTCCTTTCCCTGGTGACACAACCACACGAATTTAAGTTTTAGTTTGAATTCCAGTTGAATTCCTTGTATTTACATACGCGCAAATACCCTTGGGACAGGTATTAATCCGTCCCTTCCCTCCAGTTATGGATTAAATAATAGACCAGATTAGGTTCTATAGCCTTTTTTTTTATAGCCAGTTTACAGCAGAAAGCAATGGCAATCTACTGTGTGATAATCTTCTGCCCAGTCAGTCAAGTCTCTTTCGAGACATGATCGCCCAAAGCGTGTATCACGTATGGTACTTAACTGACTGACTGAATATAATAATTGGAAACATGATTAAGGTTTCTACTGGTCATAAAGTGGGGTGTTGATTTTATATTGTTATAAAGTAATAAACTGATCCCGCACTAAGTACTACTTAATAATATAATACATCTCTTCCCCTTCTAGCTATGAGTTAAATAAGAGGACAGATTAGGTTCTATAGTCTTGTTCAGCAACCAGTCTACCGCAGAAAGCAATGGCAACCTACTGTGGGATAATCTTCTGCCCAGCTCTTTCGAGACATGATCGTCCAAAGAGTGTATCACGTATGGCACGTAACTGACTGACTGACTGACGTATAGCATCAACGTCCTCCTCTTTAACTGCTGAAATATTTAAATGTAACCGCCTCTTGTACTTTAACAGTTTTTTCCTGCACTTTTCGCCTGTTGAATTCTCCTCCGTTTACTTACTTCACTGATAGCTACAACCTCTAAAAGTTTAAATGCAACGTCAATTGCTACCTTGTATTTATTTGAATCCTATCCGTTACTTATTCTTTCTTTGACACTCCTGTACCTGTTTTTTTTCTCTCACTTCAACCCCCTGCACACTAGTGGCAGCCCTGGCTTGCTTGGTGTGAAATGATTAAGAAAAAAATTTAAAACAATATTTTCAGTCTACGTTGAAACCATCCATTTACATAAGTTTGTTTGATAGATTATTAGCTATTTTCATTTGTTCCTGTTGTGGTCTTTTTGGCACCAGAAATAAAGACACAAAGAAGGAATAAAATTAAACAAATTTATTTAACAATGACAGTAGTACTAACATATACCAATGAGAGATTATTCGCGTGACTGTTAGTCCGGCTGCCAGAGTTATCTGCTGGAATAGGCTCCGCTCTCACTCTCTGATCTCCACAAAGCAGAACGGCTGCTTATATATAGTTTGGGAGAGTTCATGTGTCATGTAGGTAAGTCACCATAACACCTCTCTCCTAAGTATTAAGGAGTCTTAATATATTTTCTTTTTGTATTTACACCGATAAGGCCTGTCATTTACTTTAAACAGCGAAGGTAAAGAATAAAGATAGTGTTTGAATGCCGCATTAAACTACGTCCAGAAATCGGCGCAGACCCGTGTCTCGTTTAACTTCTTCACATATACGGTCGGTGAAGCCCATTGACTGCACGTAATTTTTGACAAGACACTGATTCTTTCTAATCTGTCGAGTTATTCATTTGTTTTTGGTAAATAACCAAAAAACACCTATCGCTTTTTCTTAGACACTGGCTGGCTGGATGTAATCTTTTTATTCGAACTTTGCCGTCATCTTATTACACCGATAATGACCCCCAGAAAAACTCCCGGAAAAGTTTCTTTTAAGTTTTTATTAAGTTATTCGCCCCGTTGGTCATGTTTTCGAGATTTTGGCAAAATGAATTAATTGGTATGTCCCACAACGTAACGTTCCCCATCCAGTCAGTGCCAAATAAATTTTTTGTATTGTTTAATATAAATGTCTTTACTTTTAACGTCCTTTCTTTGAAATGTTACATTCGTGATAAGTTCTCCCATAAACTTGATTTTCTCACCTGTCACGGACCTGGCCATTTTATTAGTTCTTAGCAAGGTTGGTTTTCTCAAATTTTTCCAAGTGTGCAGATTTATGATTTTTAAATCTGGACCAGAATCCAGCTGCAGTTTAATATATTTATTTAGGATTTGTACCTGCATGGACTTCCTAATGTTTATCCTGTCTTGTTCATCTGCTTTTGTGTTTTTCCCTTTTTATCGCTCGACAATGTGAGATCTTGTGCCCGATACAGCTCAATTTAAGCATTTTTAATCCGTTAATAGCTGTCTTTATACCAATGTAATAATCCACCACCAAAACATGGATTAGGAATTGGTTTGATTTAGGGGGAGAAATAAATTGTTTTTTTTCTTTCGGCATACTTTTTATGTGAGTTATGCCAGATTCCTCAATATTTTTCGAATTTTGGCGTACGCTTACGAATCTCTGACAGTCTTCTGGTATTTGTTGAAGAATAAGGTTTGGCTCATCATCTTTCTCAGTTTGCTTTCGAATTTCAAGTCTTTCTTTTTGTTTATTCAGCTGGAGTTGCTGTGTTCTTTTTTACTGCACAAGTTGCTTTTCTTGCCATTTAAGTTCCCGTTGGTTTTGCAGCTCAAGTTGGAACATAAGAATTTCGAGCATGGTAGATTTAAATTCGTCCATGTTTATCCGTGTCTTTTTTTCAGGATTACCCGAATACAAATTAAATTCAAATAAAAAAAATTCTTTCTTTGAATAATAAAAAACAAAAAACAAAAAACAAAACAAAAAACAAAACAAAAAAAAATCTTTAGTTTCTTATTCACTCATTCAGGATATAACAGTTCATTGAAACCGAATAATTTTAATTTCCTACCAACTCAGAGAATTCTCGTAGTTTAGCGTGTAAGTTAGTTACACTTTTTTTTCCCGTTCAGTTTCGTTTTCTGGATTACCAAGTTCTGTTGAGTAAAACAAAGTGTGACTAAAAGCTAAACTTTTTTTGTTCTTGACAATCCTTTTCTGGATTGTCAAGAACTCGTTGAATAGAACAAAGTGTGACAAAAAATAAAATTCTGTGCGTGCAATGTTGAATCAATATTGAGAATTTCCACGCAGTCATTTTGGGTTTCTCAAGGGTCCTTGAGAATCTTTGTCGCCAAGTTCTTGTAACCTTTTGGGGACCAGAAATAAAGACACAAAGAAGGATTAGATTTAAACAAATTTATTTAACAAAAACAGTAGGACAAAACATATACCAATGAGAGATTATTAACGTGACTGTTAGTCCGGCTGCTAGAGTTATCTGCTGGAATAGATTCCGCTCTCACTTTCTGCTCTCTACAAAGCAAAACTGCTGCTTATATATAGTTTGGGGGAGTTCATGTGTCATATGGGTAAGTCATCATAACAGTTGTTCTTGCCGTCAATATACTTTGTAAGTGGGAAATTCTCCAGGCAGTCTATCCTCATTATGTGTTTAAGTAGGAATAATCTACGAAAGTAACTTGCTAATAGTTCTGTTGCAGTGTGTTGTCGCAAATTGTTCTCCTGCCCAATTCATTCAAGTAGGTTTGTATTCGTTAATCATCACTCCATTGCTTGGAGTTATTGTAAACTAATGTTCATTCAATATAAGACCTAAGAGCCACTCAAGGTATAGAGTTATTGAATGTGGTTGTTGTATGGAACTAATAAAGGGTAGAATGTGAAGTTAGTGTCTTTATGCTGGAGAATAACAGTTATCTGCAGACAAGAAGTGGTTAAGATTGTAGTGAATACAAAGAGTCTGTTTTACAGAGCAGCACTTCATGGGAAAAAGGCTGTTTGGCCCTCCTCCATGATTTTACATAGCTTTTTGGCCCTCACTCTCCAAAATGTTGCCGACTTCTGGTCTAGATAAAAAATATTACGAATAAAAGGATTGTCTTACGATAATCTGCCAGGTCCTCACCTGGACTTTCCTATTTAGAAAATCTGCTTTCAAATCCAGACGTGCTCGAAAACTGGCCACCAAATTTAGACAGATATAATAACTGCTCCCTCGTAATCGAGCATGACATTGCTCGATATTAATCGAATATGACTTTCTTGCCCAGCAAATATCACATATTGCTCATCACATGCATGTCAAATTAGCATCATTGGCGAAGCTATTGACCTGAATATTTCTAGAGTATGGTGTTAATGACATTGTTCCTCATCATTGTGCTTGTTGTCCGTTTAGGCTACGGGCAGCATGTGCATCACCGAATAATATCTTTTCATATCGAGGAATACCCGTGCATGAAATTTGTGTATAGTGGAGAAAGATGGTGCCGTGGATCAAATGCACACTTCTCGGATCAAAATCACTCATCCACGCTAAAAAAAACAAAAAAACAAAAACAAAAAACAAGTTTATATCATTGGGTTTCTCGTTTATATATAATTTACACTCTCCCTCCCTGATTGAGCACACTGGAAGAACAGTAGACTTTAAAAAAACAGTAGCTACTCTAGCATCTACGCATCACTCATTCAGTATGATACATCATACGCTAAAAGTCTGCCTCCTTCTACCGAGCGCCCGTAGTCAATTCCGTCGGGTTTCAGTCCTGGGTTAAAAGCAATCGGATGTCTAACCTTACTGATGAGCTGTGATACAGCAAACCAGATTTGTCTGCGGATGACAATATATATATATATATATATATATATATATATATATATATATATATAATAAGGTGAATATTTCGGTATAAGGAGTTCTAATAGAGATAGAAGCTTACATTTTTTTATTTTTCTCCTTCTTTTTCAAAGGCATTTAATTTTTTTGCAGATTGAAAAAAAAATCTCTGAGAGTTTTGGAGATTAACAAAGATGGCTGAATGAGAAGCAAGTTCCAGGATTGAACAGAGGTCAGTTATCAAGTTTTTGGTTACTGAAGGGTGCAAACCAATTGAAATTCATAGAAGAATGTCAACTGTGTATGGCGCCCCATGTTTCAGACAAAAAATATCTACAATTGTTTGAAGAATTTTGAAAGTGACGATGAAGTCAAAAGTGCTGTGAGCGATTGGCTGAGACATCGGTCCAAAATTTTTACTCTGAGGGAATACGGAAGCTTGTGCACAGATGGGAAAAGTGTGTGACACTGCTAGAAGACCAGGTTGAAAAAAAGTAAGCTTCTATCTGTATTAGAAAAATTAATGTTAGAAAAATTCACCTTATTTATTGAATGACCCTCTGATATATATATACTAGCAGTATAGCCCGGCGTTGCTCGGGTGTAATGAAAGCTTTAAAACTAATCCATAGTCTTGGAGCTCAGACCCTGCCTAAAGAATATTTGTGTGACGTTTGGTGAGAATCGGATAAAAATTGTGGATTTGTATAAAGGACATACAAACAAATAAACAGACACGCACACAAACATCTTGCCTTTTAACCTTTTATATATATATATATATATATATATATATATATATATATATAATCGATTTTCTGCACTATTGTAAGAACTGCAACCTTGAAACTTCTGAATATCGTTTCTTATGTCTTTGTCTATGAGTGTATCAAATTGGCTTAAAATCGGACCACTCCTTCTATAACCCGATTTTTTCGATTATCGATTTTCGATATTTATCGGGGGTACCTCGACACAAAACCTAGCTAAGAACACTCGCAGACGCTTATAGTACAACTGTGTAAATTTTCAAGAAAATCGGTTCGGCCATTTCGGAGTCTATAGGTAACGGACACACACACACAGACACACAGACACGCACACACACAAAGTTTCATTTATAAATAAGTTTATATATATATATATATATATATATATATATATATATGTATGTGTGTGTGTGTGTGTGTGTGTGTGTGTGTGTGTGTGTGTGTGTGTGTGCTAAGGCAAATTAAGGCCACAATGATGAGAATAGTTATCAATATTCAATATTTATAGCTCAGGAACAAGTCACCCAGAAATGTGGTCTCTGTGCAAAGTATCGAACCATTTCGTATTAACGTAAAATAACTTATCCAGATCAATGATACTGTAGTCCACTTCAAAATATTTTGTTTTAGATTTTACGCACTTATTTCAGAGTTCTTTTATTTTTTAAAGCAATCTACAAAGTCGTCTTCACAAAGCGTCACGCTCTCCTTAATCTCGTTCAAGTCATTTCAGGAGTGCTTTTCTATTTGAGAAAAACCAGAAATTCATAGCATTGTGTCAGACTTAACTAAGCTTAGTAA
The DNA here is from genome assembly GCA_037127315.1 of Ascarosepion bandense. NCBI lineage: Eukaryota > Metazoa > Mollusca > Cephalopoda > Sepiida > Sepiidae > Ascarosepion > Ascarosepion bandense. Next base: position 2,935,504 of record JBBBDQ010001220.1, on the reverse strand, counting down.
ATAACCATTACAGATGACAGTATGTGTGTGTTTCTGATGGTTGGACCTCCGGAGAAAAGCTTAAATATAATGAACAAGCCAAATCGGTTTAAAATATAAGAAGCGTTACTAAATCGGTTTAAAATATAAGAAGGGTTGTGATTGGCTTGATACTACGGCCGCCATTGGCCAGCAAATGTTGGAGAAGCTCCAACCAATGGCGCACATTTCTGCACACGTTTCAACTTTTACACTCCTACTCATGATGATGGTCATTTTTTTTATTGTCGTTTTTGTATTGTTGCGCAATGTTTTGCTAATAAAATATGAATGTTATTTTTTCAATTTAAAAAATAACCAAATAAAGAAATGAAGAAGAAGAAGAAGAAGAAGAAGAAGAAGAAGAAGACTGGGATAAAGGAAAGAAAAGAAGTCGAAACTAGTGCATATGAAAAGAAGAAAGAAACATGCATAAATCAAATGAAAGAATTCCAAGATGGCGGCGAGGAAGAAAATTAAGAAGAGGATTGAAAGAGAAGGAGAGAATAAGGGAAAAGTATACGCGAACGAAAATAAGAAGGGAGAAAATAAAGAAAAGAAGAGAGAAGAAAAAGTGAGTATAATGAAAAACAGAAAAAAAAAAAAGAAAAAAAATAACCTGTAGATCTTTCTCCTAAAAAGAAGAAAATAAAATCTTGCAACAAGAATTGTAAGACTTAACAAGGGCAGTAAAAAATTAGGAACTGGTCTTTCTTTTCTGAAGAAGAAGAAAAAAAGGATGAATATGATCCTCTTTTTTCTTTCTTTCTTTCTTTCTTTCTTTCTTTCTTTCTTTCTTTCTTTTTAATCGATGGCCGTCCTTTTCGTTTGTTTTTCATTAGCTCTCTTTCATTATAAACAAATTCTAATTATGCCTTCCTTCCTTCCTTCCTTCCTTCCTTCCTTCCTTCCTTCCTTCTTTCTAGACATTTTCATCCTCATCTGCATGTCTTCTAATCTTCAAAAGGATCTTTGGACTGAATTTCTTTTCTTCTTCACAATTTCCCCTCATTTTTAGCGGCCATTCCAATTAAAGCAATTCACAGACCCCAATCACCTGCTGCATAACGTATTTATATTTGGTATTTTGGTCAGCTAAATTCCAATAGAGACAAACTCAAAAGAACTCAATATTAAATTTTTTATTAAATTTAACAGAGTAATATAAACTGTGAAATATCTATTACCTATGGATTGTAGAATATCCCAAAAATGTTCAAGAGTATATATATATATATATATATATATATATATATATATATAAAAGAGTTCAATGTTCACTCTTCTATATTTACATACGCTCTATCTCTGATATTGAGCACTTTATCCCATAAATATAGCACACGTTAAAACTATATACATATATATATATATATATATATATATATATATATATATATATATACACGATACACTATACACTATACACTATATATATATATATATATATATATATATAGTGATGATCCACGTATACTGTCTTAATATATATAGGAAAGAATATTAATAAAAAGTTTTGAATTTCAAAATGTACTTTTTTTGGACAGTATTTGTTCATTTTTATTATTGTATTTTATATTTCAGATCGCCCTCGGTCCTTCATCAGAAACGAGTGATTTTTAAATTTGAATTAGAAACGTATTTCACGATAGCGTCCGGATATTTTTTTTTTTTGTGTTTATCCAGTATTTTTATTTCTTTCTGCGTGTGTATACTGGATTTTAAAATTAAATACACACAAGCTAGGGTTAAATAGGAACTTAGGTGTGTTGAATCTTTACAAATATTTCAATAGCTAAAAATTTTTTTTCAGATATTCCAAGACATTTTTATCTAAAACAAACAGACTTTCTCTACGGACGTGCCGCATGTTGTGAACAAACACACCACGTGATGTAAACACACACACACACACACACACACACACACACACACACAAACACACACACACACACACAAAATATTCGGACGCTATCGTGAAATACGTTTCTAATTCAAATTTAAAAATCACTCGTTTCTGATGAAGTACCTAGGGCGGTCTGAAATATAAAATACAATAATAAAAATAAACAAATACTGTCCAAAAAAGTACATTTTTAAATTCAAAACTTTTTAATAATATTCTTTCCTATATATATATATATATATATATATATATATATATATATATATATTTAGTGTATTGAGGCAGCAGATCATTTTCTAAACATATACTGTTAAATATAAGAGACAATGAATGTCTATTATGTTTAATCATGAGCCGTTCTAAACATCGTGTTTTGGCTTTAATTTCAGCTGAAAATAAAGACAAAAATTCTCCAACATTTGGATAATCCAAACAACCCACACTTAATAAAATCACATTTAAATCTGATCATAACACATTACATTGCATTTGAAAACATGGTTCTCTTGTCATTTCGCGCTAGCACGCGGTGTGACGTTATAGAACCGCATTGCAAATTTGCGAACTGCGTTTGTTATTTTTGGTTAACTATTGCCGTTGCCTAGCGGAGTTTTATGTCAACACAAAATAAAATCGTCGGTGATGGTGGATGTTATTGTGTTACCGTCTTAAAAACCTCTCTGAAGGTGGCTCATGTGAGCCGAAAGCTTAGAACCAAATTAATAAAAAATTTTGCAAATGTTGGAGAATTTTTGTCTCTATTTTCAACTGAAATTAAATCAAAAATACGACGTTTAGAACGGCTCATGATTAAATATAATAGACATTCATATATATTACACACACACATCTTTTTTCTTCTTCTTTTCTTCTTTTTCTTTTTCTTTTTCTTCTTCCTCTTCTTTTTTCTATTTCTTCTTCTTTTTCTTTTTTTCTCTTTGTTCTTTTTCTTCTTCTTTCTCTTCTTCTTCTTCTTTTCTTCTATTTCTTCTCCTTGTTCTTTTTCTTCTTTTTTCTTTTCTTCTTCTTTTTCGTCTTCTTTTTCTTCTATTTTTCTCCATCTTCTTTTTCTTCTTTTTCTTTTCTTCTTTTTCTTCTTCTTTTTCTTCTATTTTTTCTCCTTGTTATGCTTCTTCTTTTTCTTTTTCTTCTTCTTTTCTTCTTCTTTTTCTATTTCATTTTTTCTTATTTTTCTTCTTCTTTTTCTTCTTTTCTTCTTCTTTCTTCCTCTTTTTCGTTTTTTTCTTTTTCTTTCTTCTTCTTCCTCAGTTTTCTTCTTTTCTTCTTTTTCTTCTTCGTTTTCTTTTATGAAGATGAATAAGATATTTCTTCATCTTCTTTATCCTCTCCTTTTTCGTTTTCTTCTTCATCTTTTATTCCTCTGCGAATGTAAGTGAAAAAAAAAAATCAATGCACTCCAAAATTTGTTTAAAGAATCGTACAGAGTTGCAAGTATTTAAAGTGTTCCTGTCTTCAGAGACTTTCCTTCTTCCTGGTTATCGAAAAAACAAAACACTATCATCAAAACATATGCACAAATCTAAAGCGAAAATAATGTTTGCTTACATTTTAAATTTATTATTTTAGAAAGAGGGAAGGGAAAATATGATATATAAAATTCTATATTTCAAAACAATGTTAGATAACTGAATGTCAAATAATAAAAAAAAATTCTTCATAATACATTTCGTTCTTTAAAAGGACTTCTTCAGACTAAAGTAATGTTCTTATTCATAGAATTATATATATGTAGGACGATGCCAGAAAATGTAAAATATAGCGTTTCAAATTGGGGTATAATTATGACCGACGTTTATAGTTACATTCCCCCCACCAATACACACACACACACACACACACACACACACACACACACGCACACATATATATATATATATATATATATATATATATATATATATACGAAGGTCCTTCAATAAATAGGGTGAATTTTTCGGTATAAGGACTTCTAATATAGATAGAAGCTTACTTTAAAAAAAAAAAAAATTCCCGTTACTTCTTTTTCAAAGGCATTTAATTTTTTTTCCAGATTGAAAAAATACTTTGAGAGTTTTGGAGATTAACAAAGATGGCCGACCAACAAGCATGCTCCAGAATTGAACAGAGGTCAGTTATCAAGTTTTTGGTTACTGAAGGATGCAAACCAGTTGAAATTCATAGGAGAATGTCAACTGTGTATGGTGTCACATGTTTCAGCAAAAAAAAAAAAATGTCTACAAGTGGGCCAAATTGTTTAAAGAATTTTGAAAGTGACATTGAAGTCAAAAGTGCTGTGAACGATTGGCTGAGACATCAGTTCAAAGATTTTTCCGCTGAGGGAAAACGGAAGCTTGTGCACAGATGGGAAAAGCGTGTGACACTGCTGGGAGACTACGTTGAAAAATAAAAAAATAAAAAAAGTAAGCTTTTCTCTGTATTAGAAAAATTCATGTTAGAAAAATTCACCTTATTTATTGAATGACCCTTGTATATATAAAACATTAGTAAGAACATTACTTTAGTCTGATGAAGTCCTTTCAGAGAATGAAACGTGTTACATAATTTTTTGTCTATTTTTTCGTTTAGTTACCCAGAAATAGGCTGGGATGCCTACCTACCATATTTATCGCATAAAGTGATCGTGAAAAGTACAGGTAGCTAACGGCTTATGATATTCGCGAGTTACAACGACCTGCACTGAAGGCCATCGTCAAATAACCCGGTACATGTCTACTAAGGATGTTAAACTGGCAAGTCGACTGCATGATGATGGATGTGCCGTCGCCTTTGACGTAGGCTGGGGATTCCAGGCATTATTTCGGCTTACTTTGCGCAACAGGCGCTAAATAGCACATCTTACAAATAAGCCTATTGTCAATTTTACATTTGTGTGGCCGTGACGTCGATAAATGTATCGAAAATTTAACCCGGTGGGTAGAAATACCCGAAATTTGTAATCTGTTTATTTTATCGTAATAACCTTAAGGCCGTTTGTAGAAAAAATGAATGGAGAATATTCTTTGTGTTATGTTAGCGATCCATGTAAGTGTGCCTAAAAAATCAGCATTCGATGTGTGGTCGCTTTGCCTCTATGCCGAGGATTCTCAATCTTAACTAGGTACCTCCACTTTTCAGTATAAATTTTCGATACCTGATTTTAAAATGAAATTTTTAAAATGAAAAAAAACATTCTTGAAGATTTCATTTTAGATTTTTTTTTTTTTAATCATTTCACCCCGTGCAAGGCAGAAACGCCACTGATGTGCAGGGGGTTACATAAATGTAGAAAGATTAATTAGAAAAGAGTGAGGAGTACAAGCTAGTTAGAAAGGAACACTAGAAAGCTGAGAAAGCTGAGAAAGCAGGTGCAATGACAGATACATGGGCGGAGAGAACGTGAAGATTATACAGGGGAGGGGAGAGAGCTAGAGTCCAGTGGTTAGTAGGTGAGTATTAACTTTGCTTTTAAATTTCTGGAGGTCGTAGCCGTCAGGAAAGCAAGAATACGGGAGTGAGTTCCACAGGCGGGAAGTGCGAGAGAGGAAGCTGCAGGAGTAGAATTGTCGTCTGCGTTTGGCTAACCTGACTGTGAATGGGTGGGACCCAGTTGCCAGTCTGGTTGCACGAGTAAACACCTGTTGAGGAGGCATCAGTGACTTAAGCTCATCCGAGCAGAAGCCATGAAAGTATTTATAGAAGAGACAGAGGGAGGCCACATTTCGACGATGGGAAAGTGGCTGCAGACGAGTCGCCAGATCAGTACCTATCACATTACAGACTCTCCTTTGGAGCTTGTCAAGAACACTGAGGAGAACGGCAGGGGCACCTGACCATAAATGGCAGCAGTACTCCATGCACGGACGGATGGTTGACTTGTATATATGCAGGATGGATTCAGGTGGAAAAAACATCCTGGATCGACATAGTGACCCAATCTTCTTAGCAGTAGATTTTGCTATGGATTCAATATAGTGCTTCCATTTGAGGTCTGAGGACAGGGTAAGTCCGATGAGGCGTAGTGTATTACTCTCCGGGAGAATCATCTGGTCCATGCTTATGGGAGGCAGAAGAGGTTGCCTGTAATGGTTGACAGACAACAGCTTGGTCTTAGAGGAATTGAAGTTGACAAGCCACTTCTTGCCCCAGTTCACCACAGAGTGTAGATCCCGCTCAAGGTCAGCAGCGAGATTATGTCTGTCCACCACGACAGGTTTCTTACTGGAGCGGGAGTATATTGTAGTGTCATCTGCGTAGATGCCTACTTGGGACTTGATCTCATCTGGGAGGTCGTTGATGAAAATAAGGAAGAGCGTTGGGCCCAGGATAGAGCCTTGTGGGACACCAGCATTCGTTCTGTAGGACGAAGAGGCACGCCCATTCAGAACGACCTTAAAAGCTTAATGATTAAATTCATTAATTCCATTAAGTAAAAATTTCTGGTGTATTTCAGATAGAAATTATATAGATTTGAAAGTCACATTTAATTTCGATTTCTTAAATTTTCTTAAAAACGGCCATTTTCTTAATTTTAAGAAATTTGTAAACAAACAAAAATTTATTTAAAAAATATTTCAAAAGATTTCTGACACTTTACTTTAATAAAATTAGAAAATTAAAGATTTAAATTAGCTGATTTAAAAAATATTACTTACATATAGCATCAAAAAGTAATATACAACAAATTATTAAAGATTGGTCGTTTTCATCTGATCGAAGGTTTGACGGATTCTTGACTGATTTGGCGATGACAGATTGTACGCATGCCCAAAATCGACAATTTTCATAAATCTAAGTGAAGGGACAACACTCTTAAATTACGTAACTGTTTCATAATAATGGCAATTTCAGTCTACCATACATGAAAATAAGGTAAAAATATAATCAATTAAAAATTATTTTAAAAATAAATAACGTAATTACGTTTATCAATCTTTGCAATTTTGGACTCGTAAATTTCGTTTCCAATTAATTACTATATCACATCCCATAATCACCCCAATACAGAATGTTACACGATTTTAAACTATTATAAATTATTATAATTAAAGTGTAAAAAGGAAAATGAAAAATTTCTTGTAAAAATTCATTATTCATCAAAAAAATTTTATTTATTTCTTCAGACAATAATGTCCTTAATATTACTTATATACAGAAACAATTAAAAGCTTTTCTAATTAAGTAATGTAATAGTTTTATTGGATTCATTATTTTTCCATTCAGAGCAGATTTCCAGAAATGCAGGGGACTGAGTTTTGATCGTGTTTTTTGCGGTCATAGTTCGGTTGGGTGGATCAGAGGAAGATAGCAGCAGGCCTTTTGTTGAATTCGAAAGCCTCGTCTCAAGTTAAAAATTGGTACTCAGGTTCGCGGGCCAGTCAAAAGGCCTTCGCGGGCCGTAAGTTGCCGACCCTTGGTTTACATATTAGAACAGACGTTGAATGGGGATATTTTACAAATAAACTTGTAGTCCGCTTTTACGATTTCACGCGTGGTAGAATTTTGAGCATAAAATCTGTCAGCGTGTAAAAAAGCGACACGTGCACTTAAAAGCAACTGAAACGTTTATCATCTTAATTTTGTGCGATTCACAAGAAAATCAATTAATTATTCAAGACTGCTTGTATCCGGAAATCTAGTGTAACTGTGAACTCGAAGACCCTTTCTGGTTCCTAAGCTTCTTTTCCATGGACGCATTTTTGGAATGAAAATTTGCTCGTGTCTCACCAAATTTTATGCAGTAAAAAAAAAAGAAAACAAAAAAACAAAAACAAAAAAACAAAAAAAAAACAAAACAAAAAAACCCAAAACAAACGAAAAAACAACAAACAACAGAGAGAGCATTAAAGGGAGATAACCGCGGATTTGAAGTTTAGAATATTTTCCTTGATAACTCTCTTCTCTAATTTGCGGAACATAATTATTCTTCATACTTGATATAATGCAAAATGATAAAATCTTTCAATATTTATTTATAACTTATTTATAATTGTTTATACAGGGACTTGCGCAAACAATTACAAGTAAGTCCATAAAAAATATTTTAAATTTTGAAATCGTATTTATTTTTTGGTATATAATTTTTTGAAGCTGTTTCTAAATCTTTGATTGTTTTTCAATCATTTCGCCTCACCTGCTATCATGTTCCTCCGAACCTATGAGCCGCACCACGCCATTTGGGAACATGCTGTCTTCACATAGGATGATTGCTAATGAAGACAAACGACCCCAGTCTTTTCTACTATTTAGCCTATAGATAGACAGAAGGACAAGGTTTTTCACTGTATGGAGTTACTAGTCTCACGTTCAACCGGTTTTGAATTCAGAGTTGTAATTCTGTATAAACGGTAGCCAGATGAAGATTCCACTCTTCCATACTATTTAACCCATATCTTTAGGGAAGAAGTGAATTCATACCGTTTCCAGGAGCACGTAAGTAAACGCAGTGAACTTGATCGGAATTCGAACTCGGCCCTCAGAGTTATCCTTCCGACCTGATTTACACCATCTGCGGACATTTACGCCTTGGATATGCAAGAGAGGGAAAATGTATAATATATAAATATATAAGCACCCACCCCAGAGAGAAACGAGAGTGTTTCTTATATCTGGGTGAGAATAGGAAATCAACGTTCGGAGAAATTACTTATATCAGACATCCATTTGCAGACAGTAATCGACGAAGTGCAGATGTGGAATGAAATGAAAAGTAATTTTTCGTATGAGAAATTTAGTATCGCATTCTCATTAAAATTTTCGTTGAATATTGCTCCCATATTTCGTCTGATACACTTGCTATATATCTCGAGATTTTCAACAAAATCCAAGAAGCGCTTGCACTGTTAACGATCGAGTTCAGTCACTTTCACACCGCTGAGACCTCCGTCTCTACTTTTCTATAAACATTTTCATATCAGTTGTTCTAATGAATCTCTCGTCTTCCTTGGTATCTCGATTGCATGAGTTTAAACGTACTGATAGATTAGATATTAGGTCTCAACGTTTTATTGTTGAATTACAGTTAGGTGTAATTTCTATTTTAATAGTTTTTTTCTCGCCCCTCTTGCCCATAGAACTATCTCGGTTTCTTCTTTGTCCGCCACATACGGTCTTCAAAACTTAAAAGGCAACATCAATAGCCATCTTCCGTCTTTTCTTCCTTTTCCTCTCTAAAGTCTTTCTCATTTTCGTTTACCTTCAGTAAACATTGGCGTCGTAGTGGCTTTATCGCCTTGTTTGGATCGAAATGATAAAACAGTACAACATCAGATTATCACATATATTTAGGATATATGTTTTATCGTATACTACGTGGATATCATATATTATGGATAGCATATATAATGGATATCATATATTAAGCATATCATATATTATGTATAGCCTATATTAGGGATATCATATATAATGCATATCATATATTAGTGATAGCGTATATTATGTATATCGTATATTATGCATATCCTATTGAGTGTCCACTTATGCACACACACAAACACACAGGCGTGCACGCACACGCACACGTGCATATATATATATATATATATATATATATTAATTCAGATACTTTAATCCAATCGGAAAAAGCAGGAAGGTAAATCCCAAAAACCCAATCCTAATTAATATTAAAAATTTTATTTTAATATTAAAAAATGATACAGGAAGAGAGCTCCATGTAATAAAATATTACAGAGCAAATATAAATTAAAATAGGATTAATTCAATGATGTTGAATGACCATTTCGATATGAAGATCCACACGGGGGATAACACATCACCTCAGCAACAGAAAAATCCTTACTGCTCTAACCCTAACGTATATATATATATATATATATATATATATATATATACTTTAGGGTTAGACCAGTACACATTTGTATTTAAAAGTGTTCTATACAATTATATTGTAGAATTTTGGAATATTTTTCTTTTATAAACGAGTTATTTCGCTACCTTGGTTTCCACCATGAGTGGTTTCTTCAGGCGATTTTGAATAATAATTTTAATAAGTTATTAAAAATCGCCTGGAGATACCACTCATGGTGGAAACCAAGGTAGCGAAATAACTCGTTTATAAAAGAAAAAAAAATATATATAGATATATATAAATTAAAAAAGGATTAATTCAGTGATGTTGGATGATCATTTCGATATGAAAATTCCCACGGGGGATAACACATCACCTCAGTAACAGAAAAATCCTTTCAGAAACTGGAGAAAAATCAGTCTAATTTTCCTTTTTAAATAGATTTGCAAAGAAATTAAAAAAGAAAAAAAAAAGAAAAAGATAAAACAAAATAAAATCAAATAAACAAGAAAAGAAAAAATTGACATCGTCTGGGTTCGCAAAAAAGGAAAGAGAATTGTAACTTAAAAATTAACGGACGCCCGTTATATATATATATATAAACGTGATTATGATTATAATCGTCTCGAAAACCTTCCTCGAAGACTATCGAACGAAGGAAAAAATGGTTGTAAAAAAAGAATGAGCTTAAGGAATGAAAGTCAGTCAAAACTGTTCGGACCGAAACCAGCACGATCTTATATTAGGGATAGCGTATATTATGTATATCGTATATTATGTATATCCTATATTAGGGATAGCGTATTTGCAGAGAAGCGCATGAATATGAATCCTTCTTTAAATTTCTTTTCCTGAGAAGGGGTAAAGTTGATTGGCCGATCTTATAATGTAATTCGAAAGTCAGTTATTTTGTATCTTTTTACGGATTGTTACTGCAAATGGTAATACACCTTTACAGTTTTCTATTTTTTAAATTGTTTTGTATTCAATTCGACTTTATTGTCAACTTACGTAATTGGCACTTGTATGAAATAAGTGGGTGTAAGTTTTGAAGACGCACACAAATAAGCACCTTAACAACTTTGACATCTTCACCTTAAAGAAGAGAGAGTAAATTGCAATGGAAGTCTCTTTGTGTGTTTAACAATGTCCCGGTTAAATGACTCTGGACATGCGTCTGACTGTTAGGGACAAGGATAAAACTGCATTTTAAACTATTAAAATAAATGCCAAGTTTTGTATCATTGAAATATCGATTTTGAATTTGACCAGCGGAAGTTTGTATTAAAGAAAAACATTAAATTCTGGAAGAGGTTAATTTTTTCTATATTTTAAATAGGAAATTAATTGAGTTACACCAACATTCAATAAGATTCGCCCCATGGAAATTAGAGACGCGTTCCCACTTAAATATATACATACAATAGAACTTCGTTATCCACAGAAGACAGTTTCCGTATATATATATATATATATATGAATGATAAAAATATATTTTTACGGTATGCTATATTTATGGGTAAAAGTGTGCAAAGTCAAAGAAAAATTATGTAAATACAAAAGTGAACACTTAATGGCTTGAATATTGCAGTGAATCATGAAAAATAATATCGCCACTCAGATTTGACTTGAGTGTCCACTTATGCACGCACTCAAACACACACATACACACACACACGCACACGCGCATATATATATATATATATATATATATATATATAATAACTATAGTAATTATAACAATATTAATAGTAACAGAAATAATTCTGCTAATACTAGTAATAGTTATACTATATTTAAGTTCGTCTTGAAAAACCCACCGAGAACGAACTCGGGGGAAAAAAGGAGGGGAAGTAAAAAAAGAAACAAACGAAGTACATGAACAAAAAGTCAAATACTCGTAGGAAAGAAAAAAAAAACAAGACAAAAACCTTAACACTAAAGCGCTCAATACAAGAGTAGAGCAACAAAGTTGGTCAATTGGTCAATTTACCCTGACGAGCCGAATGGTGAATCCTAGGTAGGTTTGTTGGCTCTTGCTTAGATTTTCTGTATGTATATATATATATATATATATATATATATATATATAAACGTGATTATAGTTATACTCGTCTGGAAACCTTCCTCGAAAACAATCGAACGAATGAAAAAACATATCGAATCCATTGCTAAATCCGCTGCTATGAAAGTCGATTCTTTGTGCAGGGCCTGGAAGATTTTTCCGTCTGAATCTATCTTACACATATATAAATCTACCATCCGCCCGTGTATTGAATACTGCTGCCACATCTGGTCGGGTGCCCCTGCTATTCTTGACAAAATACAACGGAGAATCTGTAATGTGATCGATACCGACTTGACAGACCGGCTGCAGTCAGTCTCTCACCGGTGTGGCGTGGCTTCTTTGTGCCTCTTCTATAAATACTTTCACGGTTTCTGCTCCGATGAACTTAGATCACTAGTGCCCCCTAGGTATGAATTTGCACGAGATACTAGATTAGCAACTAGGTTCAACCCTTTTACAGTGAAACCGATAAAATGTAACCACAATTTCTACTCCAACAGCTTCTTTTCTCGCACTTCCAGCCTGTGGAATTCCCTTCCGCATACTTGCTTCTCCGACAGCTACAATCTCCAGGAGTTTAAATGTAAGGTCAATAGACACCTCTTATCACACTAACTCGCATTCATTCTGTCAAACACTCTTCCCATCTACCCAAACCTCATCCTCAATATCCTTACCCGTCTATCACCCTCCTTCTGACATTTCCTATTTCTAACCACTCTTTCTCATCAACTTCCCCTATGTAACCCCCTGCGCAATAGTGGCAGTGGAATGCTTTGCTTGGAGTGAAATTAAAAAAAAAGTGTTCGGACCGAAATCAGCACGAAGCCCAAAGAAAAAACCCGATACGAGTAACCATCTAACAGAAAGCGCTGAATACAAAGGTACAGCAAACTAAATAGCACCTAATGATACAGATGAACCTACCTAGGTTTCACTTAAACAGAAAGCTTTCCCTGAGGATCCGTTTCGGTGAAACCTAGGTAGGTTCGTTTGGCTCATTAGGTGCTATATATATATATATATATATATATATTAATTCAGATACTTCAATCCAAGGGAAAAAAGCAGGAAGGTAAATTCCAAAAACCCGATCCTAATTAATATTAAAAATTTATTTTAATATTAAAAAATGATACAGGAAGAGAGCTCCATGTAATAAAATATTACAGAGCAAATATATATTAAAAAAGGATTAATTCAAAGATCGAAATGGCCATTCAATATCTTTGAATTAATCCTTTTTTAATATATATATATATATATATATATATATATATATATATATATATATATACACGCACACACACACATAATAGCTTAAGAGACAGTTGTAATCTATGTTTGACAAAAAGAATTAAAATTTGGAAATTTCAATATCAGAATATATTCGTAAATAAACGGATCATTAGTATGTGTCGTCATGGATATAATTAAAAATTACAGTAAGTATTCTATTCTTCCAATTTGTCATAATAAGGTTTTTTTTTAATTTTTGCTAAGCAGTTACTTACCCCCTACCTACCACTACTAACTCAAGAATCGAACCACATACCTCCCACTACCAAAAAAGAAATTACTCCTAAAATTCCGCTTGCTTAACCCTATAAAAACAATAGAGAAAAAATTAAAATTTTAGAAGTTAAATACCAGGATATACTCCTAAATAAAGGAAAGGAGCTCATGAGTATTTGTCATCACAGAAATAAGTATCAATTACAATAATTATCCTATTCTTATAATTAGTCACAATAAGGTTTTTAAAAAAAATTAGCTAAGCAGCTACTTCTCCACAACTTACCACTACTAACACAAGGATCAAGCCACATACTAACCAAGAAGAAATTACTACTAAAATTCCTCTTGCTTAACCCTATAATAACCAATATCTCCCAACCTCTTCCTTTACTAGAGCAAACATCTGGGCTTAGAATTTTTTGTCATTCTTTGTTTATATGGGACTGAGAATGCTTAAAATGACATGTTGAAAATGGCTATTTTTCCCTTTAGGTCTTATCTAAATTTATATATATATATATATATATATATATATATATATATATATATATATATGAATTTATATATATATATATCTGAATTATCTGAATTTATATATATATATATATATATATAAATTTATATCTGAATTTATCTTAAATTTTATATCTGAATTTATCTTATCTGAATTTATATATATATATATATATATATATATATATATATATATATATATATATATACCATAGTAGTTACAGTTTCTAATGTATTAGACGCGTAATCCCCAGGCAGCTCTCAACGTCATTTGGCACCATCGCCAATTATACGTCCTAGACTATCACAAGATAGACATTTCGGATGAGCAATTTATATATATATATATATATATATATGGCCTAACACTTATCACTAGGGTCAGAGAATCTGTGCGCCCTGCCTTGGTTTAATGTGTTGCTCCACATCCGTTCCCTACCTGCGTGAACTGACACGGCGACCGAAGGTTTTAGATTTCACAAGATTATATTAGCCGACCCCTCGCCATCATAAACAACTTAATATTGGTCTGAGTTTCTGCAGTGAGAAATTATTATTTACAGTATTTACATGACCTCATCTTTGTTTAGACAACAAAGCTGAGGACAACAGTTCACGTTTAAGCACTATAAATTAATATCAATCAAGACAGTATAAATTAATATCAATCAAGACAGTATAAATTAATATCAATCAAGACAGTATAAATTAATATCAATCAAGACAGTATAAATTAATATCAATCAAGACAGTATAAATTAATATAAATCAAGACAGTATAAATTAATATCAATCAAGACAGTATAAAATTAATATCAATCAAGACAGTATAAATTAATATCAATCAAGACAGTATAAATTAATATCAATCAAGACAGTATAAATTAATATCAATCAAGACAGTATAAATTAATATCAATCAAGACAGTATAAATTAATATCAATCAAGACAGTATAAATTAATATAAATCAAGACAGTATAAATTAATATCAATCAAGACAGTATAAATTAATATCAATCAAGACAGTATAAATTAATATCAATCAAGACAGTATAAATTAATATCAATCAAGACAGTATAAATTAATATAAATCAAGACAGTATAAATTAATATCAATCAAGACAGTATAAATTAATATCAATCAAGACAGTATAAATTAATATCAATCAAGACAGTATAAATTAATATCAATCAAGACAGTATAAATTAATATCAATCAAGACAGTATAAATTAATATCAATCAAGACAGTATAAATTAATATCAATCAAGACAGTATAAATTAATATATATCAAGACAGTATAAATTAATATAAATCAAGACAGTATAAATTAATATCAATCAAGACAGTATGAATTAATATCAATCAAGACAGTATAAATTAATATCAATCAAGACAGTATAAATTAATATCAATCAAGACAGTATAAATTAATATAAATCAAGACAGTATAAATTAATATCAATCAAGACAGTATAAATTAATATAAATCAAGACAGTATAAATTAATATCAATCAAGACAGTATAGATTAATATCAATCAAGACAGTATAAATTAATATCAATCAAGACAGTATAAATTAATATAAATCAAGACAGTATAATTAATATAAATCAAGACAGTATAATTAATATCAATCAAGACAGTATAAATTAATATCAATCAAGACAGTATAAATTAATATCAATCAAGACAGTATAAATTAATATAAATCAAGACAGTATAAATTAATATCAATCAAGACAGTATAAATTAATATCAATCAAGACAGTATAAATTAATATCAATCAAGACAGTATAAATTAATATCAATCAAGACAGTATAAATTAATATCAATCAAGACAGTATAAATTAATATCAATCAAGACAGTATGAATTAATATCAATCAAGACAGTATAAATTAATATCAATCAAGCCAGTATAAATTAATATAAATCAAGACAGTATAGAATTAATATCAATCAAGACAGTATGAATTAATATCAATCAAGACAGTATAAATTAATATCAATCAAGACAGTATAAAATTAATATAAAATCAAGACAGTATAAATTAATATCAATCAAGACAGTATAAATTAATATAAATCAAGACAGTATAAATTAATATCAATCAAGACAGTATGAATTAATATCAATCAAGACAATTATAAATTAATATCAATCAAGACAGTATAAATTAATATCAATCAAGACAGTATAAATTAATATCAATCAAGACAGTATAAATTAATATCAATCAAGACAGTATAAATTAATATAAATCAAGACAGTATAAATTAATATCAATCAAGACAGTATGAATTAATATCAATCAAGACAGTATAAATTAATATCAATCAAGACAGTATAAATTAATATCAGTAAGACGAGTATAAATTAATAATCAAGACAGTATAAATTAATAATCAAGACAGTATAAATTAATATCAATCAAGACAGTATAAATTAATATCAATCAAGACAGTATGAATTAATATCAATCAAGACAGTATAAATTAATATCAATCAAGACAGTATAAATTAATATAAATCAAGACAGTATAAATTAATATCAATCAAGACAGTATGAATTAATATCAATCAAGACAGTATAAATTAATATCAATCAAGACAGTATAAATTAATATAAATCAAGACAGTATAAATTAATATCAATCAAGACAGTATAAATTAATATAAATCAAGACAGTATAAATTAATATCAATCAAGACAGTATGAATTAATATCAGTAAAGACAGTATAAATTAATATCAATCAAGACAGTATAAATTAATATCAATCAAGACAGTATAAATTAATATCAATCAAGACAGTATAAATTAATATCAATCAAGACAGTATAAATTAATATCAATCAAGACAGTATAAATTAATATAAATCAAGACAGTATAAATTAATATCAATCAAGACAGTATGAATTAATATCAATCAAGACAGTATAAATTAATATCAATCAAGACAGTATAAATTAATATAAATCAAGACAGTATAAATTAATATCAATCAAGACAGTATGAATTAATATCAATCAAGACAGTATAAATTAATATCAATCAAGACAGTATAAATTAATATCAATCAAGACAGTATAAATTAATATCAATCAAGACAGTATAAATTAATATAAATCAAGACATTTTATAAATTAATATCAATCAAGACAGTATAGATAATATCAATCAAGACAGTATAAATTAATATCAATCAAGACAGTATAAATTAATATCAATCAAGACAGTATGAATTAATATCAATCAAGACAGTATAAATTAATATCAATCAAAGACAGTATAAATTAATATCAATCAAGACAGTATGAATTATATCAATCAAGACAGTATAAATTAATATCAATCAAGACAGTATAAATTAATATCAATCAAGACAGTATAAATTAATATCAATCAAGACAGTATAAATTAATATCAATCAAGACAGTATAAATTAATATCAATCAAGACAGTATAGTAATATCAATCAAGACAGTATAAATTAATATAAATCAAGACAGTATAAATTAATATCAATCAAGACAGTATGAATTAATATCAATCAAGACAGTATAAATTAATATCAATCAAGACAGTATAAATTAATATAATCAAAGACAGTATAAATTAATATCAATCAAGACAGTATAAATTAATATCAATCAAGACAGTATAAATTAATATAAATCAAGACAGTATAAATTAATATCAATCAAGACAGTATAAATTAATATCAATCAAGACAGTATGAATTAATATCAATCAAGACAGTATAAATTAATATCAATCAAGACAGTATAAATTAA
Source organism: Ascarosepion bandense (assembly GCA_037127315.1). Taxonomy (NCBI): domain Eukaryota; kingdom Metazoa; phylum Mollusca; class Cephalopoda; order Sepiida; family Sepiidae; genus Ascarosepion; species Ascarosepion bandense. The sequence continues at coordinate 2,917,866 of JBBBDQ010001220.1, read as the reverse complement.
TATAATCAAGACAGTATAAATTAATATCAATCAAGACAGTATAAATTAATATCAATCAAGACAGTATAAATTAATATAAATCAAGACAGTATAAATTAAACTATCAATCAAGACAGTATGAATTAATATCAATCAAGACAGTATAAATTAATATCAATCAAGACAGTATAAATTAATATCAATCAAGACAGTATAAATTAATATCAATCAAGACAGTATAAATTAATATAAATCAAGACAGTATAAATTAATATAAATCAAGACAGTATAAATTAATATAAATCAAGACAGTATAAATTAATATCAATCAAGACAGTATGAATTAATATCAATCAAGACAGTATAAATTAATATCAATCAAGACAGTATAAATTAATATCAATCAAGACAGTATAAATTAATATCAATCAAGACAGTATAAATTAATATCAATCAAGACAGTATAAATTAATATCAATCAAGACAGTATAAATTAATATCAATCAAGACAGTATAAATTAATATCAATCAAGACAGTATGAATTAATATCAATCAAGACAGTATAAATTAATATCAATCAAGACAGTATAAATTAATATAAATCAAGACAGTATAAATTAATATCAATCAAGACAGTATGAATTAATATCAATCAAGACAGTATAAATTAATATCAATCAAGACAGTATAAATTAATATCAATCAAGACAGTATAAATTAATATCAATCAGACAGTATAAATTAATATCAATCAAGACAGTATAAATTAATATCAATCAAGACAGTATAAATTAATATCAATCAAGACAGTATAAAAATTAATATCAATCAAGACAGTATGAATTAATATCAATCAAGACAGTATAAATTAATATCAATCAAGACAGTATAAATTAATATAAATCAAGACAGTATAAATTAATCAAGACAGTATGAATTAATATCAATCAAGACAGTATAAATTAATATCAATCAAGACAGTATAAATTAATATCAATCAAGACAGTATAAATTAATATAAATCAAGACAGTATAAATTAATATCAATCAAGACAGTATAAATTAATATCGAAAATCAAGACAGTATAAATTAATATAAATCAAGACAGTATGAATTAATATCAATCAAGACAGTATAAATTAATATCAATCAAGACAGTATAAATTAATATCAATCAAGACAGTATAAATTAATATCAATCAAGACAGTATAAATTAATATCAATCAAGACAGTATAAATTAATATCAATCAAGACAGTATAAATTAATGTCAATCAAGACAGTATAAATTAATATCATTCAAGACAGTATAAATTAATATAAATCAAGACAGTATAAATTAATATCAATCAAGACAGTATGAATTAATATCAATCAAGACAGTATAATTAATATCAATCAAGACAGTATAAATTAATATCAATCAAGACAGTATAAATTAATATCAATCAAGACAGTATAAATTAATATAAATCAAGACAGTATAAATTAATATCAATCAAGACAGTATAAATTAATATAAATCAAGACAGTATAAATTAATATCAATCAAGACAGTATGAATTAATATCAATCAAGACAGTATAAAAATTAATATTAATCAAGACAGTATAAATTAATATCAATCAAGACAGTATAAATTAATATCAATCAAGACACTATAAATTAATATCAATCAAGACAGTATAAATTAATATCAATAAAGACAGTATAAATTAATATAAATCAAGGCAAAAGATGTATAAATTAATATCAATAAAGACAGTATAATTAATATCAATCAAGACAGTATAAATTAATATCAATCAAGACAGTATAAATTAATATCAATCAAGACAGTATAGAATTAATATCAATCAAGACAGTATAAATTAATATCAATCAAGACAGTATAAATTAATATAAATCAAGACAGTATAAATTAATATCAATCAAGGCAGTATGAATTAATATCAATCAAGACAGTATAAATTAATATCAATCAAGACAGTATAAATTAATATAAATCAAGACAGTATAAATTAATATCAATCAAGACAGTATAAATTAATATAAATCAAGACAATTATCAATTAATATCAATCAAGACAGTATGAATTAATAATCAAGACAGTATAAATTAATATCAATCAAGACAGTATAAATTAATATCAATCAAGACAGTATAAATTAATATCAATCAAGACAGTATAAATTAATATCAATCAAGACAGTATGAATTAATATCAATCAAGACAGTATAAATTAATATCAATCAAGACAGTATAAATTAGTATCAATCAAGACAGTATGAATTAATATCAATCAAGACAGTATAAATTAATATCAATCAAGACAGTATAAATTAATATCAATCAAGACAGTATAAATTAATATCAATCAAGACAGTATAAATTAATATCAATCAAGACAGTATAAATTAATATCAATCAAGACAGTATAAATTAATATCAATCAAGACAGTATAAATTAATATCAATCAAGACAGTATAAATTAATATAAATCAAGACAGTATAAATTAATATCAATCAAGACAGTACTGAATTAATAATCAAGACAGTATAAATTAATATCAATCAAGACAGTATAAATCAATATAAATCAAGACAGTATAAATTAATATCAATCAAGACAGTATGAATTAATATCAATCAAGACAGTATAAATTAATATCAATCAAGACAGTATAAATTAATATAAATCAAGACAGTATAAATTAATATCAATCAAGACAGTATAAATTAATATCAAATCAAGACAGTATGAATTAATATCAATCAAGACAGTATAAATTAATATCAATCAAGACAGTATAAATTAATATAAAAAATCAAGACAGTATAAATTAATATCAATCAAGACAGTATAAATTAATATCAATCCGAATGAGTAACAAATTAATATCAATCAAGATAGTATAAATTAATATAAATCAAGACAGTATGAATTAATATCAATCAAGACAATGCGATTAATATCAATCAAGACAGTATAAATTAATATCAATCAAGACAGTATAAATTAATATCAATCAAGACAGTATAAATTAATATCAATCAAGACAGTATAAATTAATATAAATCAAGACAGTATAATTAATATCAATCAAGACAGTATAATTAATATAAATCAAGACAGTATAAATTAATATCAATCAAGACAGTATGAATTAATATCAATCAAGACAGTATAAATTATCCAATCAAGACAGTATAAATTAATATCAATCAAGACAGTATAAATTAATATCAATCAAGACAGTATAAGATTAATATCAATCAAGACAGTATGAATTAATATAATCAAGACAGTAATTAATATCAATCAAGACAGTATAAATTAATATAAATCAAGACAGTATAAATTAATATCAATCAAGACAGTATGAATTAATATCAATCAAGACAGTATAAATTAATATCAATCAAGACAGTATAAATTAATATCAATCAAGACAGTATAAATTAATATCAATCAAGACAGTATAAATTAATATAAATCAAGACAGTATAAATTAATATCAATCAAGACAGTATAAATTAATATCAATCAAGACAGTATAAATTAATATCAATCAAGACAGTATAAATTAATATCAATCAAGACAGTATAAATTAATATAAATCAAGACAGTATAAATTAATATCAATCAAGACAGTATGAATTAATATCAATCAAGACAGTATAAATTAATATCAATCAAGACAGTATAAATTAATATAAATCAAGACAGTATAAATTAATATCAATCAAGACAGTATGAATTAATATCAATCAAGACAGTATAAATTAATATCAATCAAGACAGTATAAATTAATATAAATCAAGACGGTATAAATTAATAATATCAATCAAGACAGTATAAAATTAATATAAATCAAGACGGTATAAATTAATATCACTCAAGACAGTATGAATTAATATCAATCAAGACAGTATAAATTAATATCAATCAAGACAGTATAAATTAATATCAATCAAGACAGTATAAATTAATATCCAATCAAGACAGTATAAAATTAATATCAATCAAGACAGTATAAATTAATATAAATCAAGACAGTATAAATTAATATCAATCAAGACAGTATGAATTAATATCAATCAAGACAGTATAAATTAATATCAATCAAGACAGTATAAATTAATATCAATCAAGACAGTATAAATTAATATCAATCAAGACAGTATAAATTAATATCAATCAAGACAGTATAAATTAATATCAATCAAGACAGTATAAATTAATATCAATCAAGACAGTATGAATTAATATCAATAATCAAGACAGTATAAATTAATATCAATCAAGACAGTATAAATTAATATAAATCAAGACAGTATAAATTAATATCAATTAAGACAGTATGAATTAATACAATCAAGACAGTATAAATTAATATCAATCAAGACAGTATAAATTAATATCAATCAAGACAGTATAAATTAATATCAATCAAGACAGTATAAATTAATATAAATCAAGACAGTATAAATTAATATCAATCAAGACAGTATAAATTAATATAAATCAAGACAGTATAAATTAATATCAATCAAGACAGTATGAATTAATATCAATCAAGACAGTATAAATTAATATCAATCAAGACAGTATAAATTAATATAAATCAAGACAGTATAAATTAATATCAATCAAGACAGTATAGATTAATATCAATCAAGACAGTATAAATTAATATCAATCAAGACAGTATAAATTAATATAAATCAAGACAGTATAAATTAATATCAATCAAGACAGTATAAATTAATATAAATCAAGACAGTATAAATTAATATCACTCAAGACAGTATGAATTAATATCAATCAAGACAGTATAAATTAATATCAATCAAGACAGTATAAATTAATATCAATCAAGACAGTATAAATTAATATCAATCAAGACAGTATAAATTAATATAAATCAAGACAGTATAAATTAATATATCAATCAAGACAGTATGAATTAATATCAATCAAGACAGTATAAATTAATATCAATCAAGACAGTATAAATTAATATCAATCAAGACAGTATAAAAATTAATATCAATCAAGACAGTATAAATTAATATCAATCAAGACAGTATAAATTAATATCAATCAAGACAGTATAAATTAATATCAATCAAGACAGTATAAATTAATATCAATCAAGACAGTATAAATTAATATCAATCAAGACAGTATAAGTGTGTAATCAAGACAGTATAAATTAATATCAATCAAGACAGTATAAATTAATATCAATCAAGACAGTATAATTAATATAATCAAGACAGTATAAATTAATATCAATCAAGACAGTATGAATTAATATCAATCAAGACAGTATAAATTAATATCAATCAAGACAGTATAAATTAATATAAATCAAGACAGTATAAATTAATATCAATCAAGACAGTATGAATTAATATCAATCAAGACAGTATAAATTAATATCAATCAAGACAGTATAAATTAATATAAATCAAGACAGTATAAATTAATATCAATCAAGACAGTATAAATTAATATCAATCAAGACAGTATAAATTAATATAAATCAAGACAGTGTGAATTAATATCAATCAAGACAGTACTAAATTAATATCAATCAAGACAGTATAAATTAATATCAATCAAGACAGTATAAATTAATATCAATCAAGACAGTATAAATTAATAATATAATCAAGACAGTATAAATTAATACCAATCAAGACAGTATAAATTAATATCAATCAAGACATTATAAATTAATATAAATCAAGACAGTATAAATTAATATCAATCAAGACAGTATGAATTAATATCAATCAAGACAGTATAAGTGTATCAATCAAGACAGTATAAATTAATATCAATCAAGGTGGTATAAATTAATATAAATCAAGACAGTATAAATTAATATCAATCAAGACAGTATAAATTAATATAAATCAAGACAGTATAAATTAATATCAATCAAGACAGTATGAATTAATATCAATCAAGACAGTATAAATTAATATTAATCAAGACAATATAAATTAATATCAATCAAGACAGTATAAATTAATATCAATCAAGACAGTATAAATTAATATCAATCAAGACAGTATAAGAGAAATTAATATCAATAAAGACAGTATAAATTAATATCAATCAAGACAGTATAAATTAATATCAATAAGGCAGTATAAATTAATATCAATCAAGATGCTCATTAATATCAATCAAGACAGTATAATTAATATCAATCAGGACAGTATAAATTAATATCAATCAAGACAGTATAAATTAATATCAATCAAGACAGTATAAATTAATATCAATCAAGACAGTATAAATTAATATAAATCAAGACAGTATAAGTGTATCAATCAAGACAGTATGAATTAATATCAATCAAGACAGTATAAATTAATATCAATCAAGACAGTATAAATTAATATAAATCAAGACAGTATAAATTAATATCAATCAAGACAGTATAAATTAATATAAATCAAGACAGTATAAATTAATATCAATCAAGACAGTATGAATTAATATCAATCAAGACAGTGTAAATTAATATCAATCAAGACAGTATAAATTAATATCAATCAAGAGAGTATAAATTAATATCAATCAAGACAGTATAAATTAATATCAATCAAGACAGTATAAATTAATATCAATCAAGACAGTATAAATTAATATAAATCAAGACAGTATAAATTAATATCAATCAAGACAGTATGAATTAATATCAATCAAGACAGTATAAATTAATATCAATCAAGACCGTATAAATTAATATCAATCAAGACAGTATGAATTAATATCAATTAAGACAGTATAAATTAATATCAATCAAGACAGTATAAATTAATATCAATCAAGACAGTATAAATTAATATCAATCAAGACAGTATAAATTAATATCAATCAAGACAGTATAAAATTAATATCAATCAAGACAGTATAAATTAATATCAATCAAGACAGTATGAATTAATATCAATCAAGACAGTATAAATTAATATCAATCAAGACAGTATAAATTAATATAAATCAAGACAGTATTAATTAATATCAATCAAGACAGTATGAATTAATATCAATCAAGACAGTATAAATTAATATCAATCAAGACAGTATAAATTAATATAAATCAAGACAGTATAAATTAATATCAATCAAGACAGTATAAATTAATATAAATCAAGACAGTATAAATTAATATCAATCAAGACAGTATGAATTAATATCAATCAAGACAGTATAAATTAATATTATCAATCAAGACAGTATAAATTAATATCAATCAAGACAGTATAAATTAATATCAATCAAGACAGTATAAATTAATATCAATCAAGACAGTATAAATTAATATCAATCAAGACAGTATGAATTAATATCAATCAAGACAGTATGAATTAATATCAATCAAGATGATATAAATTAATATCAATCAAGACAGTATAAATTAATATCAATCAAGACAGTATGAATTAATAGCAATCAAGACAGTATGAATTAATATCAATCAAGACAGTATAAATTAATATCAATCAAGACAGTATAAATTAATATCAATCAAGACAGTATGAATTAATATCAATCAAGACAGTATAAATTAATATCAATCAAGACAGTATAAATTAATATCAATCAAGACAGTATAAATTAATATCAATCAAGACAGTATAAATTAATATAAATCAAGACAGTATAAATTAATATCAATCAAGACAGTATAAAATTAATATCAATCAAGACAATGTAAATTAATATCAATCAAGACAGTATAAATTAATATCAATCAAAACAGTATAAATTAATATCAATTAAGACAGTATGAATTAATATCAATCAAGACAGTATAAATTAATATCAATCAAGACAGTATAAATTAATATAAATCAAGACAGTATAAATTAATATCGTCAAGACAGTATGAATTAATATCAATCAGACAATTAAATTAATCAAGACAGTACAAATTAATATAAATCAAGACGGTATAAATTAATATCAATCAAGACAGTATAAATTAATAAAATCAAGACAGTATAAATTAATATCAATCAAGACAGTATGAATTAATATCAATCAAACAGTATAAATTAATATCAATCAAGACAGTATAAGTGTATCAATCAAGACAGTATAAATTAATATCAATCAAGACAGTATAAATTAATATCAATCAAGACAGTATAAATTAATATCAATCAAGACAGTATAAATTAATATCAATCAAGACAGTATAAATTAATATAAATCAAGACAGTATAAATTAATATCAATCAAGACAGTATGAATTAATATCAATCAAGACAGTATAAATTAATATCAATCAAGACAGTATAAATTAATATCAATCAAGACAGTATAAATTAATATCAATCAAGACAGTATAAATTAATATAAATCAAGACAGTATAAATTAATATCAATCAAGACAGTATAAATTAATATAAATCAAGACAGTATAAATTAATATCAATCAAGACAGTATGAATTAATATCAATCAAGACAGTATAAATTAATATCAATCAAGACAGTATAAATTAATATCAATCAAGACAGTATAAATTAATATCAATCAAGACAGTATAAATTAATATCAATCAAGACAGTATAAATTAATATCAATAAAGACAGTATAAATTAATATCAATCAAGACAGTACAAATTAATATCAATAAAGACAGTATAAATTAATATCAATCAAGACAGTATAAATTAATATCAATCAAGACAGTATAAATTAATATCAATCAAGACTTTCTTGCAAAGAAAAAGGAATGCATATTAACTTCTAAATTGTTTAAATCAGGGGTTTAAGTAAAGTAGAAATTTGACAACCCTATTTAATTATCAAAGGAATAATTATGGTTTTTAATTCATATATCTTTGTGTGTGTTTAGATCAGCGGTCGGCAACCCCCGGCCCGCGGGTCATATCCGGCCCTCGAGTGAATCTTGTCCGGCCCGCTACTTTTCTCTGGACATGATATAAAAGCGACAGTTGATAGTCTGAATATATTGAGTCGAAATTTAAAAATTATTTCTTTTTACCTGGAGAATGTGTTTTACTTTTATTTTTTATTTGTAGGGATCGCCAAATTTAGCGTACGGCCTCACTTTCACTTTTTCTGTGAAATTGCTTTCGTGAGCGGGCACTTTTGAATGAATATAAAATAGTGTTTCTATCCGATTTTAATGGATTTTTTTCAATACTGATTTATGAAACATTTATTTTTAAGATGTAATATTTTTTTAACAAAATTCCCGTCAGATATAAATTATATTGAATCCTTACTTTTTTCAAACACATAAAAAATTTATTAACATATTTAATAACATGATTCTTCTTCGTGACACTGGAAGTATAACTATTTGGCCTTCCTCCATGTTTCTACATAGGTTTTGGCCCTCACTGTCCAAAAGGTTGCCGACCCCTGGTTTAGATGGTCGAATGATTGTGTTTGAGTAGGTGTGTAGATAGCTGAAGTTAAGTTTTGTGCATAGAAGCGTAGGATAGTGCGTTGTTTATAAGGATGGGACCACTTCCATTTAATCAACATTTTTCGTGGAGTGTTTATAGGTCTATAAGCAACAGATAGAATGTTGCAATAGGTATTTTAATTTATTGCTCCATTGCGAGAAAGGCGAATCTATTTTCATCAAACCGGGTAACTCAGATTATTCCACGTATTTTGTCCGGTAGTTTTTTTTTCAGCGTCTAAGAAAAGGTTAGGAAAGATTTTTGTTTGCTTGTTTTGTTTTTATGGCAAATCAACACCTCGGTGGGTCATTTATTGCCAACTAAATTCTATTTATTTATTGCTGGTAATACCTTTTTCTTTCAACAATTTATTGTTGTTTTTATATAAGTTTTGTGTCTAGTAATACTTTTTTTTTCTTTTCGAGTATCAAGATTCATTGGGATTTGTTTTTAAGGGCAGGGTCCCTAAGTCCTACCCTTGTTATTTAACCCATAACTGGAGGGAAGGGACGGATTTAATACCTTTCCCAAGGGTACCAGTGCTTAAGTGAATGCAGGGTATTCAAGTGGAATTCGAAATCGGCTTACCAATTTCCCTTTCCGAGCCGATATCCACAGCACCACAGCGCACATCCGTCACTAAACGCTTACAGCACCTGGTATTCCCAAGCTGTCACCCATTTAAGTACTAACCAGGCTCAACGTTGCTTAACTTCGGTGACCGAGCGAGACCCGGTGTATTCAACGTGTTAGGAAAGAAAAGGCAACTTAAAGGCAAAATATTTTGATGGTCGTCAAATAAAGACAATGGACTTTTATGAACCGTCATAAAAATTATCATAAACACTTATTGCAACTGTTTCATTGCTCCCAACAGTTATTTTGTCTAACGAAACATAATTTTTTTTTCGCTTGGTAGAAAAATCTAGCAGACTTTTAAAGTGGTTATGTATTAAGAAAATGCATTAAATAAATCATCGGGTTTAGCATCTTTCGTGTGCACTTCTTTAACGCACTGAATCTCTCAAAAGAATTTGATGACAGGCCCATTTTTCTGTCAGCGTTTCAGTGAAAAGAAAAAAGACAAAAAAAAAATGACAACATACCATGGCGACCAGAAGATATAAGCCAACTCACCACAAAAATCAATTTGCTTCATTTTTACTTCAGGGTTGTAATGCAAGTAACCGCATTCCCATGGACCAAAGAAGAAAAAGACACAGACCGGAACATATCAGGATATTGGAGATAAAATAGGCAAAGTTATAAGCTACCCGAGGAAACGTTGACTTAATAACTTTTACTGATAGGAAGAAGACAGAGATTCCTCAAAATAAATTTATTTTTATCTTTAAGAACATTAAATGTCATAATCGCTATTTATATAGCTTCAGTTGCTACGGCTTCAATCCGATCTAGGATGAAGGAATACAAATTTAAAATTGTTTAATCAGGAACATTCTGAAATTCCTCTTGATAATAAATCCAAACTTCTTCCAATTTATCTTTCAGTTATATATCCAACTTATCAACTCTCTATCCTGAGGCTCGATTATATTAAGGTTAGGTCTTTGGACAGGCTAATGATGCAACACTGCAATGGCTTTATTAGCGAAAGATTCTTTGTTACATGTGATGTATAGCAAAAAGACGCATAAAGTTAGTTTATTTTATCCTTTACTTATTGAAAGGGGCGTAAGACAAGGGTGTGTCTTAACTGGATCTATTCAACTTGTACAGCGAGAATATTCTGAGAACCCTAGAAGTTATGCCAGGATTCGTCATTGAAGACCACAATTTAAACAACATAAGGTACACAGATGATACAGTGCTGATAGCAGACACAGAAAAAACTACAAGACCTTCTACAGAAGGTAGCTGAAGAGAGTGACAAGAAAGGACTACAAATAAACTGCAAGAAAACCGAATACATGGTCATCAGCAAAAAGGGTAGCCCAAAATGCCAATTATAAGCGAGGAACTCTAAAATCAAGCAGGTACAGAAATTTAAATACTTAGGACGTGTTCTAACAGTAGACGGAAAGTGCGACACTGAGATCCGAAGGTGAATTGGCATGGCAAAGGAAGCATTCCAGAAGTTGAGTAAAGTATTAAGAAACAGGATAATTTCGCTAGAAACAAAGAGGAGAGTACTGGATTGCTATGTGATGTCGGTTCTTCAATATGGTAGTGAATGTTGGACAATATCTTCGAAGATGAAGGAAAAATTTGAAGCAGCTGAAATGTGGTTCTACAGAAGGATGCTGCGGATATCATGGACCGAGCCTGTGAGCAATGACGACGTTTTGAAAAAGATCGAAACGAAAAGGAAATTAATACCGAGCATCAGAAAGAGACAACTAAAGTTCCTGGGACATGCAATGAGGAAGGAGGGTTTGGAGAACCTGATACTAACAGGCCAGATAGAGAGAAAAAGAGACAGGGGAAAGCAGCGGATAACGTATTTGAAGGACCTGATCAGGTGGATAACGGAACGAGGGTTGCATGCTTCCAACAGCGGAAAGCGTGTTAAGAGTTAACAGGGATAAGGTTATGTGGTAAGCCATAATCGCTTACGTCCTGAAAGGACAGGGCACATAAAAGAAGAAGAGGAAGAAGTCATAGTTGGGATTTTAGCAATGGATGTGCGTTTTGGTGCAGTGGATATCGGCTCGGAACGAGAAATCGGGGAGCCGAGTTCGAATTCCAGCTGAATTCATTGCATTCACTTACGCGCAAATACCCTTGGGAAAGGTATTAATCCTACTATTCCTTTCAGTTATGGGTTAAATAACAGGACAGATTGGGTTCTATAGCCTTGGCTGGCAACCAGTCTACCGCAGAAAGCAATGGCAACCTACTGCGAGATAATATTCTGCCCAGTCAGTCAGGTCTCTTTCGAGACATGATCGCCCAAGCGTGTATCACGTATGGCACTTAACTGACTGAATATATTTTTCGCTGTTCAGTGTTGAATTGATTTTAGTAAATCTCTTGGGTCATTTAGTTTAGATGAAGCTCCAAACTTCACACCACTGAATTTTACTTTGTTGTATATCCTGGATTCTTTCTTTCATTAGAATTTAATTTTATTTTGCCTACGTCACTATATATATATATATATATTATAATCATATCGACCCATGCAAGGCTTTTTACTGGCACTGATTCGCAGAGCGTTACATAGGAGGAAAGTTATGAGAAAGATTAACAGGTTATAAGAGGTGTCACGAAGCGGTTGAGAGAAGGATGACTGTGGCCATAAAGTGAGGAATCAGTTTATATATTAATTGTAATGTAGAACTGATCCCCCATTTTATATCCACATTATAATAGTATAGAAACTTTTTTTGTTGAATTTTAATTTGATGAACATTGCTAGTTATTAAGTTTTTTTATTTTTATAATCATATCGCCCCAAGCAAGGCTTTTTACTGCCACTGTTTTGCAGGGGGTTACATAGGAAGAAAGTTATGAGAAAGAGTGAAAGGTTATAGTGGGTGTCAGGAAGTGGGTAAGAGAAGAATGAGAATACTGATGAGAGTGGAGTGGACGGAGAAAGGAGCATGAGAGAGAGAGGATGCAGGTTAGTGAGACAGGAGATTACTATTGACTTTACATTTAAATTCTTGGAGATTTTCGCTGTCGGGGAAGCAAGTAAATGGAAAGGAATTCCACAGGCAAGAAGTGCGAGAAAAGAAGCTGATGGAGTAGAATTTGCGTTTACAATTTATTGGTTTCACAGTAAAAGGGTGGGACCTAGTTGCTAATCTTGTTGCTCGATTAAATTTATATATAGGTTACACTAGTGAGCTAAGTTCATTGGAGCAGAAGGCGTGAAAATATTTGTAGAAGAGACATAGGCAAGTCACATTGCGCCGGTGAGAAAGTGACTGTATCTGAGCTGCCAAGTCGGGATCGATCACATTACAGATTCTCTGTTGGATTTTTTCAAGATCCCCTAGGTGGATAGCAGGGGCACCCGACCAGATATGGCAGCAGTATTCAATTCACGGGCGGATGGTAGATTTATATATGTGCAGGATTATATATCATTTTTACTAATTTTGCATTCTCTTATAGCAGCGGGAGTTCTTTAGTCCGTGGCTTTCATCTTATTCAGTGTTTTTGGTTAGGATTTTTTCGTTGCAATGCATCCATTTTTCTTTTTTACCCTTTTTCTTCTTCTTTGTGTCGTGATCCTTCAGGACGTAGGCGATCATGACTCTTTACAATTTCTTATTCTTTGTAGCTCTTAATGACTTTTGTCTTTTGGACATCTTTCCCACAATCTTCGCGCTAGATAGGTTGTGTGTTGCTTACCTCTGGATCTGCTATTTTCAATCCGTCTTATGAGTATCAAATTTTCGAAGCCCTCTTTCCTCATGTGCCCCAGATTTCTATGAATTAAAAGGTATCAATCCGTCTTATCCCTCCAGTTATGGGTTCAATCAGATTGGGTTCTATAACCTTGGCTGGCAACCCGTCTACCGCAGAAAGCAATGGCAGCCTAATGTGGGATAATCTTCAAATAGGTCAGTTATTTCTCTTTCAAGACATGATCGCCCAAGCGTGTATCACGTATGGCACTTAACCGACTGACCGAATATAATAGTTAGAAATATGATTAAGGCTTCTAGTGGGCATAAAGTGGGGGAATCAGTTTTCTATTGTTATGAAGTAATAAACTGATCTCCCACTAATTACCGCTTAATAATATAATACATCTCTTCTCCTTCTAGCTATGAGTCAAATAACAGGACAAATTGTGTTCTATAGCCTTGGCTGGTAACCAGTCTACCGCAGAAAGTAATGGCAAGCTACTGCGGGATAATCTTTTGCTAAGTCAGTTATGTCACTTTCGAGACATCATCACCGAAAGCGTGTATCACGTATGGCACTTGACTGACTAACTGACAGCACTAATGGATGAATGAATTAAAGTGTGAATTTGGTGACATGTTTAATTGTGAGTTCAGATCCTGGACTGGGTAGTACAGGTTCAGATTCTGTGCCAACAGATCGTCAAAATAAATGAGCAGTAGTACCCCACACTACAAAAAGAAAAAAAAAACAAGATATCCCTAGGCATGAACAGCGAAGTTTAAACAATCTAACATTACATGAAATCATCGACAGTTACATGAAGTAGTTCGGAGAACACAACGGTCGAAAATTTATAATACGCAATCTAATGCTGGCAGAATTCACCAGCTAAAGAAAAACACATTTTAAAGCAACACTTTTTCGCTTAGTGGGCGGTAAAAATTCCTCTTTGTGTAAGCTGCCCAGGCACCAAGCACTGGTAAAACTCACTCGTCTCTTTAAATACCACTTTTCTTAAGGCTTTTCAACTAGCCACTTCTTTTAAATAGCTGAATTTGCGTCATTACTAAATGTTATTTCCGTGTTAATAATTACGTAGTTTTCTTTATTGCATCGGGTCGCTTTAAAAACTGAATGAATTGTCAGTATTTATAGGCATGGCTCAGTGAGTAGAGCAGAGGGAAATAAGCAGAGGTTTTATTAATATCAAGAAGAGTTTTTTTCTTAAAAAATCGTAAATTAATTGAAATTGCATATAATAACTGTTGCATTTGATGGCATATTTCATTTTCATTTATATTTACGTTAAATTACAATTTCATGCAGTAAGACTATGTGCAAAAACTGAAAATCTATCTACAATAGATGATTCGACTTTGCATATTTGATAAATATTTTAGATTGTTTTTCGGAACAAAAAGGAATCATTATATGCCATTTTTTTCCGTGTAATGAAATCTTCAGGTACCGGATCTTTAGTGCCAAGATGGCTATTACTTTCGAAAAGGAAAGAAATCTCACAGATGTTAAGTGAACAAGACATCAACAACAATAATATTAATAATAATTAGAATAATAACTAGCGGAACCCGTGGAATTTCCACGGAAGGATCTTACTTACTCATGCTACAAATGATAGTAACGTCTTCAAACATAACGGTATCTATCTAAACTTATTTATAAATGGAACTTTGTCAGTGTGTGTGTGTGTGTGTGTGTGTCTGAGTGTGTGTGTCCGTTACCTATAGACTCCGAAACGGCTGAACCGATTTTCTTGAAAATTCACACAGTTGTACTACAAGCGTTTGCGAATATTCTTAGCTAGATTTTGTCTCGAGGTACCCCCGATAAATATCGAAAATCGATAATCGAAAAAATCGGGTTATAGAAGGAATGATCTGATTTTAATCAAATTTGATACACTCATAGACAAAGACGTAAGAAACGATATTCAGAAGTTTCAAGGTTGCAGTTCTTACAATAGTGCAGAAAATCGATAATATATATATATATAAAAGGCAAGATGTTTGTGTGTGCGTCTGTTTATTTGTCTGTATTTTTTCAGCCCTTTTATTTTGGTTTTTGCTTCGGGTTTGACTCTAAGTAGATATAATTGTAGTACTTAGTCTCAGCCATGATACCATTTACTCAGAGGACTTATTTAGCCTTCAAAATTCAGTTTACGACGAAAAACCTTATTTGATATCGATACCAGGAAATCAAAATTTGACTTACATCCATTCATTTTTCTTTCAGTCTACGGTTTCGCTTTAACTGGAAACAAATATTGCTTTTTAGCCTTTCGTGCCAACGTCCAAAGATTCTGAGTTCCAGGACCATGGATTAGTTTTAAAGCTTTCATTACACCCGAGCAACGCCGTGCTATACTGCTAGTTGGATAATAAAATAACAATAACATAGAGTGTAATTTTATTAAAATATTTATAAAAGTAATGTCTATAGAAGCTACTTTACTGTGAAAGATTTTGAAAGAGAAAATATTTTTTTTATTTCTGAAAAATCATGGCTCCTGTATCCATTGTAAACAGAAAAGACCAACTGAGTAATGGCCAAGGGTGTAGTGGCCAGAAATTTCGTTATTAGGTCGCGGGATACGACAACAAACCTACCTATTTTTACACCCATATAGTACACACACATACACACACTTACTGCTACAAACATCAGCTTAAGCTGTTACTGCTACGATAATGCTATAGGCTCTCTGCTCCTACTCTCTCACTCTTTACTACCTTTCCGTTTTGCAAAGGTGAGAGAAAGGCTGAGGAGAGATAGAGGGAAGGAAAAGCTCGTGTAGAGAGTATGTGGCGTTATGTACGGAGAAACTAAGTAACTAATGAAGGAACAAGCAGAATTATTATATGATAATAATAATAATAACATGTAAAAAGTGCGAAAATAGATAAATATGTTGACCTCATCAGATAGCTGAGATGGATATAAAACTTGATTGTGACAGTAATGCCATTCATTATAGGAGCGCTAGGAACGACCCGAAAGAGCCTAGAATGAAGTTAGAGGAACTGGAAATAAATAGTCAGGACTGTTCAAACAACAGCATGACTAGAAACAGTTGGAATACTAAGAATAATGAGATAGATTTGCTATCACTTGATCTCTTATCACTTATTGCTGTTGTGAACACTTACTGAGTTAATCGTCATAATAACAATATTTTTGTGACTTTGAAATTCAAATAAATCGTCTCAGTTAGACCAGAAGACCAAGTTCTACTGATCTATATATATAAAAGACAATCTGTGAGTCTGTGTGTGACTGTAATCTCGGCACGCTTATATTTTTTAAGCTACGCCATTCAAACTTTCTAGGGACACATATCTACAGGGAAGTCAGGTCGACACATACTTTTGAGTTTAAGTTTAGCAATATTACCTTTCACACATTTCGGCCAATGGAGCAGATTGTTTACATTTGCTCCGTAAAACATCCAAGATCTAAGATGGTTGCTGAATTACGTCAGCGAAATCAAATCACACGTGTCAAACGCGACTAAAATATTTTTATAAAAAAAAAAAAAAATGAACCTTTATATTTAATTTTTTTCCCTCTAAAACTAAATGTCTGCATTCTTAAATATTCTTCGAAAATTTCTGAACTGAGAGCGTAATAGTTTTTATATTTCTAATTTCAGTAAAACAAAATAAATAATTTTTATTTTCATGTTAAATTCATTTAGTCAACAAAAAATGTAAATATTTTCCCCCGTAATTTTGAAAAAAAAAATATAAATAAACGCAATGTTATTTACAATGTCACACTAAACATCAAATCACATTTATGCAAAACAAAAGAAAATAGATTTTTAAAATGGAATTTTTGAACAATTTTTAAACAGCAATTTTTTATATAATACTTTTTTTTATATAACCGAGTCCTACTATTAAAATGTTCTGAGTTGCACGGGCAACGCCGGGCTATTGATGCTAGTTGCCAATAAAAGACTTGTCAACTCGCGATTGTCGCTGTTTTAAAATTGCAATAAAAGCAGACAAATACGCGTTTTCTTTGCTTGAGAATGAAAAAAAAAAAAAAAAAGCAGAAGGATAAGAAAAATGTGCTGCTCAGTTTTAAAACACCTAGAACCAATGCCGTGCTTAGCAACATCGCGGCCCCACCCCACAGAATGCACCTTGTGGCCCCTCAAGCCGCAGAATGTAACTTGCGCCCCCCCCTCCCCGAACAAAACTTCCCGGCTCAGCTGTGGAGACGTGACACGGACCACCGTTTTTAAGGTACTACCCGAGATTATAAACCTAGAGATAACAGAGTATGAGGTCCCGAACGAATTTCGAGTGCTCTACAGCAGTAAGACTAATCTTACCTGATATATCTAAGACCAAGCTGTTGTCTGTCTCTAAGACCAAGCTGTTGTCTGTCAACCATTACAGGCAACCTCTTCTGCCTCCCATAAGCATGAACCAGATGATTCTCCCGGAGAGTAATACACTACGCCTCCTCGGACTTACCCTGTCCTCAGACCTCAAATGGAAGCACTATATTGAATCCATAGCAAAATCTACTGCTAAGAAGATTGGGTCACTATGTCGATCCAGGATGTTTTTTCCACCTGAATCCATCCTGCATATATACAAGTCAACCATCCGTCCGTGCATGGAGTACTGCTGCCATTTATGGTCAGGTGCCCCTGCTGTTCTCCTCAGTGTTCTTGACAAGCTCCAAAGGAGAGTCTGTAATGTGATAGGTACTGATCTGGCGACTCGTCTGCAGCCACTTTCCCATCGTCGAAATGTGGCCTCCCTCTGTCTCTTCTATAAATACTTTCATGGCTTCTGCTCGGATGAGCTTAAGTCACTGATGCCTCCTCAACAGGTGTTTACCCGTGCAACCAGAGTGGCAACTGGGTCCCACCCATTCACAGTCAGGTTAGCCAAACGCAGACGACAATTCTACTCCTGCAGCTTCCTCTCTCGCACTTCCCGCCTGTGGAACTCACTCCCGTATTCTTGCTTTCCTGACGGCTACGACCTCCAGAAATTTAAAAGCAAAGTTAATACTCACCTACTAACCACTGGCCTCTAGCTCTCTCCCCTCCCCTGTATAACCTTCCCTTTCTCTCCGCCCATGTACCTGTCATTGCACCTGCTTTCTCAGCTTTCTATTGTTCCTTTCTAACTAGCTTGTACTCCTCACTCTTTTCTAATTAATCTTTTTACATTTATGTAACCCCCTACACATCAGTGGCGTTTCTGCCTTGCTCGGGGTGAAATGATTAAAAAAAAAAAAAAAAAAATTACCCCAATATCACCTGCCATTATGTTAATAATCAATTTTCCTAAACTATTCTGCGTTCATCATAGGTAAACAAATTGTAAAGTATTTCTAATATCCGAGTCATTATGCGTACATATTTATTAGCATTGGTTATTTGCAAATATGGGTTTGTTACATGAGGGTGTCGGATTTCCGTGTAATCATATCTGTCACTATAGGGGAGCTTTGTGATCTTTATTCAAATTAGCCTAGACTAATACATGGCTCGAATGATGGACATCAAATAATTATTGAATAGGTACCTCCACTCATCTTCTATACATAACATTTGAATTGAATTTTTAAAATGAAAAGTATTTTCAAAACATTTATTTTAGTTTTAATTGAAAACTAAATAATTAAATTTACTATTTCCAGTAAGGAAAATACACTTTTGTATACCAAAGAGAAATTATAGTGTTTGGAATGTAAAATTTAAAGTTTTTTTTTTAACTTTTTCAATTTTAGGCCATTTTTGAGCCATCGACACATTTGTAAACAAAGTTTAATTTTCCGTTTTAAAAAATCTTGCAAAAATTAAATATAGATCTGTGGCACCTTATTTTCTTTAGAAAATTAGCATATTTAAAGTGAAATTTATCTGATTTACAGAAAGTATTACTTATTTCTAGCATGAAATCTAGAACAAAACTATTTCTGAAACACAGACTATTAATCATTTCTGACATTTGACGGCCAGACAGATGCGAGATAAGATAAATGTATGGAGACTAGAATTGATAAAATTATTAAAAACTTTTCCTGTAAGTGGAAGAAACTGTAAAACACATGACCTTTTAATGTAGACACAGAAATTATCATACAAAACCCCCTCAAATACACACAAACAAAATTAAATATTATTTAAAAAATATCAAGGCTCGACAATTTGTATTAAAATTTCAATTTTCGATTGGTAAATATAGTCAATAATAACTTAATAAGCTAACGCCAATACATCTTTGAATTATTTCAAAAATACTTTTGAAACTTTATAAATTATAATTAAAAAATTAAAACAATGTATTCAAAATTTTATTATTAACAAAAAATTTTCTTCATACTGTAATCCCCTTAATTTTTCTTTTTAATCATATCACCCTGAGCAAGGCGGTAAGGCCACTGGTGTGCAGGGGGCTACGTAAGAGTGAATAGATTGGAAAAGAGAAAGCCGGAAACCACATCCTAAACAGGGAACAAGGGAGAAGCCTCTTCACCTGTTCAATAGACGTGGGTGGAGTGTGAACCGGGCGATAGTTCAGTCTATCTACTCCAATTGAAAAAAAATAAGGAAAAATGAAAAGATTGGGAAAGAGAAAGCCGGAAACCACATCCTAAACAGGGAACAAGGGATGAGCCTCTACACCTGTTCAATAGACGTGGGTGGAGTATGAACCGGGCGATAGTTCAGTCTATCTACTCCAATTTAAAAAAAATAAGGAAAAATGAAAAGATTGGAAAAGAGAAAGCCAGAAACCACATCCTAAACAGGGAACAAGGGAGGAGCCTCTTCACCTGTTCAATAGACGTGGGTGGAGTGTGAACCGGGCGATAGTTCAGTCTATCTACTCCAACTGAAAAAAAAATAAGGAAAAATGAAAAGATTGGGAAAGAGAAAGCCGGAAACCACATCCTAAACAGGGAACAAGGGAGGAGCCTCTTCACATGTTCAATAGACGTGGGTGGTGTGTGAACCGGGCGATAGTTCAGTCTATCTACTCCAATTGAAAAAAAATAAGGAAAAATGAAAAGATTGGGAAAGAGAAAGCCGGAAGCCACATAAAATGGATGAATTCCCAATAAATCCTGCGTTTCACTAATAAAATCAATTTTCCAAACAAAATTTAATTTCTTCAAATTGCATGAATTTACGTGAAGGTGGGTTAACAGATGTAAACAAAATATTTTTGCCAATATTTAAAAAAAAATAATTTCAAAAATAATTTCATTCATTTGTGAATAAGTCTTGAAAGTTTCTAAAAATCCGACAATTATTTGATTTTTGCGAGAATTTCCAAATTAATGTGTTTTTCAACAGATTTTTTTAACGATTTGGGTACCCGCAAACGAAAATGAAAACAAGATTTCTTACCAAAATTTCGAACGTGTTAGCATGGATTAAAAAATTTAAAAAGATAATTAAAAAATACTTTAATCTTTTCTATTAATAATTACATAAATATTTTGATGAAAAAACTCCGTTTTTATTAAGTTTTGGGCCTTTTTTCTTAATTTTATGCTGTTTTTTTTTTCAGCGATTTAGTGGAAGTATCTAAATTGAATATTATAAATTATCAACGTTATGCGAGACGAGCTTGTAAAGTATCGTTCTAGCAGACTTTCTCGAAAATATTAACTTGTATTTGAGAAATCAGGGATAAATTAAAAACTATTTTCGTTGAAATATTAGAGCGCCGACCCCTACTTGTGAAATGTGAGATTGTTAACGTAAATTATTTAAAATTTTATTCTTAATTGAAAACTTTGTCTCACGGCGCCAATGGTCCACAGAATTGTGATGTGAAATAAACAGTTTCGCTCCGACATTTCAAAGACATTTTTTCGCTTTTTCTATCATTTTTCTATATTGTTGAAAAACTCTAGTGGAAATAATAGCCGTTACCTTGTAAGGAAACATTCTATATTTATTGATCGAGCAGCCAGTGCTACTTTCATTTGAAATTTATGAAATCTTTATATTAAAATTATTTTTCAGGAAAATAGTATTTATTTTAGTCTGTTATCTTTTTGTGTGTTGTTGTGAAGTGGATATCGGCTTGGAACGAGAAATTAGAGAGACCAGTTCGAATTCCAGTTGAATTCGTTGCATTCACTTACGTGCAAATACGCCCGAGAAAGGTATTAATCCGTCACTTCTCCCTCCAGCTATAGTTTAAATAGCAGGACAGACTGGGTTCGACATCCGTGGTTGGCGACCAGTTTACTGCAGAAAGTCATTTTCACTTACCGTGGAAAAATCTTCTGCCTAGTCAGTCATGTCGCTTTCGAGACATGATCGCACAAGGGTGTATCACGTATGGCACTTAACTGAGTGATTTTTCTTTCCAATATGGGTGGAAGGGGATTATCTTCTAACTTTTTATTTGAGGTTGTGATGAATAATAAAAGCTATTTCATTCAACTTATGTTCGGAATCACACATTCTCTCTCGTTCTCAGTCGTTTTCTCTCTCACAATTATTAATTCACTTTTACCCTGTCGTTCTCATTTAGGCACGCACGCACACACACACACACACACACACACACACACACACACACAGTCTGTTTTATCCTTTCTGTTTCCATTACTTTTTTGTCACTATCGCACTTCTTCTCTCCACATCACTCAGTGCGGATCAAACTCAGGACTATAGCGATGTTTGGTAGACTATAATGATTTCTGGTGAATATTTACTCACGTTTAGATAACTGTAGCACAATGTGATATTATAGTGATCGCAAGAGTGAAGAGAATTAATGGCGATAGATGTGCGTTGTCGGAAGGAAGAGTCGGAGAGCCAAGTTCGAATTCTGGTTGAATTCGTTGCATTCACTTGCGCACAATACAGTTGGGAAAAGTAATAATTAATCTCTTCTCTCTCCTGTTATGGTTTGAATAGCAGGACAGATTAAGTTCTATAGCCTTGGTTGGCAACTAGTCTACCGAAGAAAGAAATGTCAAATTACTGCGGGAATGTCTTCTGCCTAGTCAGTCATGGATTGAAAGAGACAAGTGTGTGTCTCACGTATATATATATATTTTTTTTTAATCATCTCACCCCAAGCAAGGCATTCCACTGCCACTATTGCGCATGGGGCTACATAGGGGAAGGTAAATAGAAAGAGTGGTTAGACATAGGGAATGTCAGGAGGAAGGTGACAGATGAGTAAGGACAGCGAGGATGAGGGTTGGGCAGATGGGAAGAGTGTTTGATAGATTGGGAGCAGGTTAGTGTGTTAGGAGGTGTCTATTGACCTTACATATAAACTCCTGGAGATTGTAGCCGTCGGGGAAGCAATCATTTGGAAGAGAATTCCACAGTCGGGAAGTGCGAGGAAAGAAACTGTTGGAGTAGAAGTTACGGCTGCATTTTATCGGTTTCACTGTAAAAGGGTGGGATCTATTTGCTAATCTAGTATCTCGCTCAAATTCGTATTTAGGGGGCACTAGTGATCTCATCGGAGCAGAAGCCGTGGAAGTATTTATAGAAGAGACACAGGGAAGCCACGTCGCGCCGGTGGGAGAGAGACTGCATATCGTACTAAACTGACTGATTGAATTGCTTGCAGGGTTTGGCATATCACCCGTCTTCATAAAAGGAACGTTTATGGTATCTTCGAGCGACTATTTGAATTGATTCTGTCTGTCTTATGAAAACGTGAAATGAAAGTTGAACTGAACGATTACTCTTCTAGATGTCTGCGTCCTGATTGCAGGCGTCTATCATGGCTCTAACCATGGACCAAACTATGTTAATCATTTTCATCAATGACCTTACTGACGGCTCTCAACTTGGTCTCTACGCTGATGACACAACCATTTATCCATGTCTCTTTAATAAGTCTAATCAGTTCGATAAGTCTCTTTACTACAAATACTTTCATGGTGATTGTTCGAATAATCTCTTCGTTAATTTATCCATTCTTAATGACTTAAGAGCAGTTCTAGATTAGCGACAATGTCTTATCAATTTACGGTTGAATTTAACCTTAAGCTCTGTGCTAATAGTTTTTTTTCACGCAACTTTTGCTTGTGGAACTCTCTTCCGGCTCCATGCTTTCCAGCCAACTGTGATCTTCAAAAATTTAAATTCAATGTCAATTATTATCTACTGTATTTCTGATCATTCTTCTATCGTTCTCACTTATTAATGTTTTTGTTTAAAAATTCTTTCATACCCAGTAACCTTTTATGTCATAGTAGCTTTACTTTTTGCATGGGGTAAAATGATTAAGAAAAACACTAAGTCTAATATTGCTCTACGCTGAGGCTACACTACAAGACAATCTATATTTAGGTTCATGTCATTGCGCATGTCTCACTCAGAAGTGGGAGTCACGCTCAAATCTCGTTATTTCACTTGGTGCGAAGATTTCAAAATTCTGAAAGACCTATGGTTCAGCGACGGGGTTATATTTAACGTTTTGTGTAGCTCATTTGCAATATCTAGAAATATCGGATTAAACTTAATTATGACACTAACTCTACATAACGACGTTCTTTAAAAATATCGGAGTTTAGGCGGATACGTTAAGAGTTTAAAGTAGACTTTAGAAGGAACTGGAAACATAATCCTAAACCGAAAACAAGGGATAAACCTCTACGTACATTTACACATACATAAACATACAAACGCGCACACAGGTGCACATATAAGTACATAAAAAAGATCTACAATTATGCATCCACAATAAAATTAATTAAACTTTTGAACTTCGTTTTTGCCTAAAACGCGGATGGTTTTTATCAAACCCATTATCGGATTTTCCCATCTTAAACACCCTTTGTATTTTGTCTCGAAAATAAAACAATTCTCATCTCTTTCGTCTCTGATTATTGGGAGAAACTGTTTCTTTGCTAAAATGCAAAGGAAGAGATTGTCTCACTCGAAATATTTCTTTGCGATCAGGGCAGTCATTTTCGTAATTGATAATATCCCTTTGATTTTTATCAAGGGGAATTGATATTGATGCGTGTGAAGCGGAACTACTATTGGCACTAAAAATGAAATCGGAAGAAAAATCCAAATCCTAATTCCGGATTAATCCATCTCATTCACTTTCGCACTGAAGCCCGTAGTAAAGACATGGATCAATCTATTCCTCCCATAGAAAAATCTAATCTAATTTGAATCTAAGCCTTGGGTGACAGCAGTATAGAAGGTGAATTCCTCTAATATGATTTGGGAAGGCAATGAAAAAATACTGTATTATATTTCATAACAAGTAATTCAATGGAGTCTGTGGAGAGACATGATCGTCTATATTCTGAATAGACATACCATAAAAATTGATATCACAATCAGTTAATACGTTAAATATATTTTTTTTACAGAAGGTTAAGTTACTATATTTTAGGAAACCGGAAATGAAGGGAGTCTCTTGTATAAAGCAACTTCCGAAATATTCACGATAATCATGACCTGAACGTTATCTAGTGTGTCATGACATTTCAGGACTTTCACTCTTTCACAAAAACGGAAGTTCTCATCTCGACAGCCAGGGTTCACATGACACAAACCGGATTCATTTCAGGCCGGTTTTACACATCCACTTCTGAAACAAAACAGTAAAAATAAAAATTTACAGAAATGTTTTCTGATTAATCGGAAAATATCAACGCGGCTCCTACCAGAAGTACATTTTCGAGTCACTACAAAACATCGAACCGTAAATTGGATAATGCAGCGGAAGGCTTAAGCGAGCAACCGTGGTCATTTGTGTGTTACGCGCCTATATTCGTCGGACACTCATAGAATATATCTATATTCACATTTCGACGCCATCAACAGAAAACAGACACCAAGAGACCGATAGTAATAGCAGTAGCTGAATTCTCTGCGTGATGCTTGATTTGGTTAATTTTGTTTAGCGGTATCTACCATCCGCTCGTGTATTGATTACTGCTGTCATACCTGGTCGGATGCCTCCACCTAGGGGTCCACGACAGATTCCAATGGAGAATCTGTAATCTGGTCGATCCCGACTTGGCAGCTCGGATACAGTCACTTTCTCACCAGCGCAACCTGGCTTCCCTGTGTCTCTTCTACAAATACTTTCATGGCTTCTGCTCAGATGAACTTAATTGACTGCTACCCCGCCCCATACATGAATTTGCTCGAGCCACAAGATTAGCAACTAAGTCCCACCTTTTTACTGTGAAACCAATAAACTGTGAACGCAAATTCTATTCCTGCAGCTTCTTCTCTCGCGCTTCCCGCTTGTGGAATTCCCTTCCGTTTATTTGCTTTTCCGACAGCTACAATCTTCAAGAATTCAAATGTAGTCAATAGTCATCCCCTATATCACTAAAGTCAATAGTCATATTCTCTCTGTCTCTCTTCTTTCTTCGTCCACGCCACTCTCATCAGTATTCTCATACTTCTCCTCCCCTCTTCCTGACACCCCCTGTAACCTGCCACTCTTTCAAATTAAAATTCAACTATAAAAATTTTTATATTATAATGTGGATATAAAGTGGGGGATCAATTTTACATTAGAATCAATATATAAACTGATCACTCATTTTATGGCTTTAGTCATAATTCTCTTACCCACTTCCTGACACCCCCTATAACCTGTCACTCTTTCTCATAACTTTCCTCCTATGTAACCCCCTGCTCAACAGTGGCAGTAAAATGTCCCTGCTTGGGGCTACACGATTATAAAAAAATGTATCACACACTATGTGTTATTTAATACCGAAATATAAGTATTTTAATATAGTTTTACCATTTTAACTACAAGCAAAATATATTGTTGGAGAGTTTGCTCTAAAAATATTTTTATGTTTTCATAGTGTTTGAATTCACAATTTATTCATTGCTGGGGCTCACACAGATACTGCTACCCTAGGCCAGGGTTGACTTGGGAACAAAAGCAATTAGGAGGTCTTTAAAACCCCTAAACTCCTGATCAGATACCTTACTGGCGGATGTAGTTTAATGTCTTGCCCAGGATTGCCCTCTACTTGAGGAAAACATACAATCCTACAATGCGAAAAAGCTCAATTACATAATATTTTTGTACAGTTATGATGTCATATCAACTTCTACGTATGCAGTAGAATCTTGGAATGAACGCTTTTATTATTTTTGTATATCCCCCCCATACTTAAAACAATGACTCGTGCCCCATTGCGTGCGTCACCTCTCATTTCTGTTGGCTATGCCCCCCTAGACAACACGCTCGATCAAGGTCCCTTCCTAATCGTCGGTGCTGGAGCTCTCCCAAAAAGTATTACAGATTCGAAATGAACTATTTTACGTGCAAGAAAAGTGTATTGAAACAAAGTTTTAACAAGAAGACACTACTATGCAAAGGCAGATATAATGTCAACTGTTGTGGGAGTTACTGACTTAATAATGGACTCTTCTTTGCCTATATTAACCGAGAGTTAATTACACTCGAGGACAGAGCTGGGGCGAAAGAGACACTGGCTTCCAGTACGACTTCAGTTCAGCTCAGCCTAGTCTGTCTGTCTGTCTGTCGGTCACTTGTAGCCAAGCTATTATTACTCTTTCTCTTTGTATCTCTTTGTATCTGTTTGTATCTCTTGTTGACGTAATATATGTTCTTGACCTACCACCGTGTTGTTTTATGGTCCCATACCGGGTCCCTATCACAACACTAATACTTATTAGAGGTATAGATTTTTTGTAATCATTTTACTCCAAGCAAAGCAGGACCGCCACTGATGTGGAAGGGGCTAAAATGAGAGAGAGAAAAAAACAACAACGTAGTGTTGATGTCGAAGAAAAGATAACAGATGGATGGGAATCAAGGAGATAGAAGATGGCTATTGACATTGCATTGAAACTTTTGGCGAATGTAGTTATCAGGGAAGTAAGCAAATGGAAAGGAGTTCCACAGACGGAAATGTGAGACAAGAAACTGTTAGAATAGAAGAGACGGTTGAATTTAATTATTTTGATGGTAAAAGGGTGGAACCTCGATACCAATCTTGTAGGACGCGTAAATACACGTAGTCAGGGAACCAGGGAAAAAGTTAATAACTAGTTGATATGAAAACACTTGTAGAAATGACAGGTAGGCAGTTTTCTGGTTGCATATTCCGACTGGTAATTAGGAGCCCGAACTATTGCGTAGCATCGAAAGGCTGCTCTAATCAACAATTGAATAATATCGGGATTGTTGTAGTGTCATGTTTCACATGGATTGGTGTCCCTGAAAGTGCCTCCGGTGGTTAACCCTGAGGTCACATTATGCTGCAGTCTGCACCAGTTCCCTTCCGACACCGGTTGCATTTGACGACCGACTGATACTGCTACTCTAGGCCTCTTCTTACCAAAATAAGTCTAAGCCATGACAACACAACCTACTGCGGGATAATCTTCTGCCCAGTGAGTCATATCTCTTTCGAGACATGATCGCCCAAAGCGTGTATCACGTATGGCACGTAATAGTTGAAAGCATAATTAAAACTTCTACTGGGCATAAAATGGGAGATCGTTTTTCAATTGTTATAAAGTAATAAACTGATCCCCCACTAATTATACTTAATATAATAATGTAATATAATCTATCTCTTCTTCCTCCAGCTATGAGTTAAATGGCAGGACAGATTGGGTTATATAGCCTTGGCTGGCAACCAGTCTACCGCACAAAGCAATGGCAACCTACTGCGAGGTAATCTTCTGCCCAGTCAGTCATATCTCTCTCGAGACATGATCGCCCAAAGTGTGTATCACGTATGGCACTTAACTGACTGACTTAATTGAAACTCGCCTGAAGCGAGCTGAATATGTAATGCTCCTCATGCCAATAACATTTCTACCGAGCTTCTCTACGGCGTATGACTTCATTGAATTCCTTTTAATGTGTTCCTTTCTAATTTATATTTAAATTGGGGTTATCAGGAGAGAATGTGCACCGTTTTGGAGCCTTCCTCTCAAGAAAAAAAACTCATATTTTCGTTAAAATAGTAGTAAAAATAACAAAACGTTAAATTTTGAGGAGCTGCAAATCTCGACGTCATTGTTATTGTAATTTCCGTCTCTTTTATATTGGTCAGATGTCTCTTTGCTAACCGTTCACCTAAGTCATTTGTTTATTTTGAAAGTGAATTCAGATATAAACAAAATTCTTTTATTATCCACAATTTGTCTTCGTTAAATTCGATATTTCAGTTTAAATAAAGTCACCTAATTTGTTTCGAATAAAACTACTTCGAAGCGAAATCGAAGCAATTGCTTAATTTTCTTGTATAATAATGAAGAGAAATTTTAAATGCCAAAATGGTTGGATTCTTCCCACTTTTCTAGACCAGAAGGATTCTCCTGTGAAAGCGAAACTCTTTTCACTTAACAACTAATCATGATCACCCTTATTAAAAATCAGGTCTTAAACATTTCGTTCTTGTCAGATGAAACTTTGTTAGATTTGCAATCGGCATCTGAATAAAAACGCAGTAAAGACTCCCATTTATTGAAAAAGCGCCATAATCATCATCTGTTTTTAGAAACAATTTGCGTTTACCTTGGAATAAATTGAAAATAAAATCATAAGCAGCGAGATAAGAAAAAAAAAAGCAAATGAAAAAAGCCTAAACGATAAGTCGTTCTTATTAGTAAGAGTGATACAAAAATTCTTTTTCTCTTCTCAAAAGAGATTCTTTTTAGGTAGATTCCTGGAGATATGAATACAATTTCGCTTACTTTCTTGCAAAAGTGTATAACCTTGAGATTTTCATTTTGATTAGAAAAGAGGCGAGATGTACAACACGTTTCTGAGCGGTTGTGTGAATAGCAGATCAAGTTTGACTTTAAAATCTGAACTAAAATTATTTGTTGGTAAAGTTCGATACCGAAGGAAAAAATATCTTATTAAAAATCCAGGTCAAAATGACAAAACGACTTGCCATATATTGATTAATCCCAAAAAGAAAAGTTCAAGCTAATTTCTAGGTAAAAATATTATGACGATTATTAACAACTAGCATCATAACCCGGCGTTGCCCGGCATTGCCCGTGCAACTCAGAACATTTTATTAGTAGGATTCTTTTCTATAAAAAAATAATTATATAAAAAATTATTGTTTAAAAATTGTTAAAAAATTCCATTAAAAAAATCTATTTTCTTTTGTTTTGCATAAACTTGATTTGATGTTTTGTGTAAACCTGATTTGATGTTTTGTGTGACATTGTAAACAACATTGCGTCTGTTTTTGTTTCAAAATTACGGGGGGAAATATTTACATTTTTTGTTGACTAAATGAATTTAACATAAAAATAAAAATTATTTATTTTGTTTTACTTAAATTAGAAATATAAAAACTATTACGCTTTCAGTTCAGAAAATTTCTAAAAATATTTAAAAATGTAACCATTTAATTTTAGAGGAAAAAGTTACATTAATGCCACACGAATCACAGACAGTTGATTTCCTGAATGAAATATTTAGCGAAAAGAAAGCTTTATGTTTTTTTAATTTTATTTTCTGAAGTATGAAACATTAAATCTGAAAAAAAAAAGACTTAAATAATTAAATTAACCATTGGCACTTTTTTTTTTTACATATTTTGTTTTTGTTTGAAAAAACACTTAAAAAATTTTTTTTTTGTTTCAAAATTACGGGGAAATATATTCACATTTTTTTGTTGACCAAATGAATTTTAAAACGTCTGAATAATAATTATAAACGTTCATCTTTTTTTTTTTTAATAAAAAAATATTTTAGTCTCGTTTGACACGTGTGATTTGATTTCTGTGACATAATTCAGCAATCATCTTAGATCTTAGATGTTTTACGGAGCAAATGTAAACAATCGGCACCATTGGCCAAAAAGTGCGAAAGGGAAAATTGCTGAACTTAAAACTAAAAAAGTTTATATTGACCTGGCTTCCCTGTAGATATGTGTCCGTAGAAAGTTTGAATGGCGTAGCTTAAAAAATGTAAGCGTGCATAGGGAACAGTCGCACACAGACACACAGATTGTCTTTTATATATATAATTTATAACGATTATAAAATATATATTACGACATAATATCCTAATCTGAGATAATACAATGCTTGCCACCAAGTGTTTAATGCTAGAGCACGTTATGTTGCTTCTACAGAGTCGAAAGTTTCATTCCAACAGGTTTTCCTTTTCTTTTGTGACTAAGGCATAGGTACTTCTCGAATTACTTTAGTTCTTACCTTTTCAAGTCAAGGATAAATCATTATCTATTTTCTTTATTCTCATAATTTCAATTTTCAACCACTGTTCCACGTATATCTTGCACGTCATTCATCGTTACCATTTCATCGGTAACTCTCTAGCTTGAGTGGCTTTCAGGGATTATTTTTATTACCTTACTTCAACCCAGATCTTGGATAATAACTCGGTAAGAGATTGTATAAAACGGAAAACAAGACATTCTACACGATGCATTGCTCCCATGTTTATTGATTAAAATTAATTGAACGTGTTAACGTGTCAATCAGCTAAGTGCTATACATGATGCATGCTTGGCCGTTTCGAGACATGATTGACTGAGCAGAATATTTTTCCGCAGTAGATAGACTGATTGCCCAATCTGTAAAACCCAATCTGTCCTGCTAGTTAACCCGTAACTGGACGGAGAATAGACGGGTTAATACCTTTTCCCAACGGGTACTTTCACGTAAGTGTATTTGTAGCGGATAAGAAATTAATTAAAATCACCTTCTTCTTCACTTTTACAAAAATTCACAATGATGTGTGAAATCCTGTTTTTTCCAAACAGAAAAACGATAGACCATCTGCTTAAAGAAAATGTCGAAACTAGATTTCGGAAGTAGGTGTTAAAATGATTTTTGACCAATGGGAGCGATTTGCAAGACCAAAAGGACTTCGCGAGTAAGTGCGAAAAATCTAGATTACAATAAAATGACAGACAGACAGAGAGTCAGATGGGAGCCGTGAGACGAAACATCTAAAAATGTAACTTCAACTTCAAGCGACTCGGACATTGTCCTCTTTCTTTTTCTCCTTATCTCTTTCAACAATTACTACTACGAACATTTTGTACGAACTCTTGATATCCTTAACTTTCTAAATGAACATTAATTTCTACGAATTCTTGTTATTCCTTCTTTTAATAAATTTCTATTTTAACATGAAAAATGTATATTTTATTATTCCACATTTCCAGACATTCCAACCTGCCGACAACCAACCTTCTGATGAAAACCTTCTGATGATGATAATTTTGTATAAAAGTTGTAAGCTGTGGGGAGTTCGGTTATGTCTGACACAAGGCCGAACAAAAGAAACCATTAACCAGCTCCCTACGCTACACGACGGACAAAGAACACGCACCCCCACGGCTCAAATTAACACTGAAATTTGAACTCGGCTCTCCGATTTCTTGTTCTGAGCCGATATCTACTGCATCACAACGAACATCCTAATTGACTGTCAACGCGTACAAGTTCTGAATCGGGGAATTAAAACAGATTTCTCCGTAAGTATCTCAAATTTGCTTTTCCTTTGTCAGTTAGACAATTTTTATAATCATATCGCCCCAAGCAAGACATTTTACTGCCACTGTTTTGCAGGGGGTTACATAGGAGGAAAGTTATGAGAAAGTGACAGGTTATAGAGGGTGTTAGGAAGTGGGTAAAGGAAGGATGACAATAGTTATAAAGTGAGGGATCAGTTTATATATTGATTGTAATGTAGAAGTGTTATATATCGACAAACAACAAACACGCATATATATAAAAATATAAAGTTGTATTTTTATTAATGACGATGAACCGTGTAGAATAGGGAACAGAGAATTGAGAGAGCGCGCTTCTAATGGGTTGACGGGAGTGTAGTCTTATCTGTTGTGTCTCTCTTCACCGGCCGATCTCTGTTGCTCCTCTACTGGCGAATCCGTGTGCCGAGGTCTTTTTATAATCTTCCAGAACCGGGACTTTTTCTTCCGGTTTTGCCTCGCCCACGCACGCCCACGTAATTCTCAGAGACACCTGTTCTGTTTGCCTCTGTAGTTATTTCCGCTGCTGCCGGAAATAAGGTCAAACGACATCCGTTCCTTTCAACGACCGGAAACACCCTCGCTTGCATCAGCCTTCCTCGAGTGGGGCCAGATTGTTATATTACATTCCTCGCCCTTCCATTTTCCAAAATGTTCACCTAAGAACATTTTAAGCGCAACACCCTCACACTCCTCCCCATGCCACACAAGCCCGACAATTGTATAAAACATGTGCACGCCAAAACAACAAAACATGTGCATGCCGAAACAAAAAAAAATCAACAAAAAAATATATAGGGGAGCCTACATCGGCAACCCAACAATGTTCGTGTCCATCGTGAAAATTGTTCTACCAGCTCGATGTTTCATTGTTCTTTTTTTTTTTTTTTTTTAATATCCATTTTCACAGAATTGGGCAAAGTTCTTAAAAATGTTCATTTTCTTTCTCGACTCTGTCCATAAGCGTAGACGCCTCGATGCACGACCACATGATCATAGGCGGTAACCGCGCCCCAGTTTCTAAACTGACATCGAGTAAATGACCTTTGACCAACACCATGCGTGTTTCTGCTCGAGTTTATTGTTACACATGTAACTTCATTTAATTTAATTTAATTTCAAACATACTATGTTTGAACACAGAAAAATGGCCATTATCTGCAGTACATATCATTCATAGTCTGACCGAGAAATGTTCAATAGAAAATGAAGAAAATTACCCTGATTCCAACGTTAATCCGCATGCAATTTACTTGTGGAGGATTAGAGGTTTCATCTATATTAATTTAGTCTAAAAAAATGGACCCGTGACTCGTAGTTCCTTAGTTTGTACAATGTTTTCCATTCCTTGAACTACCTCCTCTGGATTCGAATCCAAGCATATCTGATTTGTTGACATCTCTCTGTTTAACGCAGAGACATTTGAGTGTTGAACACCCGTTGACCCCGGAGTACTATTCACAACGGATAACTC
Organism: Ascarosepion bandense; assembly: GCA_037127315.1. NCBI lineage: Eukaryota > Metazoa > Mollusca > Cephalopoda > Sepiida > Sepiidae > Ascarosepion > Ascarosepion bandense. Next base: position 2,884,103 of record JBBBDQ010001220.1, on the reverse strand, counting down.
CCTTTCCTTTCCCGAAGCACTGTTGCTTCTTTCACACTTAAAAATCCGCTTCCTAGCTATTATTCCAAGGATTATCATAACGCCGACTATGCCAGCAATGACTCCTATCGTCAACTTCTTCGGGAGTTCTTCATATCCTTCACTAAATCTTTCCATATCTATCTGTTCCAAGGTATTTACTAGTTTGCGGATAGGAATCTCCTCCATATCGCGCAATTCTACCGGCATGGTGTCCACTGAAAAATTGGGAAATTTCTGCGTAATTGGGGACCAAACCACTGAACCAGAGACGTTTATGGGTGTGAGCTGTAGCTTCCCTACGTTTCTAAATCTTGAGTCACCGTTAACCTGTGCAGCCAACACCATGTGATCATTGTACGCAGTACACCCCTCCTTTATCCGTATACTGGCCAGCGGGGCCTGGGCGACAAGCTTGCTCCGAGACCCGCCATCACAAAGAACTGCAAAGTGCAAATCCCTGGTAGCAGCGACCATCCAAGATTCCTGGTCTACCCTGATTGCGATTGGAAGTCGAGTATTCGTTTTAACTGTGACTCGACAGTTCCTCTCTATTCCTGCTTGATTATGCCGAAAAAGCGACATCTCGCAAGATTCTCTTGAATTGGTAGCATAAACGGGACCGGATACCTCGCACAATCCGTCGGTACTTGCCGAGCACCGTGTCGCTTCAACCTGGCCCAAGAGAATATTGCGTGTTCCAGCCCTATTTACCGCGATCATTTTTGACTCCATTTCAAACCTGGCCGACAACTTGGATCCGAATGCTGAACCTGATCGTGTGGGCAACGGAAGAGGAAAATTCAAAATGTTATATACTACATAGGAGTGTTCTCTATCCACCAATGGGACGTCCACCACAACCACAATCGATTTTGAGTCAAAAAGTGTCCTACAACTTAATGTTTTATAATAATACCAGATGTCCTTATCTGGATCGCTTGCTAATTTGAAATTATCTGGGAGCGTCTGAGCTATTTTATGCATCAATCCCCTTAAGTTGTGCGGAGCGATTATGCTAGGAGACAAATGACCAATCGACAATAAGTTGAGCTGCAGTTCCAAATAGCTTAAAGCCATACGGACGTCTAAGAAATATTTCCCTAATTTATCGACTATAATCTTGTACAACCAGTATCTATGGGTAAGGATCTCTAATCTGGATACTCGTTTATCCAACCCCTGTGTTGCGTTTGCCATGGAACCTACAATACCTTTAAGGCTAGAAATAATTTCATTTATTTTGTGTCTATTATTAGATACCTCATGTCTCGTAACATTTATTACGGAAATGCTATCCTCTGTCATATGTAGTATCCTTTCCTGTGTATTTGCTAACTTACCCAATGCTCTTTTGATCACACGTAGATCATCTTCCGATGTTACTCCAAAAAGGTAACTAAGAGCATTCCCTACAAAGGGCAACACGGACCGCTTAGTTCTGCGAGTCATAGACCTATAATCTTTATATTTTAATAACAGCCTTTCACGTTCTATTACAATTTGCTTAAATTCATCATTTACATGATTCATCAATGTTTCGAATGTGACGTCCCCAAGGAATTCCTGTGGGAAATTTTCCTTTGCGCCCGACTGGACATTTTGTATGCATCCCTTCAATGATTGGAACGCAGCGTCGTATGGTGTCAGATTGATCGAAAATGTCACCAGCCACCTTGCACGTGACAGTGAGATCTCGTTCTGTTCAATAAATACGACGTTCTGGTAATTTTCAATCGCTACGTCCAATCCAGGAAAAAACAGCAGGACCAACAGAACAAGATTTGCCATCTGAAACGAAAAACAAAGCCGTTAGTCTCGCTCTGTACTGACACCAGAGACGAATAATTTACTTTATGCTTTAGATACTATTAATAATTTCCCACGTTTGTATCTTCCTAACTATTTCACTTAAACTATCGTTAATCCTCCCACTGCTTCTTTCCCAATCCTATAGCATATCAGCCAATAAGTCTACAAGACTTTTCAGTTGTTCTTTTTTTGTTCCGATCAACTGTGGAATCTGCAGGTCTATCCGTGTCAATATAAAGTTTTCAGAAATTAATATATCTTCAAAAGATATTTCCCAAGTCACATAAATGAAAATTCACAGAGGATGTTGAATTGATGGGAACCTGCACAAAAGCATAATTCACAAACATAGAAATGTAAATCATTTTGTAGTGTACAGTCATTGAAAAGAAATCCAAAAAAAGAAAACCTAACACTGCACAAACCAAAGAAAACATTGTTATCAACAAGTTAATCCAATTATCCACTTTAAAGAGGAGAAGAAACTTCCTTTACATGATTTTACATTTCACTTACTCAATAAAAGTAAGATTAATTAAGCAACATACCAGTAAACTCACTTCACATATATGGTAAAATATTAACAAAAAAAATAAATCATTAACTCAGATGTTTTATACTTACAGATAGGTAAATATCTCAACTTTATTCCTCCCGTCAACCCCAACCTATGCGCTCTCCGCTAGGCGTACTACTCTCTGCATGTAGTCCTGCACCCCCTCCGTTCTACCCTTAATGTGTTCGACACCGAACAATCCACATTTCTCAATTCTAGGGTCAGATCGGCAAAAGTATGCTGTTCCATTTTTTTTTTCTAACTAGACTTATTATAAACAAGAGCAGAACACACACACTATCAAATCAATGAGTCACCTACCTTGGCTGATGTCTATAGTCGTGCGGCTGCTTCTATTTTCGTCTTCTTTTTTCTTTCTATCTGGTAGTTTTAAGTCCGTTGAATTTCAATCGTCGCCGTGGCAACCAGCTCGCATCTAACTGTTTTGTTGTCTCAAAACAGCAAGTCACTAGGCACCAATTATGCGTCTGTTATATATCGACAAACAACAAACACGCATATATATAAAAATATAAAGTTTTATTTTTATTAATGACGATGAACCGTGTAGAATAGGGAACAGAGAATTGAGAGAGCGCGCTTCTAATGGGTTGACGGAAGTGTAGGCTTATCTGTTGTGTCTCTCTTCACCGGCCGATCTCTGTTGCTCCTCTACTGGCGAATCCGTGTGCCGAGGTCTTTTTATAATCTTCCAGAACCGGGACTTTTTCTTCCGGTTTTGTCTCGCCCACGCAGGCCCACGTAATTCTCAGAGACACCTGTTCTGTTTGCCTCTGTAGTTATTTCCGCTGCTGCCGGAAATAAGGTCAAACGACATTCGTTCCTTTCAACGACCGGAAACACCCTCGCTTGCATCAGCCTTCCTCGGGTGGGGCCAGATTGTTATATTACAGAAGTGATCCTCCACATTATATCCACATTATAATAGTATAGAATTATTTTAGTGAGATAGGAGATGACTATTGATTTACATCTAAATTCTTGAAGATTGCAGCTGTCGAAGAAGCAAGTAAATGGAAGGGAATTCAACAGGCGGGAAGTGCGAGAAAAGAAGCTATTAAAGTAGAATTTGCGTTTCCAATTTATTAGTTTCACAGTAACAAGGTGGGACTTAGTTGCTAATCTTGTAGCTCGAGTAAATTTATATATAGGGGGCACCAGTGAGCTAAGTTCATCGGAGCAGAAGCCGTGAAAGTATTTGTAGAAGAGACACAGGGAAGCGACATTGCGCCGTTGAGAAATTGACTGTATCTGAGCTGCCAAGTCGGGATCTATCACATTACAGATTCTCTGTTGGATTTTGTCAAAGACATCTAGATGGATAGCAGGAGCACCCGACCAGATATAGCACATAGTTGATTTCTCATCTCTTTTTACGATCGGGGATAGATAGGGAAAGTCATGGTCAGCTATTAAAACGGTTATTATTATATTTTAAGGAGGGGACGTCCAGAGCGATTTTGGTGACACATCGAGACACCTAGAAAGAACCAACCGGAGATTCTCTGTTTACATAGAGTTAGCTGGCATGAAGCTATCTAACCAGCCACCATCAGCAAGGTTATGTAGTGTTTTATCAAAACTTGCCATCATATTGCACACATTTGGTCATGAGGCGTGTATTGTATCCGCTTATCAGACAGACCGTTATGATAGATATACCGAGCTTCGTATAGCTGTACTCTAGCATAACTTTATTGGAATGTTTCTCTTTCTGACAATAGTAATAATGAATGTTTTATCATCGAGAATTTTGGTTATACCAATTAATTTTTTACAGTAGTAAAACCGAAAGTTGCAGAATTAATTCAGAAAGAAGAAACGTCAATATGAACATATAGCTATTGCAAAAGGGTTGTTTTATCAGGGGCCAATCTCGTACTAACGACATTAGTGGCGTATGCATGGTTTGAAAAGTGGAAAAAAAGGTGAACTTCAGCGTTTCTGAAGTGAAGATAACCAGCTGAAAAGTATCAGCTTCATAAATTCGATTTCTTTCTTGTGATGACGCATCGCATAAGCCAGCACCTAGAATGGACTCTTCAAACTCTCCATTTGTAAGCTACACCAATCACGCTCGAGCGATTAGCCTCAAGTACAACAGACTTCCATTTTGAAATTTCAAACGCTGTTATTAAATTCATTTTTGCTGTTTTTCTTATGGTCTGTTTAATCACCAAGAGTTCACGCGTCGCCAATTTCTTGGAACACTTGTCTTTGAACTTTTGCCGCGTATTTCAAAGTCACGAAGTCATGAATAAATGGTGAGTCAGTATTAGATTTCTGCAAGTTACTCATAACATTGGAATGATCTCCCCCCTCCGCTTCCCCAAAAAAATAATCCAAAAATCGATGGTGACACTAAAGTATTTTAAGTAGTTCAAAGTCGAATATTTTCACTCAATTAATCGCCTGGTAAAAGCAAAAATTGTCGCGAAGTGGAACTAACTCTTCAGGTGAAATTTGGTTGGTGCCGTGCAATATATACAAACCTAACATTATCAATCTCTTTCATCCTGATTTTCAAAGAAATTCTAGAAGCAACTCATTATTTCATTAACATTGCATATATATATATATATATATATATATATATATATATATATTGTAATTTTGTTATTACAATGGTTCATAAAAGCATTATATCACTACACAAAAAAATGCATGCGTTAGAACATTATTTTTTTTCTTCAGGATGAAAACGGTGTCATTTTTGTGTAGTGATACAATGCGTTTACGAACCATTGTAATAACAAAATTACACTATTAATATCTACTCTGTATTGAGCACGTTTTATAAACGTAAATGCAACGAACAGTAGTTTTTTAATCTACCTGTTTTTTCACTTACTTATATATATATATATATATATATATATATATATATATATATATATCCAAAAGGATGATCAGATAGGTGAAGCTTTTTCAATGTTTTTTTTCGACATTGATGGTAACAGTTTTCTAATGTTTGTTTTCTCAAATTACTTCCCAGTCAACCACCCCTTCCCTCTTTTTTCCCTTCCTTCCCCCTTACCACTTCTATCCCTCTGACATGGCTAAATTTAACTTTTAAACTCTTGACTCAGGTATGGGGGAGGGGTATGTTTTCTAATATGAGACATAGATATCTTTCTGCTTTCCCCTTTTTACTTCCTTAAATTCAAAAATTGTTAATCCCACCCCATTTGATTTTCCTGTGGATGGATGATTTTTTGACCTCTACCCTACCGGTATAAAATCTTTTAATACATTTGAATTTGAGTAAATAAAATTTTCGTTTCTCGGTTGTTGAAGAAACAAAAATTTTCTCGTAGAAATGGATATTCAACAGATTTAAATATCAAAATTTATATATATATATATATATATATATATATATATGAAAAATGATAGACCTGTAAAAAAGGAGAGGATTATCCCAAAAATTATCTAATTAATATGAAATATTAAATAGATATAAATAGAGAGCTCAATGGATATTATTGCGAGCAATATGAAATATAAAGAAGAAAACTCAACACATAATTAAAAGGTTATATAAAGTTGTAAAAATTACATTGTGTGTGAGGTTCTTGACAAAATACAACGGAGAATCTGTAATGTGATCGATACCGACTTGGCACTCACTCGCTCATTGGCTTTCACGGCTTCTGCTCCGATGAACTTAGATCACTGGTGCTCCCTAGGTATAAATTTGTCCGAGATTAGCTACTAGGTCCCACCCTTTTACAGTGAAACAGATAAGATGTAACCGCAATTTCTACTCCAACAGCTTCTTTTCTCGCACTTCCCGCCTGTGGAATTCCCTTCCATATACTTGCTTCTCCGACAGCTACAATCTCCAGGAGTTTAAATATAAGATCAATAGACACCTCCTGACATTCCTATATCTAACCACTCTTTCCAATCACTTTCCCCTATGTAACCCCCTGCGCAATAGTGCCAGCGGAATGCTTCGCTTGGGGTAAAATGATTAATATATATATATATATATATATGGCCTCATATATTTATGTCTTTGTGTATTTATTTTGTATATAATTATATTTATTTGCCTGTTTTGTGTTTGCATATATTTTTCCTTTAAGACTTTTCGTGTATGTGTGATTTGGTGTCTCTACTTATATTAAACAATATTTTCTGGCTAATACTGTGTGTGTTTCTGGCCAGTACCAATCATTTTTAGGTTTTCTTCTTAATTCTCTAATAGAATCATTACTAAAGAATTACATTTTAGATATAATAACATTATTCTATCACAAATGTTTACTTAAATTCCTGACCACTGACAATCTATTTCTTTCCTATTTTCAATGTATAGAAGCATTAACATCATTAGCAATACATCATGCATAGAGTAACCGTTCATTTACTTAGGAATACTTGTAATTATTCTTGACCATTGAGAATACCTCTCTTTGTGAGGTATTCTCTTATCAATGACTCACGTGAAGACTTTGATTGAAAAAAATCTAAGAATAGAACTTTGATTTCAAAAAATCTAAAAATAGAACTTTAAGGTTTCTGTCTGAAATTCTGGCATGAGAAGCTGTCATTATTGATATTCGAATTAATGTCCTAATCTTTTTTGTTATTGTCGCAACGTTTCGGCTACTGTGCTTTCCGCCTTCATCCGGGTGATAGTTAACCCAGGTAACCTTCAGGGAATTTCGAGATAATCTCTTTGTGCTCAGTATTACATCATAACATCAGAGAATCCAGGAGCATCAACGATTTGACTTGAAAGGTATCATCCTAGACACCAGGTGCAAAATCGGGTCTCATAGGACCTCCAGCACGTAGCCAGGTGGATGCACTTTAGATGTGCATATGTGACAAAATCGATGACATAAAGATATATAAAAACTCAGTCTAGATGAAAAAGAGGAGAATCTCTCTTAAATCCTCGCGAGAAAATGTATTAAAAATTAAGACAAATCCATTAATTTGTGCTGCTCAGGTAATCATTGCCTTGTTTTCAATGAGTCAATGTTTTTATTTCCCGATCCAGCTGTGAGCACCGATTTTAAGATATGATCTGAGATTCAGTCAGTTAAGTGCCATACGTGATACACGCTTGGGTGGTCATGTCTCGAAAGAGACATGACTGACTGGGCAGAAGATTATCCTGTAGTAGGTTGGCATTGCTTTCTGCGTTAGACTGATTGCCAGCCAAGGCTATAGAACCCAATCTGTCCTGCTATTTAACTCATAGCTGAAGGGAGAAGAGATAGATTATATTACATTATTATATTAAGTATAATTATTGGGGGATCAGTTTATTACTTCATAAGAATAGAAAACTGAGCTCCTACTTTATGCCCAGTTGAAGCCTTAATCAAGTTTTCAACTATTATGTTCAGTCAGTTAGTTAACTGCCATACGTGATACACGCTTTGGGCGATCATGTCTCGAAAGACACATGACTGACTGGGCAGAAGATTATCCCGCAGTAGGTTGGCATTGCTTTCTGCGGTAAACTGGTTGCCGACCAAGGCTATAGAACCCAATCTGTCCTGTTGTTTAACCCATAATTGGAGGGAAAAGACTGGATAATACCTTTCCCAAGTGTATTTGCGCGTAAGTGAATGCAAGTATCCAAGATTATCAATCCAGAAATAGTAAAGCTAGACTGCCGATATTTATTCGGGTTTCTATTACTGGTGATTTTCTATAAATCTTAATTTGTAACATTATAGTCTTTAAGACTCAATTGTGGTCATGCCGTTGTCAATATCTGGGAATAGATTTTATTTATTTCAGCCTAACATGAAAATTACAAATTAAAGATATCAAAAGTACAACAATTAAACAAAAATAAATCAATGGGAAATGTCTTAACAGATGGTGGGAAGGCAGATTTTCATGGTAAAGATGCATTCCAAAGACTAACCAGAGTATTAAGAAATAGGAAAATTTAGTTAGAAACAAAGAAAAGAATTTTGAACTGTTAGTCTTCCTATCTAGTAGTGAAAGCTGGACAACTGAACTTAAGATTGTAGTAGTCTGGAAAACATCCTCTTGGAAGTCAGTCATGTATCTTTCGAGACATGATCGCCCAACCGTGTATCACGTATGGCACATCAACTGACTGATGGTTTTATCCCTTTTGTTAACTAAATATGCTGCATTATAACAATAAACGATCCGCTCATTATGGTGAAATATTGCAAAAATTTGAACGTAAATTTACTGCGAATGATCTGGTGATAAAAAAAAGGAAACTATATGACCTCCTACAGAAGGAAGCCGAAGAGAGTGACAAGAAAGGACTACAAATAAACTGCAAGAAAACCAAATGCATGGTCATCTGCAGAAAGGGTAGACCAAAATGCCAAATACAGGTGGGGGATACTAAAATCAAGCAGTTACAAACATTTAATTTTTTTTTTTTATAAGCGTTTCACCCCGAGCAAGGCATGTCACTGCCACTACTGCGCAGGGGGCTACATAGAGTGGAGAAAGGATGATTAAATATAGGAAATGTCAGAGTGTGGGTGATAGGCGGGTAGGGATACTGAGAATGGTTAAATATGGGAAATGTCAGAGGGTGGGTGATAGGCAGGTAAGGATACCGAGAATGAGGGTTGGGCAGATGAGAGTGTTCTGAGAATAATTAGGAGTTAGTGTGATAGAAGGTGTCTATTGACTCTACATTTAAACACCTGGAGATTGTAGCTGTCGGGAAAGCAGACTTGTGGAAGGGAGTTCCACAGGCGGGAAGCGCGAGAAAAGAAGCTGTTGGAGTAGAATTTACGGTTACATCTTAAATACCTGGGAAGTGTTATAACAGAAGACGGAAAGTATGACACAGAGATCCGAAGGCGATTTGGCATGGCGAAGAACGCATTCCAGAAGCTAAGTAAAGTATTAAGACACAGGAAAATTTCACTAGAAACAAACAAATGAGTACTGGATTGTTATGTGATGTCATTTCTTCAACATAGCAGTGAATGCTGGACAATATCATCGAAGATGAAGGAAAAACTTGAAGCAACTGAAATACAGAAGTATGCTGCAAATATCATGGATTGAGCATGTGAGCAATTATAAGGTTTTGGAAACGATGGAAACGAAAAGGAAATTAATACTGAGCATTAGGAAGAGACAACTAAAGTTCCTGGGACATGCAATGAGGAAGGAGGGCTTAGAGAACCTGTTACTAACAGGCCACATAGAGGGAAAAAGCAGCAGATAACATACTTGACGCGCGTGAGCAGGTGGATAGCAGAACGGGGGTTGCGTTGTGTAATAGGAGAAATCGTGCTAAGAGCCACCAGGGATAGGGAGGTGTGGAAAGCCATGATCGCCTACGACCTGAAGGGACAAGGCACATAGAAGATGAATATATATGCCAACTGTTTATAAGAAATTATAATGTGGATATAAAATGGGGGATTAATTCTATATTATAATCAATATATAAACTGATCCCTCATTTTGTGGCCATGCTAGTTTCTATACATTTATATACTAGATTTATGGGTTTGAGCTAGTGGATGGCAGTGCGGGATTTGGGTGGTGTGACAACAGAAGGCGTGCTAAGAGCCACCAGGGATAGGGAGATGTGGAAAGCCATGATCGCCTACGACCTGAAGGGACAAGGCACATAGAAGAAGAAATTGTTTTTTATTTTAATTGCAGTAAAATTGTTTAAATCAAAATTATCGTTCGTCTCATTGCGACGAGAAAACTAATGATTGTGGTTGCTTTCTTGAGTTTTCTCCTGTGTATACCTTGTGGCAATTATTACAGTTGATAGAGTAAATTCCTCCTTCACGTATAAGCCTACTGTTTTCTTCTATCAATTACGTTTTCTGTAAACATATTGTTCTCCCTATCAACTTTATTACAACTATAATTGAAAAAATTTAGCTAACCTTAACATAAAATTTCTTACAAGTATTTCGAAAGCATAAGAATTTGTAACAAATTTTATAAGCTTAGATAATTTCTTTTCAGTTTTAGTTATGATAGTTATAATAGTATTGGTACGTTAAACAATACATTTTGATTTCTTGGCTTTGTCAGAGGGGAGCCACTTTTGTAGGTTGAAATGTTTTGCCAGTCTTTTGTTATGAAATAATTAGGGTATTGGAAGCGCTTAAAAGCATGAGTTTTTATAATTTTCCAGTAATCAGCGCTTATGTTTAATAAAATAAATTATTTTTTAGACACACACACATACACACACACACACACACACACACACACGCACGCACACACACACACACACATATATATATATAAATATATATATATAAATCCCGTTAATTTTAAATGCCACACTGTCTTCATACACATGTTTCTATCCTTCTCTTGCCCTTTCTCTGACACCCCCCTGTAAATGCTTCATTTTTCGTTTCATTCTCCTCCTGTTTAAATTTTACTCTCTTATGTAGCTCCCATCCGCACCTATGCCTTGCTTGGGCTGAAACGATTATATATATATATATATATATCCAAGTGAATAAGGAACGAAGAAAATATTAACAACGTTCAAAACATTAATTTAAAACAGTGCTCAATATAAAAATAAAGCTATGGATATTTATTATAAATTAAAGTTTAGAACATGTACATTGTCCTTTCAATGTCGAAACAAAATTTACACTTTGTAGTAGATTGTACATATTCTAAACTATTATACATATATATGTATCGTTCATTCAGTAATGAATGAGAACACTTTTAGTTATTGACACATGTTTACATGGTCTATCACACGCTAAATGTCTGTTTTCTACTGAGCGCTCATAGCTAGAATTGTCGACAGATGACAATTCGGTCGGTTTTCAATCCTAGCTAAAAGCAATCGGATGTTAGACTCCGATTGCTTTTAACCCAGGATTGAAACCCGACCGAAGTGGAGTCATTCGGCGGTTCTACCGCTGGGCCATGGGCGCACGCTAGAAGCTTTTTAGCATGTATATTATCATTATATACGCCCAATAGCCAGAGTGCTCTAATTCATGAGTGAATGAGCGATATATATATATATATTAAATGAAAAAGTGTAATCCTTGTATAATATATGGGCTGCGCCAACATTGTAGTAACCAGATAGGTTTATTAAGGTGTAAATTACGTAACGGTCAACTAATATTCACCACCTTCATATTGCGTTGTGCAGGAAACTCCGAGTCATGCAACCGGTGAGAAATAAAATGTATATTATAATAAATACTTAATATCTCAGTTTTATTACATCCAACACTGTTTTATTAACACCAGCACTATATGTGCTATATATAAACACACGCAAACATACGCAAACACAAAAATGTACACACACGCACACACACACATATACATATATTTAGGTATATTGATATGGGGTGCGATGGATAATTTTCGTCTAAATTGCACAAACATTAAATTAAAAAACTGACATTTTAACAGATATATTTACTAAGTTTCACAAATATATATTGAAATTATAAAGAGTAAATTTATTCAATAAAATCGCCATTGACTTCAATCACCACCTGAAGACAACTTCGGAATCTCCTGTAACTTTTTTGCATTGTCTCCTTGTTTAAGTTGATGAATGCTACCATAATCCTCACCTTCAGTTGATATTTAGAGTGAAGGAGTTTTGTTAGTCTCTCGCTCAACTCCGCCCCACACACAACAATCAGTTTGTATCCAGATTCAAGCCAAAAATTGTCTGACAGCCATATCTGGGACCACCTGCCGCTTTGAGATGGTGTGGAGCCCTGTTGCCAGACATAGGACTTCAAGCAGCTACTCTCTTGAATCAGGAGAGTAGATAATATTGGGGCTTCAGGCACGAATACCAATCAATACAGCAAACCGTTTCCAAATTTCTGGCGGATGAATTGCATCATGATGATCACTTTTTCACAGACAGTGCCCAACTGACTCTGCTATTTTGTGTATTCGATGAAATAAAAAACAAATAACATTTATCAGTGAAATTAAAAATAGAATTAGGCACGACAATTAAAAATACAAAATGGCGTGGCAATAAAAGAAAATCATTTTTGCATAATTACGTTATCTGCGAAGGCAGAAGTATTTTAATGCTGTTACCGCCAGAGTCAAATTAAGGTCTCGTCATATTATTGAAGGTAGCGAAAGCACGACGAAACAACTTTACCGAGCTTCTGTTTTATAGGCTGCAATACTGGCCAGGCTAAAGAGATGTTTTACGAAAGTGTAAAACGTTTGTTAAAATTGGCTATAAAGCGTGTTTCTCGTTTGTTGCAACTATTTTGATGGTGACACTTGACATTTAAACGACGATATTCTTGCTTAATTATTTTGAATAAATAATCAAATGAAATGAAAATAGCAGTAGGATTTTGATTTGATTTGTGCCCTGAACTGAAGAGGAAAGCAAGTGAACTGTCAACAAAGCAATGATGAAATTTATTTTCATTCGATTTAATTCTATTAAGGTTCTTGGCAAACTTGCACAGGTGACAAAATTGTTTCATTCCCTCGCTAAATCAAAAGCCACCCCCACCACACACACACACACATACATATATATATATATATATATTTGTATATTTCTAGATATAAGTTTTAATCAATTCTTTTTCTGTTAAATATGTTTTAATTGATGAGTTATTAAAAGGGTAAATTGATTGAATACAGGCAAAGATATTCAACACAGCTCCGTGGTTTCAACATTAGTTATAAAAGTTAAGTAGTTACGCGCAGATACTCTTATGAAATCGTCTCTACCCTCCAGTTATGGGCAGAACAGACTGGGTTCTGTAGCCTTGGTTGGCAACCAGTCTACCGCAGAAAGTAATGGCAACCTACTGCGATAAAACCTTCTCCCTAGTCAGTCATGTCTCTTTCGAGATATCTTCGCTCATGCGTGTATCCCGTATGGAATTTAACTGACTGACTGAATTAGAAATTGCCTTGGGTCAAAAGGATGGCTTGAAACCCCTGTCTCTGGCAACTGGGCTCTGCATGATGCCACACAAGGAGAACCCAGTCATGGCTCCTCAGACAATTTCTCCGGCCACATTACCCTTCACATCAATTCCTCCAACACCCCAGACGGCATTTTCCTTGTTTGTTATGTGAGAGAGCAGAAAAATTCCATAGATGATTATGGCAACATTCACCAACTTAATAAAGACAACCGTCTAGAAGAGTTGCAGGTGATTACGAAGCCGTCTCGAGGCCGTGGTGGAAGCCAATGACAATTTTATTAAGTAATTTCAAGATTTAAACTTCACTTTATGAAGTATTTCAAGATGTTCTTGTCTAATCTTCGTAAATATATCTGTTAAAAAGATATGTCAGTGTTAAGTTTAGGTTTGCACCATTTAGACGACAATTTATCTTTCGCGACCTGCATAAATCTATTTAAACTTATTTATAAATGGAACTTTGTGTGTGTGTGTGTGTGTGTGTGTGTGTGTGTGTGTGTGTGTGTGTGTGTGTGTCCATGTCCGTTACCTATAGACTCCGAAACAGCTGAACCGATTTGCTTGAAAATTTACACAGTTGTACAATAAGCGTCTGCGAGTGTTCTTAGCTAGGTCTTATATAGAGTTAACCCTGATAAATATCGACAATCGATAATCGAAAAAATCGGTTTATAGAAGGAGGGGTCCGATTTTAATCAAATTTGATACACTCACAGACAAAGACATAAGAAACGATATGCAGAAGTTTCAAGGTTGCAGTTCTTAAAATAGTGCAGAAAATTTGATATCGATACCAGGAAATCAAAATTTGACTTACATCATTCATTTTTCTTTCAGTCTACGGTTTCGCTTTAACTGGAAACAACTATTGCTTTTTAGTCTTTCGTGCCAACGTGCAAAGAGTCTGAGCTCCAGGACCATGGATTAGTTTTAAAGCTTTCATTACACCCGAGCAACGCCGGTCTATACTGCTAGTAGATAGATAGATAGATAGATAGATAGATAGATAGATAGATAGATAGATAGATAGATAGATAGATAAATTGATAGAATAAGATTTGAAATTATTTTCAGTAAAAGGAAGATTGCCGGAAATAATTCAAAATATTTACATTAATGTGCGCAAAACACAAGCCTTGAAAAGGAATTTAGCAACATTCGAAAGTACTCGGGAAAAATAATATAAAATAAACATACTTTTTGTCAAAATTACCGATAACATAAAACAACTAATTCCCAAATTTGAAAAAATTATTTATTTTATTTGTACTCCGATGTTTATTATTTCCACTGAAAATAAATTTTAAGTAAAATATTGGCTGAAATATCTGGACTTTCGAGAAAAACTACATAAGCGAATGTCAGTCAGTTCAGTGCCATACGTGATACACGCTTGGGCGATCATGTCTCGAAACATACATGACTGACTGGGCAGAAGATTATCCCGCAGTAGGTTGCCATTGCTTTCTGCGGTAGACTGGTTGCAAACCAAGGCTATAGATCCAAATCTGTCCTGTTATTTAACCCATAACTGGAAGGAATAGACGGATTAATACCTTTCCCAAGAGTATTTGCGCGTAAATGAATGCAATGAATTCAACTAGAATTCGAACTCGGCTCCCCGATTTCTCGACCGGCTTGCGTTATATATATATATATACTAGCAGTATAGCCCGGCGTTGCTCGGGTGTAATGAAAGCTTTAAAACTAATCCATGGTCCTGGAGCTCAGACTAAAAAGCAATAGTTGTTTCCAGTTAAAGCAAAACCGTAGCATGAAAGAAAAATAAATGGATGTAAGACAAAGATATCAAATAAGTTTTTTTGGTCGTAAACTGAATTTTGAAGGCTAAATAAGTCCCCTGAGTAAATGGTATCATGGCTGAGACTAAGAACTAAAATTATACCTACTTAGAGCCAAACCCGAAGCAAAAACTAAAATAAAAGGGCTGAAAAAATACAGACACACAGGCAGATAAACAGATACACACACAAACATCTTGCCTTATATATATATATATATATATATATATATATATATATATATATATATTATCGCTTTTTATTGTAAGAACTGCAACCTTGAATCTTCTGAATATCGTTTCTTATGTCTTTGTCTAAGAGTGTATCAAATTTGATTAAAATTGGACCACTCCTTCTATAACCCTATTTTTTCGATTATAGATTTACGATATTTATTGGGGGTACCTCGACACAAAACCTAGCTAAGAACACTCGCAGACGCTTATAGTACAACTGGGTAAATTTTCAAGAAAATCAGTTCAGCCGTTTCGGAGACTATAGGTAACGGACACACACACACATACATACATACACACTGACAAAGTTCCATTTATAAATAAGTTTAGATTTAGATATATAATTATCTTAGGTAGAGACTGTTTTTTTGTCGGCATCTGTGCGCGTTTTCATTATTTACTCATTTGTAACGAAGGATGAGATTCCATTTTATTCGCATTTTATTGCTTTGTCGATTCTTATTCAATTGTTTCACGTCTACAGATGTGTTAGATTTCAACACGAAATACTTCCCACCAGAGTCTTCGGGTGCTGATGGTGTTTTAAAAGTTGTTAAATTTTCGAGATATACCATTTGAAGGCGTGACACTGAAACGAGACTGGATTTCTTGTTTTGTTGCCCGAAGGAATAACCAAAAAGATGGCACTTTTTCTCCATCTCCAAAATTACAAAATCAAATAAAAGATCGCTAAAGACAATAGAGAAACATAAACTGCGCATCTGGATCGATTTATTTCGGTTGAAAAACTTTGTTGCTTTTAAAAGAATCTATTCAATTTTTCACTGAATTTTTTGAGTAAAAACTACACCGAGGCGGAGACATGTTTGTTTGTGAACATCATGTTATATTTCACGCGTAAATTTGAAGCTTTGATGCCGGGAAAAAAATTGTTAAAAATTGAAGCTAATTATATGTGTTTAAAAGAGTTTAACAAAAGAACAACTTTTTCAAATTATTGCATATTGTAGAGAACGAAGCTAGCACCTAAACAAAGTAACGATGAACGGGTAGAAAAATAATATACAGCCAGTACTTATTCTCTGAGTTCATTCGAAGAAAAAAAATGTCAGAACAAAGAATTTTTGAAACGAATCAGAAAAATAATCTTTGAATCTCTTGAAAAGTGCAAAATAGTTTTTTCAGTTTTATTTTTAACGGATTCCAATGAGTTTTTCAAATTGTGACAAATGTAAACGTTATCTTCGATGGTTCCATGATTGTCTATGAGTAACGAGTTCGCTCATTTTAACCCTTTCTGACACAAGGCTAGAAAAATGAGGCTAAAAATGAAGATGAAACTCATAAAATCTTATTACTTGCAAAAGACTTATGTAGTAAAATTATGGGTTATTTGAACGGCAGAACAATTTCTGACACAAGATTATCGTAATTTCTGCCAGGATTTCTGGGATAAGAATTTGTTATTATTTACATTCTGCCTATCTATTTTTCTAGTATCTTTACTTAATTCTACAGTAAATTATTTAGCAAATTTTTTTCTTTCATACATGATCAGCCAGGATTGATTTCATTGTCTCGCCTCTAATTACGACTTTTTGATATTCTTCCAACCTTACTTTTAGGGAGCAACTGGTTTCATCATGCCACAACACTACAGGTACATACACAGTTTTTAATCATGTTCTCTTCTGTATTAGGCTTTACTCCACAAAAGTGAACTGCTTCTGAATATTGCGCTGATGATGTTTGGACCAGAGATTTTCGACAAACTGTAAGAGTGACAGGGGGTTGCAGTTTTCCGATGCTTCTACTCGACATTTCTGCTTCTGTCTTTTAGAGTAGTTGTTATTCTGAAGGATATGTTCTATGCTGATCATCAATCTATTGCTCTGCTCCCGGACTGCCCCTTGTTTTCCCGATATTACAGGCATCGGACGGCAACGTTATGGAAACAGAACAGAGCAATAATCGAGAAAAATTAATATATGAACAAGTCAAGATATCTGAATATATGTACAAATGAACGAGAACAATATATCTTCGTAGATTAAATAAGAGTTCCTTTCGAAATTCCTTGAAGGTTAAACGAATCAAAGACCTAAAGAAGACCGGAGAAAACAACCACCGAAACGTTATGACGTTAACAACAAAGGCATCTAATATAGGCTTTACTGTTGATACTTTTATACAGAACTGAAAATCGTAGATTTGTGCATGACGGCAAATACTATTTTTGCTTTGTGCAGATGTGCAACATTGCAGATGGTAATGTTAATATTAGTCGTTTCCTTATAAAGAAACATTCAGTGTTCATTGTAGGCCAAAAATTATAGAATCTTTTTTTTTAATACAATTTTTCAGAAAAAAAAATTCCTAAGTCCAGTAGCAGAAATCGTTCTTTCAAAAACTGACGAGGTCTTCTTCCTAACCTTTTAGTTTAAGTTGTGTGGGATGTCAACTTCATCATTGTGTTATTATTTTCACTCCAAGTGACATGGGATATTCCATTTCAGTTGTTGTTTCCTGTTATGGGACCTACCCATTTTTGGACTATAATGAACTCTTCCTATTATTATGAACTAGCAGTATGGCCCGACGTTGCTCGGGTGTAATGAAAGCTTTAAAACAAATCCATTGTCCTGGAGCACAGACTCTTTGGGCGTTGGCACGAAAGACTAAAAAGCAATAGTGGTTTCCAGTTAAAGCGAAACCATAGACTGAAAGAAAAATGAATGGATGTAAGGAACATTTTGATTTCCTGGTATTGATATCAAATAAGTTTTTTCGTCGTAAACTGAATTTTGAAGACTAAATAAGTCCTCTGAGTAAATGGTATCATGGCTGAGACTAAGAACTACAATTATATCTACTTAGAGCCAAACCCGAAACAAAAA
The DNA here is from genome assembly GCA_037127315.1 of Ascarosepion bandense. NCBI lineage: Eukaryota > Metazoa > Mollusca > Cephalopoda > Sepiida > Sepiidae > Ascarosepion > Ascarosepion bandense. The sequence goes on along the minus strand of JBBBDQ010001220.1, from coordinate 2,865,878 downwards.
CTAAAATAAACGGGCTGAAAAAATACAAACAGGCAGATAAACAGACACATACACAAACATCTTGCCTTATATATATATATATATATATATATATATATATATATTACCGATTTTCTGCACTATTGTAAGAACTGCAACCTTGAAATTTCTAAATTTCGTTTCTTATGTCTTTGTCTATGAGTGTATCAAATTTGATTAAAATCGGACCACTCCTTCTATAACCAGATTTTTCCAATTATCGATTTTCGATATTTATCGGCTGTACCTCGACACAAAACCTAGCTAAAATCACTCGCGGACGCTTATAGTACAACTGTGTAAATTTTCAAGAAAATCGGTTCAACCGTTTCGGGGTCTATAGATAACGGACGCACACACACGCACACACAGAGACAAAGTTCCATTTATAAATAAGTTTAAATACCGGGAGAATATGCCTCTGGAGTTGCAATTGAGTTGCGTTGAATCACTCCGGTCTAATACTGGCAGTCAGACTGACGTATAACTGTCTTTGTATTTGTTCTTTCGTTAAATATATATGTTTCATTAATTCCCGAATTCAAGTTTTCTTTTTTACCTATTCTGGGTCCACAACACTTCCGCTGAAAGTCCTCATGTAATCTCGTTTCTTTTATTTGTTTTAGTTCTTTGTGATCGTGTAGCCCCAGCCCACAAGATTCGAACAAGAATGATCTTTGTCTAGAGCCTCAGGCTTCACTCACTCAAAGACATTTTTAACTATTGTTCTTAGAAAGCGCTTGTAGACAGCTAAGATATTTCTGAACGAGTATGGCGCCATGCATGACAACCAAATGAGAGCCTCGATCTAACGAGGCTATTTAAAAACATATCGTAATAGGTTCTTTACAGCAGAAGACGTAATATCTGCATTACGGCAGACACTAGAATAGGATCTAAAATAGATTTTCACTGATTTTAACTTGATCTAGTGTTAAGTCTAAAATATTGACGGACATGATAAGGATCAAACGCATTATTGTTCGGTAGGGCAAGCTTTCGAAGCATCTCGCTTTTTCAGTGCAAAAAGTAAAATCTTTTAAACTTATTCTATTCCGTTACAAGGCCACAATAATCTGTCAAGCGTAGATGATACTGAAGTAGTAAAATAAATAACATCTTTTTAAAGATCATTGTCTTTCTCATTTCCAGATCCTTTCAAGATGTGGGCGATAATGCATCCACTACATTTATCTCTACTTTCAGTGATACTGATTGTTTGACGACCTGTTTATTTTTTTGGCGGCGGTTGTTGATTCATATTTTCAAAAAACCAGTCAAATAGTCCACGTTTTCCCTGCTTCTCATGCCTTTGATCTACCTTGTGAGTGTTCAATTCTGAAAGCTGTCTTTCCTTATTATGGCTACTAAATGTTTTACTTGCTCTTTCTGGTTTTTATAAACGCTTTCTTCCTTATTTTATCCTTACTTTTTTCTCATTTGCCATATTTTATCTCCCTTCATCTTCTGAACAAAATCGCTGTCGTTTCAACTAATTTGTGACGAAAGTCTTCAGAGACAACATTTAAAAAACAGAGCCTGTTTACCACTTAAAGAAGACCTTTTTACGACTTTTGGCTAACACCTACCGGTTGCCCATCGTCTTTATGCATCATGATATATTCCGGGAAGGAATATCAGGGGAAAGAATAGTGTAAAATAATACATAACACTGAAGATATATTAGAGGAGATTTATTATACAACAGCACAATAAACCAATAGACGTACAAGAACAATCAACAAATAGTAACAGGACAAGTAACAAATGTCTCTACCTATGACGTATTCGTCTGTCTAGTGACGTATGCTGACGTATGCCCCCAGTTCGCCATTACGGGGTAGAATAGGATGTTCCTCTATAACACATCATTAAAATTGATTTGGTATTTTCTGGAATTTCAAGAGATATCATCTCCGCGAATTTTTTTCTTTATATATTCGGACCAGCATTTTGTACATTATAACTCGGCAAATTTTTTTATTTAAGTTACGTTTAGCACATTTATTATGCAGTCAAAATTTATTTGTTGTTGCTCGACAACAAAAAAAAAAAAAAAAAAAGCGATTCTGTTTGTAAAGAGGAAAATCAAACTTATTTTGGTCAATATTCAAAATGGGAATCTTTCGTAAGCGTCTAGAATGGAAGGTGATATAATGACACAAAGATAAAATTTACGTTAGAGAGGTCAACGTTCAATTAAAACCGACGGAGAGTGATAGGGAGGATAAAAAGTGAGGCATAGTGTCAAAGAGGGAGAGAGAAAAAAATGAACTCATGAATAAGAATGATTCAAATTTAATACTAAGAAATAAATATTTGGATATAAAAATGAAGATAGGAAAAAAGATACGATTTTAAGAATTGGTAATGTTTCATTTCATCACATAAGCAATGAGAATGTGTGAGTGTGTGTGCATGAGGGAGAGAGAGAAAGAGAGAGAGAGAGAGAGTATTGTGTATCAAATACAAGTATGGACATGATAAAATTATTTCTTTCACCCCACAACCTGGACATGATTTTCATTTAGTACAACACATTAAGAATTTTTGTAATAATTTTCAAGTTATATATATATATATATATATATATATATATATATATATTCTATACATATACTGTTAAATATAAGAGACAATGAATGTCTAGTATGTTTAATCATGAGCTGTTCTAAACATCGTATTTTGGTTTTAATTTTAAGTGAAAATAAGGACGAAAATTCTCGAACATTTGGATAGTTTTTTATTAAGTCGGTTCTAAGCATTCGGCTCACATGAGCCATCTTCAGAGAGGTTACATTGCATTGAAATATATGGTTCTGTTATCGTTTCGAGTTCTCACGCGGTGTGACGTCATAGAACCGCATTACAAATTTACGAACTGCTTTTGCTATTTTTCGTAACTGTTATCGTTGCTTAGCAAAGTTTTATGTCAACACAAAATAAAATCGTCACTGATGGTGGATGTTTTTATGCTAACATCCTTGTAACCTCTCTGAAGATGGCTCATGTGAGCCGAGAACTTTAGAACCAACTTAATAAAAAATTATCCAAATGTTGGAGAATTTTGTCTTTATTTTCAACTGAAATTAAAGCCAAAATACGACGTTTAGAACGGCCCATGATTAAACATAACACATTCATTGTCTCTTATATTTAACAGTATATGTTTACAAAATTATCTTCTGCTTCGATACACTACATATATATATATATATATATATATATGTGTGTGTGTGTGTGTGTGTGTGTGTGTGTGTGTTGTGGGATCTCCCCCTTTTTGAATATGATAATGGACTCGACTGAGTGTACATATAATCCTGCAATAGAGAGAAAAGTGGATCACAGTTGCACTGGCAGTTCGTGGTGGAGAGTAATCGTAGAGATCCGTTACAGTTATCGAAGAGTTCCGACCGATACCGAAGTTACTCAGAGACCAGACTAACTCTGAGCTGCACTCAGCTAGAACAAGTTACCCGGACATATTATTTCCAACGATTTCACTTCAAGGCTTGTATATATTTATTTCATTTATTTTTACTAATAGTATTCCTGAATTGACTAACCCGCATTTCAGTTTGTAGATGACGTTCAATATAACCTACTTTTCTATCTCCATATCTGTTTTTGTTGTTCATCATTTTGTGCGGTTCCTCATCCGGAATCCACAACAATATATATATATATATATATATATATATATATATATATATATATATATGGCATAATATTATGATGTAACCATACATACATCAACAGGAAATCAAATCACCCGCAAAGAATCACCAACAACCTACACATATCTAACCAATTTTGATTAAGTACTGACTCTAGCAATAAAGACCTTTTTGACAATTCTAAAATTAAATACATTAATGTTTTAGAAAAAAGTAAATTAAACACTAGTTTAGAATACTCCTTTAAAAAACAAATTAGGTAGAAATAAGCTGAAATCACGTAAACGGAACATTGTTTGATTTAACCCACCCTTCAGTCGAAACGTCCAAACTAATATTGGTAAAGTATTCCTTAATTCACAATCATTTCTACTATTCACGCATAATAAAAAAAAAAAAATCTTCAACAGAAACATTATTAAAGTCAGTTATAGTTGCGTTAAAAACATAGATAAATATATTTCACAACATAATACTCTGATATTAAATAAATATTTGGCCGACATAAACAACATCAACTAATAGCAAAAATGAACCTTCTAAAAATTATTGCAACCGTCGAAAAAATAAAACCTGCTCTGAATGGCCGATAAATGTATTATTTTTTATCGAGCTCGAATTAATTCGGATGATAATGATGTTAAATTTTACTTTGGAAGCACTACTAACAGATGGAATATAAGATTTAACAACCACTTGTTGTCTTTAAAAAATACTGCAATTGAACTGCTTTATCCATACATTATTGAAAATTTAAAAACCAACAACAAGAATCCAATTATTACCTGGAATATCGTACCTAAATTCAAAATTTACAATGGAAAAGGAGATAAATGTAATGTATGCCTTTTAGAAAAAGAACCTGTCATCTTAAACCATATCAATAATCCTAGTTTGCTTAACAAAAAAGTTATTTAATGACCACATGCTGTCATAGAGAAAAATACTTATTAAATTTTTAGACCCCGATTGATATAGATTCGTTTTTACGTTCGCCCCTTTCTTTCTCTCTTTCTTCCTCACTCCCTCACTTCTTTCTTTCTTTCTTTCTTTCTTTCTTTCTTTCTTTCTCCCGCAATATTACTTTTAACAATTATGATTTAAAACCCTACATATTTTAATTTTTAATTTTAATTTTAATTATAAATTTTACTTTTTAATCCTGAAGTTTTATTTAAAACTTTTATTTTTATCTACATGTAATAATTTGAACATTTAAATTTTTACGTCTTATGATTTACGCCCCTTTGATTTCTTCTCCCTGCATTTTATTATTTTTAATATTGATTTTATTTAATTTTTTAGACAGAGAGAAAAATAAAAAACAACGAAAATGAACAGATAGAAAAGTTTAATAACCTAACAAGTTTCAGCTTTATTAAAGCATCTTCAGAGGCCTAGAAAAAAATGAAAAACAATTTTAATGTTTCACTTTTATTAAAGCTTCTTGAGAGACTGAGACAAAAATTAAAAAAACAACTATAATGATCAGTTAAGACACGTTTGCCAATCTAACAAGTTTCCTTTTTATTCATTAAAGGTTAAACATGCCAGATCAACAAACGTTTCCTATTTATCCATTATCTTATGATATATATATATATATATATATATATATATATACTAGCAGTATAGCCCGGCGTTGCTCGGGTATAATGAAAGCTTTAAAACTAATCCATAGTTCTGGAGCTCAGACTCTTTGGACGTTGGCACGAAAGACTAAAAAGCAATAGTTGTTTCCAGTTAAAGCGAAACCGTAGACTGAAAGAAAAAATGAATGGATGTAAGGAACATTTTGATTTCCTGGTATTGATATCAAATAAGTTTTTTTCGTCGTAAACTGAATTTTGAAGGCTAAATAAGTCCTCTGAGGAAATGGTATCATGGCTGAGACTAAGAACTACAATTATACCTACTTAGAGCCAAACCCGAAGCAAAACTAAAATAAAAGGTCTGAAAAACTGATTTTGATCAGACCCGGTATCTTGCTTTATATATATATATATATATATATATATATATGTATATATATATATATGTTACCGATTTTCTGCCCTATTGTAAGAACTGCAACCTTGAAACTTTTAAATTTCGTTTCTTATGTCTTTGTCTAGAAGTGTATCAAATTTCATTAAAATTGGACCACTCCTTCTATAACCTGATTTTTTCGATTATCGATTTTCAATATTTATCGGGGGTACCTCGACACAAAACCTAGCTAAGAACACTCGTAGACACTTATAGTGTGTAAATTTTCAAGAAAATCGGTTTAGCCGTTTCGGAGTCTATAGACACACACACACACACACACTCACACAAAGTTCCATTTATAAATAAGTTTAGATATATATATATTGGCGTGTGTAGACATAATATATCACACGCTAAAAGTCTGCCCCCGAGCGCCGATAGACAAATCGGTCGGGTTTCAATCCTGGGTAAAAGTAGTTGGGTGTCTAACCGTACTGATGATGTGTGACACAGCGAAACAGATCTGTCTGCTGATGATTATATATATATATATATATATATATATATATATAGCTTGTATCGAACTCTATAAAAGTAAATCCTTGAACAGTGGGCTTTTTAATCTACGCGTTAAAGGATTTACTTTTATAGAGTTCGAGACAAGCTATCCTGCCCCATTTCATAACCTAAATATTAAATCTCGATGGTTATATTTCTCAATTTTGATTGGACAATATTGAGACAAACAAAGCATTTCCTCCAACTACCACTTCCTAGTTTTTTAAATAACCATGAATTCATCTTATATTTTCAAAAATAAATCATGTTCACCATTTACCTTAATATACCAGCTGATATTATGCTTTTATAAACCATTGTAATAACAAAATTACAATATATATATATAGTGACTTCAACATAACCTTGTTAGATGAGAAAAAGGAATTTATATTCGCTCTTCGAGAAACCAAAGAACTAGCATTGGCAATGGGCCGCCTGCACTCCTGCCAACCGCAGTTTTTTATTTCAACTTCTATTGCTACTAGTGTTAATAATACTTATTACTATTTTTACTACTATACTACTACTACTAATAATAATAAGTACTAAAATGTATTACTACTAATCTTTATTATTACTAGTACTACTATTAAGTATTATACTTATTAGTACTACTAGCGCACGTCTACTGAAAACGACAAATCGGGGGAGCCGATTTCGAAATCCAGTTGAATTCCTTGCATTCACTTACGCGCAAATACCCTTGGAAAAGGTATTAATCCATCTATTCCCTCCAGTTCTTGGTTAAATAACAGATTGGGTTCTATAGCCTTGGCTGGCAACTAGTCTACTGTAGAAAGTTTTGGAAAACTACTGAGAGATAATCTTCTGCCCAGTCAGTCGTATCTCTTTCGAGACATGTTCGCCCAAGCATGTATGGCACTTAACTGACTGACTGAATATAATAGTTGAAAACATGATTAAGGCGTCTACTGGGCATAAAATGGGGGATCAGTTTCTTATTGTTATGAAGTATTAAACTGATCCCCAACTAATTACTACTTAATGATATAATACATCTCTTCCGCTTCTAGTTATGAGTCAAATAACAGAACAGATTGGGTTCTATAGCCTTGGATGGCAACCAGTCTACCGCAGAAAGTATTGGCTGCCTATTGCGAGATAATCTTCTGCTCAGTAAGTCATGTCTCTTTTGAGACATGATCGTCCAAAGCGTGTATCACTTATGATACTTATATGACTATACTGAATTACTACTAACATTAATAATTATTATCACTATTATTATTAATGCTACTAGAAATAATAGTTTCTACTAATTACTACTACTACTTGATACTACTACACATATTGGTACTACTACTAAGCATAATAATAATTATGAATAATACTTAATAGTATTACTACTAAAGATATTTATAATACTTATTATTTCTATTAGTTTTACTATCACGTCTACAAATAGTAAATATAACTGGTACTAATTATTATGACTAATAGTACTTATGATTAAGGCTACTGCTTTTAGTATAACTACAACTACTATAAATAATAAGACATACAACTACTAATTATGACTACTCCTAAAACTACTACAAATATTACTACTAATAATACTTTTTTTTAGTGCTACTACTGCTAAAATAATATTTGCTACTACAAATTATTATTGCTCCTCAAATAAAATTCTACAACTAATTAATACTACTACTACAAATAATAATTATTAGTGATAATTATTATTTTTACTACTACTACTACAAATAATAATAATTACTACTTCTATTTATTACGGTTCTCTGTGCAGGGCCAGGGAGTTTTTTCGCTTCAAAGAATCCTGCACATATATAAACCTACCATCCGCCCTTGCATTGAATATTACTGCCATATCTGGTCGGCTGCTCCTGCTATCCACCTAGGTGTCCTTGACAAAATCAAACGGAGAATCTGTAATGTGATCGATCCCGACTTGGCAGATCAGATGCAGTCACTTTCTCACCAGAGCAATGTGGCTTCCCTGTCTCTCTTCTACAAATAATTTCACGACTTCTGCTCCGATGAACTTAGCTCACTGGTGCCCCCATATATGAATTTACTCGAGCCACAAGATTAGCAACTAGGACCAAACCTTTTACTGTGAAACCAATAAATTGTAAACACAAATTCTACTCCATTAGCTTCTTTTCTCGCACTTCCCGCCTGTGGAATTCTCTTCCGTATACTTACTTCCCCGACAGCTACAATCCCAAAGAATTGAAATGAAAAGTCAATAGTCATCTCCTATCTCACTTACCTGCATCCTCTCTCTCATGCTCTTTTATCCGCCCACTCCACTCTCATCTGTATTCTCATCCTACTCTTACCCACTTTCTGACACCCCCCTACAACCTGTCACTCTTTCTCATAACTTTCCTCATATGTAACCCCCTGCACAACAGTGGCAGTAAAATGCCTTGCTTGGGGCGATATAATTACAAAAAGAACTACTACTATAAATATTAATTACTATTATTAATTATGAACATTGCTAATAATTACGACTATTAATAGTTATTACAACTACTACTAAACATTTTACTACTACTACAAATAATAATAATTACTTCTATAAATCATTATTGCGACTACTATCATAATTAGTTACTACTTATAATTACTGCTACTATTAGAAATTTTAATTACTACTACTACTAATTATTTTTTTACTACTTCTACAAATTAACACTACTAATTATTACTACTACTATTACAAATAGTAGCAATTACTATTCTAATATTTATTATTACTACCTTTGCTAATTATTTATTGCTACTACTACTACTACTACTACTACTACTACTAATAATAATAATAATAATATGTTTTTTTTCTTTTAAAAACAATTCAATAATTAAAGAAGGCAATAAATACAAATAAGATTTACATTATTAGATTCTGTAGAAAACCAAGACAGAAGCCAAGAATCAACTATTGCGGCAAAAATATGAAAAAGAAAGCCAATGATAAAGCTCTTGAACAGATGAAACAACGTTGGCAAGACAAACCTTTGCATGGCCAATATCTAGAACGTGCTAATAAATCCAATGTTGATAAAGTTAATATTCATCGATAGTTACGTGCATCTGGATTAAAGTCTGAGACTGAAGGCTTTATTCTTGCTGCGCAAGACCAAAGTCTTTTCACTAGGAAATTTCAGGCAAATATTATACATAATAATGTGGATCCAAAATGCAAGTTCTGTGATAAATACCAAGAAACAATAGACCATCTAATCTCAGGATGTTCTGTACTTGCCCCAAATGAATATGAAAATCGTCACGATAGAGTGGGACAATAGCTACATTGGACAATCTGCAAACACTATGGAAAATATGTAAACAAACACTGATATTTGTTATCGCCTATATAAAAAAAAACCCCAGCAAAATGAGAATAAGGTTAAAGAACAATTTAATTTGCGGCAGGACTCGTTTATTTGGCGGAGCTGTAATCCCTTAACTCAACCCTGACAACCATCTAGGAGAAAGAAACTTCAATAGAATGTGATGACCAAAGGACTTTATTGTCTATATCCAGACAGACTAGACCACACCACCAGAAAAATCTGGAGTCATTAATACGCACGCTGATCTCCATCTTAAATTTCCAAAGTCAAGCTTGAAAACCGATGTTGTGAAGGAGAGCTGTCACATCCCTAAAAATCTTCCGAAATCTTTATTTATAAAGTCAAGCCATGAAGTATCTGCCTATTAGAAAGTATTGAAAAGTTGTCCGCCCAATCCATTTCCAAAAATCTAATCTCATGTTAAGCTAAGATGTAACCCAGCTCAGACGATGCCAGAACAGACATTACAGTCACTTTCACACTACCCCGGAGAAACCGAATTCATCAGCAAATTGACTTGAAATAAAAATAGCCACCTTGACACCAGATGCAGTTGGCGCCTCGCAGGATGTCACTGACTGCCTTCTCCACAAACATATGAACAGGTGGTTGCGCTTGGGATGTGCACATTTTTTTAAAATCATTCCACCTCAATCAAGGCAATAAAGCTACTACGATGCAAGAGGATACTTAGTGCTGGAAAATATGAGAAAAATCTATTAAGAAGTCAATTAAGTGCCATATGTGAAACACGCTTGGGCGATCATGTCTCGAAAGAGACGTGACTGACTGGGCAGAAGATTATCCCGCAGTATGTTGCCATTGCTTTCTGCGGTAGACTGGTTGCCAACCAAGGCTATAGAACCTAATCTATCCTGTTATTTTACCCATAACTAGAAGGAATATACGGATTAATACCTTCTCAAGGGTATTTGCGCGTAAGTGAATGCAATGAATTCAGCTGGAATTTGAACTCGACTCCCCGATTTCTCGTTCCGAGCCGATATCTAATGCACCACATCGCACATCCCTATTAAGAAGAGAGGACAATAAAAAAACAAGAATTTGAGTTTGAGTTTTGTTTAACGGCATATCAACCTCTGTGTGCTTTTGAATGCCGAAAAGGTAGGGTTTAAAGATATTTTTTACAATGTTCGGTTATATTGATTTAGTTAGATTTCGATGATTTTTTTAAATTTTTATCTTATTTTAGAAAACTGAAGGTGTCTTCTAGTTTTGTATTCAAAAATGTATTGCTGGTAATAATTTTTTCCTTCAAAAATGTATGATGGCAGTAATTTTTTTTCTTCAAAAAAATGTAATTGTAATATTTCTTCAAAAAATATCTTGTTGGTAATATTTTTCATTCAAAAACCTATATTTTGTTTTATAAAAGTCTATATATATATGTATATATATTTCTAGAAAAGTATATTTTTATACTTTCATAGTGTTTTGATCCCAGTTTGGGGGCTAACTATTTATCCATTATCCATCGTTGAGACCCTAACTGGTGCTACCATTCCGTGTTTGGATGCACCTGGGAACAACAACAATTAAGAGGTGGTTCCATGCTCGTCACAACCTCCCCATCAAAGGCCTTGCTGTTGGATGCAGTTTACCGTCATACCCAGGACCGAATAAGAATTAAGAAAACAAAAGGTAACCATTATCATTGCATTTACATTGTAGATTGGGAAACAAAAAGCTGGAAAAGGGTTCCATAAGCGAGAAGCGCTCTGGACGTTATATAATTGATGACATGAAGATATATAAACACTCATAAGAGACTGAAAAGAGAAAAGCCTCTTTTAAAACATCAGTCATATACGGTTGGGCGATCATGTCTTGAGAGAGACATGACTGACTGGGCAGACGATTATCCCGTAGTAGGTTGCCATTCTTTGCTTTCTGCCGTAGATTGGTTGCCAGCCAAATCTATAGATCGTAATCTGTCCCGTCATTTAACCCATAACTGGAGGGAAGAGATGGATTAATACCTTTCTCAGGGGTATTTGTGCGTGAATGTAAGGAATTCAACCACAAGAAAAAAAGTCAAAAAGAACAAAAAATAAAAAACAAAGCAATTTTATTTAGTGTTGTGGAGTAGTTCGAATTTCAGTTGAATTCCTTGCATTCACTTACGCGCAAATACCCTTGGGAAAGGTATTAATCCGTCTCTTCTCTCCAGTTATGGGTTAAATAACAGGACAGATTGGGTTCTATAGCCTTGGTTGGAAACCGGTCTACCGCAGAAAGCAATGGCAACCTACTGTGGGATAATCTTCTGCCCAGTCAGTCATGTCTCTTTCGAGACATGATCGCCCAATGTGTGTATCACGTATGGCACTTAACTGACTGACTGTGGAGTAGTTTCCGTAGTAGTTATAATCGTGCTATGTCGGTTGATAACCGACTTAACGGACCCAAAAATGTTAGGAACTTGGTAATCTTTCACTTAAAGCTGACTCCTTAGTATTCGGCTAACTGCTAACTTATATCAACTGCCTTGTAGTTCTACTGAACTCCAATAGAAGTCTAAAGAATTCTGAAGAACTTCCCAAGTACTTCTTCCGTTAACTATAGGAGGGAGAATCCATTAATCTGAGGAATAGGTGTGTTTTACCCTAACATTTAGTATCGCTCAGTTATTGATCGCCTTGATTTTACTGAGTCAACGTCGTTATATTCCGTCTCAGCTGTGGATCTGAAGCACTGTCCACCGTTGTTAAGGTATGACCCGAATAAATGTTGAGATTACCCGAATATCATCTGCCATCTCGTTAATAATCAATTTTCAGAAACTTCATTGCATTCTTTACACAAATTGGAAAGTAATTCTAATATGCGAGTCATTATATGCATATATTCATTTGCAGATACGGGATTGTTACATGAGGGTGTCGACTTTTGGGTGTGTTTCTCTGTGTGTGTACTCATACATGTCGCTATAGGAGAATAAGTATTTTGTGATCTCTAATCAACCTTAACCTAGACTTAAACAAGGCCAGAATTATCGAAATCAAAGAAATATTAAACTTTCAAAATTTTCAACGTTATGCGAGGAGAGGTTGTAAAGTATCGTCCAACGAGACTTTTTTGGGAACATCAATTCGTGTTTGAGAAATAAAAATTGGGATAAATTAAGGGATTGTTTTAGTTGAAATAATGAAAATGAAAATGAAATTTTAGTGCTGACTTAAGAGTGAAACTAGGTATTTTTGAAAGTCTTTTTGGTCGAGATCTGATAGCCTTTTCAGCACCACATCCTTTATACTTGTTTGTGTGTGTCTGTGTAGGTGTATTTAAGCGTTGATGAAACGACAGAGAAAAAAAGGAAACAATTCAAAATGGAGAATATGTCCTGATTAAAGCCAGAAAAAGACGTAATAAATATTTCAAAATCTGGATGTCAGAAATATTCTATTGGCCATCATGAATTCTCATTTCTCGCAAAAGCGGCAGGAATCTGTTGACTTTGTCCGCGAAAAGTGAAGTCGGAATTCTTCAAGTCTTGAATTACATTTCAGTATGGATTTCTGAGATGAAGAATTATTATTATTCATATATTTATTCAAAATAATGTCCTCCCCTTCTTTGTTATATCCGCATTTCATCCGCTGTTCAAAATAGTGTGGGGACTTACCTACAAATGGACTCGTCCACACCTTTGCAATATGGCTACCAGTGGGAGTCATTGATTAGTATCCACAGAGTGAGTGAATGAGTAAGTCAGGACGCCTGCGAGAGAAAGTACTCTCCAGTCCACGTTTACCTTTGAACTACGTTTTCCGAGAATATACTATTCAATCTTATATCCGCGTCCGTGTTATCTTTCTATGGCCCTTCGGTCATAACACTTAGATAGATAGATAGATAGATAGATAGATAGATAGATAGATAGATAGATAGATAACGAAGAGACTGAGATAGATAGATAGATAGATAGATAGATAGATAGATAGATAGATAGAAGAGACTGAGATAGATAGATAGATAGATAGATAGATAGATAGATAGATAGATAAGAGAGAACTGAGATAGATAGATAGATAGATAGATAGATAGATAGATAGATAGATAGATAACGAAGAGACTGAGATAGATAGATAGATAGATAGATAGATAGATAGATAGATAGATAGATAACGAAGAGACTGAGATAGATAGATAGATAGATAGATAGATAGATAGATAGATAGATAGATAACGAAGAGACTTTATAATATGGCTACCAACTCTGAATGAAAAAGTGACTGAGTAGTAGCCACAGAATGAGTGAATGAGTGAGTCAGGACGCCCGCGAGAGAAAGTACTCTCTTGCCCACGTTTACCTTGGTACTACGTTTCCCGAGAATATACTATTCAACCTTATATTCGAGTCCATGTTATCTTTCTATGGCCCTTCGGTCATAACAAATAGACACAAGGATTTTGAGCTACAAAGTCAGTCTCTGCCAGAACAGCCTGGTAAATATGCGTATTTGTTATGTGCATGCTGTATATATTGTGGTCGTGAGTTCAATCCCTAGGTCAGGCAATGGAATTCATAGATTCTTATCCAGTAAAACGAACAGAAGAAAAACACAAAGACAATTCCACTAAGAACAAATATGAGTTATCCCCACTAGGGAAGGAGAAAGCGAACAGTCACCTCAGTTAATCTAAGCAAACATTGCCAAATACGGCGTTGTGGTGCAGTGGAAATCGGTTTGGAACGATAAATTGGAGAGACGATTTGTATTCTAATTCAATTCATTGCATTCACTTATGTGCAAATAACCTTGAGAAAAGTATTAGAATTCTCCCACCAGCTATGGGTTAAATAGCAGAACAAATTGGGCTGTATAGCCTTGGTTGAAAACCAGTCTATCGCAGAAAGTAATGGCAAATTTCTTTGGGAAAATCTTCTGCCCAATCAGTCATGTCTCTTTCGAGACATGATCGCCCAAGGGTGTGTCACATTTGGCACTTAACTGACTGACTGAATATAATAGTTGAGAACATGATTAAGGCTTTTACTGGGCATAAAGTGGGACATAAAGTGAGGGATCAGTTTTATATTGTTATGAAGTAATAAACTGATCCCCCATAAATTTCTACATTATATTTTATAATATTACTGCGGGATAATCTTCTGCCCAATCAGTCATGTCTCTTAGGAGACATGATCGCTCAAGCATGTATCACGTATGGCACTTAACTAACTGACCTGAAGAAAAATTAACAAAGCATACTCATTTGTATGTATCAGTTTATACAGATTGTGTTTTACAGTTGTCCGTATTATTAACTAGTTTTTCTTTTTACCCTATCTCTTTAGCTATAATCGCCCGGTTCACACTCCACCTACATCTATTGAACAAGTGAAGAGGCTCATCCCTTGTTTCCTGTTTAGGATGTGGTTTCCGGCTTTCTCTTTTCCAATCTTTTCACTCTTTTCTTTTTTATTTTTTTTTTCAGTTTGAGTAGATAGACTAAACTATCGCCCGGTTCACACTCCACCCACATCTATTGAACAGGTGAAGAGACGCATCCCTTGTTCCCTGTTTAGGATGTGGCTTCCGGCTTTCTCTTTTCCAATCTTTTCACTCTTTTCTTTTTTCTTTTTTTCAATTGGAGTAGATATACTAAACTATCGCCCGGTTTACACTCCACCCATGTCTATTGAACAGGTGAAGAGACTCATCCCTTGTTCCCTGTTTAGGATGTGGTTTCCAGCTTTCTCTTTTCCAATCTTTTCACTCTTACGTAGCCCCCTGCACGTCAGTGGCGTTACCGCCTTGCTCGGGGTTATATGATTAAAAAAAAAAAAAACTGAATGGTCGTTTTTACATTCTACAACCATTAATTCAGCGATGTGAATCAATACTAAAGAATTAACTTCCGAGGAGATGCGAAGAATTTTTTGTTCTTCATTAGATAGAGTATGACAAGTGGAGCGATGCGATAAAAATTTGCAGAAATAAGATGAAAGAAAAGTTAAGAATCTGTAATGCAATCGATCCTGACCAGGCATTTCGACTGCAGTCACTTTCTCTCCGACGTGATGTGGCTTCCCTCTGTCTTTTCTACAAATATGTTCATGGCAACTTCTCTGGCGAGCTTTTGTTTTCCTGGTGCCCCGCATACCTAGAACTCACATTTTTTACTGTTGAAATAGCTAACTGCTACCGACACTTCTACTCTAACAGTTTCTTTTCTCGCACTTTACGCCTGTGGAAGTACCTTTCGTTGATTTGCTTCTCTGATAGCTACAACCTACATCGACATCTAACTTTTTGAACCCCTTTCGTCTTTTGTAGAGAGCGTCGGTTATGTTTGCAAAATGACCTTGTGTCAAACAGATCTCTTGTGGATCCCAGTTGAGGAACCACACAAAATAATGAACAGCAAACCAGATAATTGAGATGGAAAAATAAGTTATATTAAACTTATACAAACTCGAACGCAGGTTAGTAATCCAGGAATACGATTAGCAAGGAATATATATATATATATATATATATATATATATATATATATATATATATAAGTCTTTGAAGTGAAGCCGTGCTGGAATTAGTATGTCTACGTCGAACTGACTATATATAATGTATGTAATACTATTCTGACTGAGTAGAGCCCAGAGCTACTATGACTATTGACGCGGTACTCTCTGTGAAACTTCGGTATCGTTCGGTAATTTACGGATCAGTCACTGTTCTTTTACGTTACTCTAACGGTTCTGACGTATCTGATTATGGCAGGAATATATGTATACTCAAGTCGAGTCCATTATCATAGAAAAAGAGGAGATCCCACAACAATAACTAAGCCCACTACAGAAGGTTGCACAAAGACAAAGGGGTCTCGTTTGTTTTAATTAATGTCACTTTATTTAACGAGAAGAATAACATTATTTTTTGTTGTTTTGAACTAACACATGTTAGAAAGCCCCGCATAAAGTTTTCCTTTTGAATGTATGTTTCAGATTTCACTTTTTAAAGTCAGATGAAATTATTTTGAGTAGTAAAATGAAAACTGATGTCGGTGATAAGTGTACAATTGTAGTAGGTGAAAAGGTTCGTCCTGGGTGTGAATGAAACGAAAATTGTTTTTGTTCTGCTTTTTCTTTTGTTGCCGACAAATAATAAAGAAAGAGGAGAATCATTTAGTGTGGTGGGAAAATAAGAGTGTGAAAAAAGCATGTCGCCTAGATGAGACGTCCCATTTGACGATGTGTGACTCAATTCCTCAAAAGGAAAAAAACATGTATATTTATGTGATTGTGAAAAATAGGATTAGCTCAACGTTTAAGATATTTCCTTTCTTCTGACTGGTTAATAATTAAGAGGTTGAATTTATTTATTTTTTGCAGACGTCAGCATATAGTAAAATTTAATGAGTCGACTGTCATTATGAAAAGAGCTTTTCTATTGATGAACGTAAAAATGCATAAGTTTTTTTATTGGCTCATGTTAAGGTGTAGATGTGTGTAAGTTTGGATTTTCTGTACAATCAAATCTTACGTAATATACGGTTTTTTTTCTAATTTTTTCTCCCTGTAACCTACTAGTGGCAGTTCCATTTTGCTTGGAGTGAAATGATTTAAAAAAAATTATTAACTCCAATGCTTTATCAAATAATTTCAAACAACACAAGATTTTTACACCTAAAATCACCTTCGCTATTACTACTACTACTACTATTAACTACAAATAATATGTGGAGTAAGAATCGGACAATAAAAATGTACTTTATATGACTTAATTTGAATGTCGTATTTTACTTTTATGATTAACTAGCAGTACAGCCCGGCGTTGCTCGGTTATAATGAAAGCTTTAAAACTAATCTATGGTCCTGGAGCTCAGACTCTTTGGACGTTGGCACGAAAGACTAAAAAGCAATAGTTTTTTCCAGTTAAAGCGAAACCGTAGACTGAAAGATAAATGAATGGATGTAAGTCAAATTTTGATTTCCTGGTATCGATATCAAATAGGTTTTTTCGTCGTAAACTGAATTTTGAAGGCTAAATAAGTCCTCTGAGTAAATGGTATCATGGCTGAGAATAAGAACTACAATTATACCTATTTAGAGCCAAACCCAAAGCAAAAAATAAAATAAAATGATTGAAAAAAATACAGACATACAGACAGATAAACAGACACACACACAAACATCTTGCCTTTTACATATATATATATTATCGATTTTCTACACAATTTTAAGAACTGCAACCTTGTAACTTCTGAATATCGTTTCTTATGTCTTTGTCTATGGATGTATCAAATTTGCTTAAAATTGGATCACTCCTTCTATAACCCGATTTTTTCGATTATCGATTTTCGATATTTATCCGGGATTCCTCGACACAAAACCTAGCTAAGAACACTCGCAGACACTTATAGTACAAGTGTGTAAATTTTCAAGAAAATCGGTTCAGCCGTTTTGGAGTCTATAGGTAACGGACACACACACACAGACACACACATACACACACAAAGTTCAATTTATAAATAGGTTTAGATAAGTCAGACGTTGTTTTAGACAAAAAAGGCCTAAAATCCATCAAAAAGCAATAAAAATAAAATGTTACCATATCCAGAAATTGCATAACATAGCACTCTCATTTTTGTTTTATCTCTTATGTTCATTTTCATCCGTTAAGCTCATGTGATCAGTATCTTCCATAAAGTCAAATGATTTTAATAACAAGAATTATATTGTTTAATTTACTAAAAGGTTTAAATGAGTCATTATTACAAATTAGTGAATTAACATCCATTTTGATTTGTTTCTTTTCTTTGAACTCAACATTTCCATCAGTCTTTCTCTAGCTATGACCAGGTGTGAATTGTAGCCGGTAAAATATTACATCCATAGGAAATATACACTTTTCTTTATAAGAAACTTTGATAGGAGACTTGAAGTTGTTATCTGTATGACGGTTGCTTGGGATCAGTAGAACGAAAATACGAGATTTTAAACTACACAGGAATCGTTGTCATAAAATACTATCGTATTTCTTGTGTTCTTTGCAAGAGCTTTTAATAAAACTATTTAATAGTATTGCGGTTCTTAATATAAAAGAAAGCTTGTTTCAACAAATAGATCTGACGGATGTCAAATCGTTTGTACGTGTGTCAAATGAGAAACGAAATGTTGGGTTTGGTTATTTTGATGTTTATTACGAAAGAGACTAAAATGTTGGTGATATTCCAGAATTTAATATATATGTATCAAATAGCAATAAAGGAATGTTCTCATAATATTTCAATTCCTTCTCTTGTCATGATACACCATTCTTACTGTCAAATACCAACAATCTTATATGACGTATAGTTCAGAAATTGATTGTTTTGGTTGACATTATCACTGCTGGTATTGAAGACTCTGTTCATCTGAGGATAAATAGGGAGTTATTTCCCGAGGACAAATAACCGGGATTCAGTTAATTATTAAGATCGACAAAACCAGGGATGTTCTGCGACGGTTTTAGTCGTAGGACATTTTGAGTAGAATTTGCGATTTGATGCAAATTATGAACTACTTCTTATGCAATGTATTTATTACACCCTAGTATTAGCATATATGGTATAATTATAATTAGAGCATTTTACTAAAGACATTTTACTATAATCTCAATTGTCCTTAATTAAATTCTCAGTAGAATTTTTAGACCCTTTGCAATATCCACCGGATATCGACCGAGATGGAAAGGTTCGAAATAAATAAATTAGAACTAAATAAAAAACAAATAAAAATAAAACACAACCCTAAATTAAATTTGTAAAGCTTAAAGTAACCAGTTAGTTGCATAGAATGAAACTTTAATTCAAATTTCCTGTGTTAAACTCTGAGGTATTTTCGTTTTTTTTTTTGTATATATATCTGTATTTTTCGGTTTTTTCCCCCTTTTTGGAGTTCATGCTTCATTTGGGAGGAAAAAAAGTTTGAAATTTTTATTTATTCTGTTATGCGAAGCTACCTTGGCCAAGGTATCAGCAGCCATTACCCCTCCACGCCATGTTATGTTCTTTGAATCGGAATTCACTTAGCAGCTTAACTTGATGTTGATTTTTGGGAAAAGCAAGAATTGAAGAATGAAAATTTAATTCAAATTTCCTGTGTTAAACTATGAGGTATATTTCGTTTTTTTTTTGTTTTTTTTTGTATATATATCTGTATTTTTCGTTTTTTTTCCCTTTTTGGAGTTCATGCTTCATTTGGACTTTAACTAAGTTAAAACTTAGTTAACTCTCTGGAAGTTTGTGTTTTTTCGAAGTTTGTGCGTGTTTTTTTTTTTTTTTTTTTAATAGGAGTAGATAGGTCACACTATCGCCTGGTCAATACTCCTCCCACGTCTATTGAACTGGAGTAGAGGCTCGCCCCTTGTTTCCTGTTTAGGATGTGGTTTCCGGTTTTCTCTTCTCTCTCTTCAGACCTTGGTACTGGTGCTTCCGTGAGTTTCCTGCGATCTGGCCGGTTGGTGGCAATGGCTCATCACTGTGAGGGTACCGGGTTGGCAGTTTCCTGGTTGCTGCTTCCGACTGGTAGTTAGGAGCCCTAACTCTTGCGTAGCGTCAAGAGCGGCTGCTCTGATCAACAGTTGTATAATATCGGGGTTCTTGTAGTGCCATGTTGCGCATGGATAGGTGTCCCTGCAAGCGCTTTCGGTGGGCAACCCCGAGGCCACACCTTGTTGCAGCCCTAGCCAGTTTCCCTCCCAGCACAGATCGTGGGTAATGACCGCCTGTATCCTCTACCCTAGGTCCCTTTCTACAAACAGAATCATGACTAAACAAATCAGTAATGACCCTAAACCAGTTAAATCCAAACCACCTAAACCCATTAACCTCTCCTTCACTAATATCCGAGGCATTCGTACTAACTTTCCTAGTGTAGAAGCGTTCCTGCATGAAAAGTCCCCTGACATCCTCGCGCTCTGCGAAACTAACCTCAACTCAGCTATTCCATCCTCTGACCTCTTCATCCCTGGTTATCTTCCCCTTTTAAGGAAGGATTCCACTGTCCACATGCATGGGCTGGGTGTTTATGTCAGCGAACACCTCCCCATAACTAGGGTGACTTCACTCGAATCTACTGACCACCAATACATATGTCTCCGCCTGTCTCTCCTCAGTTCGGTTAACTACCTATTCTTCCTTTACCGTTCTCCCTCCTCTCCCGACTGCTCCCTACTAGATAGCATTGCCGACGACATAGATAAGGCTATTTCCTATCACCCATTCGCCCACATATTTGTATTTGGAGACCTCAATGCCCATCACTCTGAGTGGCTTGAAAACGCCGTTACTGATCCGGCGGGCATTCACGCCATGAACTTTGCTATTTCCCAATCCCTTACGCAAGTGGTGGACTTCCCCACTCGCTTCCCAAGCACTCCCTCGGGTCATTCCTCACTGCTTGATATATGTTTCACCTCTGCGCCTGACGCCTGTCAAGTCTCGCAGCTTTGCACTCTCGGCAACTCCGACTATGCTGTAGTCTCCCTCAGTATTTCTTTCCAATCTCACTCCCCCCAGGAGCCCCCTACTTATAGAACCTCCTACCCCTACCAAAAAGCTGACTGGGATGCCTTTCGCGATTTCCTCTGCGACGTCCCTTGGGGAAAAGTGTTTGACCTATCAGTTGATGACTGTGCCTCTGAGGTCTCGTCATGGGTGAAAGCTGGCATTGATGCCTTCATACCCACCAGGAAGTATTGCTTAAAACCTCATTCCTCTCCGTGGTTCTCTCCGGCCTGCTCAGCCACTATTGCCCACAGGAACCATTACTTCCGTCTATTCCGGAGACAGCCAACTGATCACAATAGGCGCCTGTTCACAACTGCTCGCAGTGAGTGCAAGAGAACTCTAAATGATGCCAAACAGTTGTTTGCTGAGAGAATGCGACAGCGCATTGCTGACCGCAAGTTCGGCTCCAAGGATATTGGAGGATTTGTAAACGAGTGCTCAACAATAGGAAATCCTCAATACCTCCTTTAATCCATGGATTTGAGGTTCTCACGTCATCTGCGGACAAAGCTGAGTGCTTTGCCCGCAGATTTTCATCCAACTCCACGTTCGACTCGTCCGGAGTGCACCCACCCGACTTCCCTATTAGAACTGAGGCCAAACTGCACGACGTATATATTACCCCGACAGTAGTATCCAGAGTACTTTCAAAACTCGACCCCCATAAGGCGTGTGGAGACGATGGAATTTCGGTGATAGTCCTTAAGAGGTGTGCCCCTGAACTTTCCCCTGTCCTCTCTAAACTGTTTAACTACTGCCTTTCTGCTTCCTGCTTTCCTGCATGCTGGAAATTCTCCTCAGTCGTTCCTGTCTTTAAGAATTGTGGTGAACCCTCGGACCCATCCAACTATCGCCCTAGCAGTCTTCTACCGATATTCGGGAAAATATTCGAGGCTATAATCAATGCTGAAATAGTTCATCATCTCACCGCCCACAAACTGTTCTCCGACAGGCAATATGGATTCCGCTTTGACAGGTCCACTGCCGACCTGCTAACAACTGTAACGGAGTACATGCTACAGGCCCTTGATGAGTCTGACGAGGCTCGCGCGGTTGCTCTGGACATCTCCAAGGCTTTCGACAGGGTTTGGCACCCTGGCCTCCTATGCAAACTACGCGCTTATGGTATTACCGGTCGCCTGCTTGACCTAATCCAATCTTTCTTAAATAACCGCAAAAGGAAGGTCGTTCTGAATGGGCGTGCCTCTTCGTCCTACAGCACGAATGCTGGTGTCCCACAAGGCTCTATCCTGGGCCCAACGCTCTTCCTTATTTTAATCAACGACCTCCCAGATGAGATCAAGTCCCAAGCAGGCATCTACGCAGATGACACTACAATATACTCCCGCTCCAGTAAGAAACCTGTCGTGGCGGACAGACATAATCTCGCTGCTGACCTTGAGCGGGATCTACACTCTGAGGTGAACTGGGGCAAGAAGTGGCTTGTCAACTTCAATTCCTCTAAGACCAAGCTGTTGCCTGTCAACCATTACAGGCAACCTCTTCTGCCTCCCATAAGCATGGACCAGATGATTCTCCCGGAGAGTAATACACTACGCCTCCTCGGACTTACCCTGTCCTCAGACCTCAAATGGAACCACTATATTGAATCCATAGCAAAATCTACTGCTAAGAAGATTGGGTCACTATGTCGATCCAGGATGTTTTTTCCACCTGAATCCATCCTGCATATATACAAGTTAACCATCCGTCCGTGCATGGAGTACTGCTGCCATTTATGGTCGGGTGCCTCTGCCGTTCTCCTCAGTGTTCTTGACAAGCTCCAAAGGAGAGTCTGTAATGTGATAGGTACTGATCTGGCGACTCGACTGCAGCCACTTTCCTATCGTCGAAATGTGGCCTCCCTCTGTCTCTTCTATAAATACTTTCATGGCTTCTGCTCGGATGAGCTTAAGTCACTGATGCCTCCTCAACAGGTGTTTACCCGTGCAACCAGACTGGCAACTGGGTCCCACCCATTCACAGTCAGGTTAGCCAAATGCAGACGACAATTCTACTCCTGCAGCTTCCTCTCTCGCACTTCCCGCCTGTGGAACTCGCTCCCGTATTCTTGCTTTCCTGACGGCTACAACCTCCAGAAATTTAGATGCAAAGTTAATACTCATCTACTAACCACTGGACTCTAGCTCTCCCCCTCCCCTGTATAACCTTCCCTTTCTCTCCAGCTATGTATCTGTCATCGCACCTGCTTTCTCAGCTTTCTATTGTTCCTTTCTAACTAGCTTGTACTCCTCACTCTTTTCTAATTAATCTTTTTACATTTATGTAACCCCCTGCACATTAGTGGCGTTTCTGCCTTGCTCGGGGTGAAATGATTAAAAAAAAAATGTGTAGATAAAGAATCGATAGATAGACTGTTGTCATTGATTAACCGTGAATTAGTATAGCCGTTAGATTAGTAAAATCTTCTTTAATCAGGAAAGTTTGTTCGAGAATACAGTTTCTAAAAAAAAAAATAATTCTGAACCCTTTTATTTAAAATTATGCTAAAATATGACCATCAAGTTACGCACACATCTATCTATCTATCTATCTATCTATCTATCTATCTATTTCAGTCTGTTCAGATCTATCTATCTATCTATCTATCTATCTATCTATCTATCTATCTATCTATCTATCTCAGTCTGTTCAGATCTATCTATCTATCTATCTATCTATCTATCTATCTATCTATCTATCTATCTATCTATCTAGTCTGTTCAGATCTATCTATCTATCTATCTATCTATCTATCTATCTATCTATCTATCTATCAAGGACTTTGTAATACAAAAGAAATCATTTACAAAGCAAAGGTACATGACTTAAATGGTCAAAACGAAACATATTTGGGATCAACCAAAAAAAAAAAAAATCGCTTAATACTAGATGGAATTTAAACTTTAAGTAAACTTTTTAAAATGTACAAAATTGGCTAGTCATGTCTGGAAATTGAATTTAAAATATGGAAAAAAAACCCAGACATAACGTGGAATAAAATAAAAACAATCAAATCTTACAACGGTTACAAAATGTGTAGACTGTGCCTAGATAAAAAGTTAGCTATTATGTTATTCCAAAACAAAAATGACTTACTAAAAGAAATTATGACCAAGTGTAACCATACCAACAAATACCTATTAGAATCATACTATGATGGACGAAAATGTTCTAAGATCTTTAGGTAACTTCTCCTAATTTTGAAAATTGCGCGTTCAAAAAGATCCCTGTTACGTGAGCGTTGTTAAAAAAAAACGGTAGAATCAGTTATTGTAAATCGCCTAAGGACACAGGAAGGTAAAAACCTGGGTTGCATTTTTTCTCGTTTACAAATGACAAATAATACAACTGCGTACTGAATAATTAAACTTAATAATATATATATATATATATATATTACGTGAAAACAAGTGAAAAACTAACACAAAATTGCAGGTTTGGTTTCGGCATTGAAAGAACAATATCTCCTCATGTAATGATGGAAATAAACGTTTTTATTTAAATTTTAGTTTTGATTTTAAGTAAACAACTCTTTCCTTTAATTTTGGAAAAAAATTCTGGTCAAGAAAAAAGGATTTAATAATGAAAAAAGAAAAAAAGAAGAAACAAGAGGGAAAAAAGAGAAGAAAATAAGATGAGAAATCAAGAAAGAAAAAGAAGGAGAGAAAGAAAAGCTACTGAAGAAACAGAAAGTGAAGTGAAAAATTCACGAGAAAATGTAGAGAAAAGAAGAGCCAATGAAAACGGATAAGAGAGATTTTTTTATAATTATATCGCCCCAAGCAAGGCATTTTACTGCCACTGTTTTGCAGGGGGTTACATAGGAGGAAAGTTATGAGAAAGAGTGTTAGGGAGTGGGTAAGAGAAAGATGAGAATACTGATGAGAGTGGAGTAGACGGAGAAAGGAGCATTAGAGAAGGATGAATTTGGCCATAAGGTGAGGGGTCAGTTTATATATTGATTGTAATGTAGAATCGATCCCCCACTTTATGTTTACATTATAATTTTTTTTAATAATTATATCGCCCCAAGCAAGGCATTTTACTGCCACTGTTTTGCAGGGGGTTACATAGGAGGAAAGTTATGAGAAAGAGTGTTAGGGAGTGGGTAAGAGAAAGATGAGAATACTGATGAGAGTGGAGTAGACGGAGAAAGGAGCATTAGAGAAGGATGAATTTGGCCATAAGGTGAGGGGTCAGTTTATGTATTGATTGTAATGTAGAATCGATCCCCCACTTTATGTTTACATTATAATTTTTTTTTAATAATTATATCGCCCCAAGCAAGGCATTTTACTGCCACTGTTTTGCAGGGGGTTACATAGGAGGAAAGTTATGAGAAAGAGTGTTAGGGAGTGGGTAAGAGAAAGATGAGAATACTGATGAGAGTGGAGTAGACGGAGAAAGGAGCATTAGAGAAGGATGAATTTGGCCATAAGGTGAGGGGTCAGTTTATGTATCGATTGTAATGTAGAATCGATCCCCCACTTTATGTTTACATTATAATTTTTTTTAATAATTATATCGCCCCAAGCAAGGCATTTTACTGCCACTGTTTTGCAGGGGGTTACATAGGAGGAAAGTTATGAGAAAGAGTGTTAGGGAGTGGGTAAGAGAAAGATGAGAATACTGATGAGAGTGGAGTAGACGGAGAAAGGAGCATTAGAGAAGGATGAATTTGGCCATAAGGTGAGGGGTCAGTTTATGTATCGATTGTAATATAGAATCGATCCCCCACTTTATGTTTACATTATAATTTTTTTTTATAATCATATCGCCCCAAGCAAGGCATTTTACTGCCACTGTTTAGCAGTGGGTTACATAGGAGGAAAGTTATGAGAAAGAGTGACAGGATATAAGGGGTGTCAGGAAGTGGTTGAGAGAAGGGGGACTGTGGACATAAATTGAGGGATCAGTTTATATATTGATTGTAATGTAGAATTGTTCCACAAGGTTATAGCCATATTATAATAGTATAGAAATTTTTTTAGTTGAATTTCAATTTGGTTAATATTGCTAGTCATTAAGTTCTTTTTTTTTATATAATCATTTTGCCCCAAGCAAAGCATTTCATTGCCCCTGTTTTGCAGTGGGTTACATAGGAGGAAAGTTATAAGGAAGTGGGTAAGAGAAGGATGAGAATACTGATGAGAGTGGAGTGGGTGGAGAAAGGAGCATGAGAGAGAGGATGCAGGTTAGTGAGATAGGAGGTGACTATTGACTTTACATTTAAATTCTCTGAGATTGTAGCTGTCGGGTAAGCAAGTATACGGAAGGGAATTCCACAGGCAGAAAGTGCGAGAAAAGAAGCTGTGGGAGTAGAATTTGCGTTTACATTTTATTGGTTTCACAGTAAATGGGCGGGATCTAGTTGCAAATTTTGTCGCGCGAGTAAATTCATATATAAGGGGCACCAGTGAGCAAAGTTCATCGAAGCAGAAGCCGATAATTCAAAATTCTTGCCGAAATGGGTTGAAGACAGATATTGACCTATAATTACAGTGTTCCAATTAAAATCACTGTGCATTTAAAGAAAAAAACGATGAAACATACACAAACACAAATATTATTCATAGAACGTAAATTAAAATGCAGTACGAATAGGTTAATTTATTAGACCTAAAATTATAAATTGGAATAAAAAAAAATAAACATAAAATAATTAAAGATATAAAAATGAAATAATAATAACAATAAGAAGAATAGATTAAAAATATAAAATTAAAACAAATAAAAATAATATAGTTGCAGATCTCTCTCTCTCTTTATATGTATGTACATATATATGCGCATAAATATATAAATATATATATATATACATACATACATACATACACATATATACATACATATACATATACACACATATACATATATACATACATATACATATATACATATATATACATAGATACATATACATACACACATACACACATCGACATATATATATATACATATGCATATACATATACACACATATACATATATACATACATATACATATATACATACATATACATACACACATACACACATCGACATATATATTCATATACATATACATATACACACATATACATATATACATGCATATACATATACCCACATATACATATATACATACATATACATATACACATAGATACATACATATACATGCACACATACACACATAAACATATATATATATATATACGTATACATATACACACATATACATATACACACATATACATATATACATACATATACATATATACATACATATACATAGATACATACATATACATACACACATACACACATCGACATATATATATGCATATACATATACATATACACACATATACATATATACATGCATATACATATACCCACATATACATATATACATACATATATATATACACATAGATACATACATATACATGCACACATACACACATACACACATAAACATATATATATATATACGTATACATATACACACATATACATATACACACATATACATATATACATACATATACATATACACATACACAGATATACATATATACATACTGTTAAATATAAGAGACAATTTGAATACATGGTTCTGTTGTCATTTCGCGCTATCACGCGGTGTGACGTCATAGAACCGCATTGCAAATTTGCGAACTGCATTTGTTATTTTTGGTAACTATTGCCGTTGCCTAGCAGAGTTTTACGTCAACACAAAATAAAATCGTCGGTGATGGTAGATGTTATTGTGTTACCGTCTTAATAACCTCTCTGAAGATGGATCATGTGGGCCGAAAGCTGAGAACCAAATTAATAAAAAAATATTCAAATGTCTTTTTGTCTTTATTTTCAACTGAATTTAAAGCCAAAATACGACGTTTAGAACAGCTCATGATTAAGCATAATAGACATTCATTGTCTCTTATATTTAACAGTATATGTTTAGAAAATTATTTACTGCCTCGATACACTAAATATATACATACATATACATAAATTAAAATTAAAAGTTAAATACTACTGCAAGAGAAACATAATAAATACAATAAGCTAAACCATCGCTAAATATACTAACATACATTATCGAGTGCAAGAAAATACTTAAATCAATACATAGATCACAAATTGTAATAAAATAAATAAATAATAAAATAACATACGACAGATTATACAGTTAGAAGAAAATAATCAACATTGTAAGGTTAATTCTTTAATATGTTTACAATTTGTTGTAGTTTCATGCCTTTGATTAAGTAAAATGTCATTTTTCATGTACGCCATCATTTCTATTTTCTCTTGCAAACAAAGGAAACATAGTTTGTTCACCGATCAAGAGTTTGTAGTTTGAGAATTTTCCATTTAAATTTAAAAGTTTTATTCTTCTGTTTTAACTTCCAAAAATATTTAGAAAGTGAGGTCATATTTCGTTTGTCCGTATTAGTAAAGGATTAGATATGATTGTAAAAAGGTATTTTAAATTGGTTCATTGTATTTCCAATGTAAATTTTAGTAACCTTTTGGTTTTTTACTGATGAAATAGAGCACATATAGACAAGGGACATAGTTAAACATTTGTCAGATAAAGGGCATTGGTCGATCTTTCTACGACTGCATAGATTGTTTCTATGGGACAAATTAAGATCAGTAATAGAATTACTATTATTATTGTTATATAATTTCAGTATTTTATAGTTATGTAATTTCATTATTTTTTTTCTAAGTTATTAGTGCAATTATAACTACGTTTTAGAGTGTTTTGATTGAAAACTATACTTCTCGTTGCCTTTTCTCCGACAAACAGTATGGCTTCCGCTTTATCTCCAAAGCATTTGACAGGGTCTTGTACGCTGACCTTCTGCACAAGTCTATGGTATGAATTGCAATATAAACTCTGGTAAAAAATACTAGAGAAAATCATTAACATAAAAAATTGCAATATGAACACTGGTAAAAATATATTACTGAAACATTTGGTTTATAAGTCCCAGAAAGTCAATCACTGGGGTCATCAAGGACACATGGCCCAGTAGATATAGACGTTGTTAGTTCTTGTGAATTGACCCAATAAGTTGTAGGTTCAATACCAGGCTACACATTACTCAGAGCATCGGGTTAAAGGGAGATAACTCATGAAGTGGATTCGCACAAGTAATGAGAATAATATACCCCAGTGATCGTAATAAAGGGTGTAGTTCGAAATTCCTAGCACCTAAAGAAGGCCGGAGCGTACAAAGGCTGAAAGTTCGTAAAAATGGCAACGAAAACGAGGACAATAGTGCGAATAACGCAAATAGTATGAAACGTTTATTCCAATATTGCATGATAATATGTATTCGTAGTTGGGTATGTGCATCTGTCTAGTAGGAATAGAGTTAATGCTTTCACTTTTGTGTAGTCATTCAGCGTAGGAGGATGGTATTCTATTAATCTGGGAATGTTTCTGTGGGATGGTATTCTATTAATCAGGGAATGTTTTTTGTGGGATGGTATTCTATTAATCTGGGAATGTTTTTTGTGGGATGATATTCTATTAATATGGGAATGTTATTGTGGGATAGTATTCTATTAATCTGGGAATGTTTTTGTAGGATGGTATTCTATTAATCTGGGAATGTTTTTTGTGGGATGGTATTTAATTGATCTGGGTATGTCTTTGTGGGATATAATTCTATTAATCTGGGAATGTTTTTTGTGGGATGATATTCTATTAATCTGAGAATGTTATTGTGGGATGGTATTCTATTAATCTGGGAATGTTTTTTGTGGGATGGTATTCTATTAATCTGGGAATGTTTTTTGTGGGATGGTATTCTATTAATCTGGGAATGTTTTTTGTGGGATGGTATTCTATTAATCTGGGAATGTTTTTTGTGGGATGGTATTCTATTAATCTGGGAATGTTTTTTGTGGGATGGTATTCTATTAATCTGGGAATGTTTTTTGTGGGATGGTATTCTATTAATCAGGGAATGTTTTTTGTGGGATGGTATTCTATTAATCTGGGAATGTTTTTTGTGGGATGGTATTCTATTAATCTGGGAATGTTTTTTGTGGGATGGTATTCTATTAATCTGGGAATGTTTTTTGTGGGATGGTATTCTATTAATCTGGGAATGTTTTTTGTGGGATGGTATTCTATTAATCTGGGAATGTTTTTTGTGGGATGGTATTCTATTAATCTGGGAATGTTTTTTGTGGGATGGTATTCTATTAATCAGGGAATGTTTTTTTGTGGGATGATATTCTATTAATATGGGAATGTTATTGTGGGATGGTATTCTATTAATCCGGTAATGTGTTTGTGGGATGTTATTTTATTTATCTGGAAATGTTATTGTGGGATGGTATTCAATTAATTTGGGAATGTTTTTTGTGGGATGATATTCGATTAATCTGGGATATGTTTTTGTGGGATGATATTCTATTAATCTGGATATGTTATTGTGGGATGGTATTCTATTAATCCGGGAATGTTTTTGTGTAATGGTATTGTATTAATCTGGGAATGTTTCTCTGGGTTGGTATTCTATTAATCTGGGAATATTTATGTGAGATGATATTCTATTAATCTGGGAATGTTTTTATGAGATGATATTCTATTGATCTGGGAATGTTTTTGTTGGATAGCATTCTATTAATCTGGGAATGTTTTTGTGGGAGGATATTCTATTAATCTGGGAACAATTTTGTGGGATGGTATTGTATTAATCTGGTAATGTTTTTTGTGGGATGGTATTCTATTAATCTGGGAATGTTTTATGGGATGGAATTGTATTAATCAGGGAATGTTTTTGTGGGATGGTATTCTATTAATCTGGGAATGTTTTATGGGATGGAATTGTATTAATCAGGGAATGTTTTTGTGGGATGGTATTCTATTAATCTGGGGATGTTATTTGGGGGATGATATTCTATTAATTTGGGAATATTTTTTGTGGCATGATATTCTATTGATCTGGGTATGTTTTTGTGGGATGGTATTCTATTAAACTAGGATTGCTTTTTGTGAGATTATATTCTATTAATCTGGGAATGATTCTGTTGGATGGCATTCTATTAATCTGGGAATGTTTTTTGTGCGATGGTATTCTATTTATTTGGGAATGTTTTGTGGGATGGAATTGTATTAATCAGGGAATGTTTTGTGGGATGATATTCTATTAATCTGGAAATGTTATTGTGAGATGGTATTCTATTAATCTGGGAATGTTTTTGTGGGATGGAATTCTATTAATCTGGGAATGTTTTGTGGAATGGTATTCTATTAATTCTGGGAATATTTTTTGTGGGGTGATATTCAATTAATTTGGGAATATTTTTGAAAGATGGTATTCTATTGGTCTGGGAATGTTTTTTTGGATAGCATTCTATTAATTTGAGTTTGTTTTTGTGGGTGATAGTCTATTAATCTGGGAATGTTTTTTCGAGATGATATTCTTTTAATCTGTGAATGATTTTGCAGGATTGTATTCTATTAAGTTGGGAATGTTTTTTGTAGGATGGTATTCTATTAATCTGGGAATGTTCTTGCGGGATGATATTCTATTAATCTGGTAATGATTTTGTGGGATGTTATTCTATTAATTTGGGAATATTTTTTGTGGGATGATATTGTATTAATGTAGGAATGTGCTTGTGGGATGATATTCTATTAATCTGGAAATGTTATTGTGGGATGGTATTCTATTAATTTGGGAATATTTTTTGTGGGATGATATTCTATTAATTTGGGAATGTTTATTGTGGGATGATATTCTATTAATCTGGGAATGTTTCTTTTGGATGGCATTCTATTAATCTGGGAATATTTTTGTGGGATTGTATTCTATTAATCTGGGAATGTTTTTTGAGATGGTATTCTATTAACCTGAGAATATTTTTGTGGGATGGTATTCTAGTAATGTTTTCATCTCTGTACTTTCTATCATAGATAAGCATATGTTAGAATGATGCAATAAAATTTTATCGATGCAACATAATGTTTTCGACGTGTTTCTAAAGTTGATAATAATATCATTAAGTTTTCAAAATATTTTCACCTTAAACCGTTATGTTCTTGTTTTTTTTTTAATTAGGGTGGCAGTAGTAATTTTAAAATTATGTCTAGTTTTGTTCCTGTGTAATACGAAAGAGCTTAAAAGATTGTCCAAAAGTAAGACTCTTCTGTGTTCTTGTTCCGGGATATGCGTTGTGGTACGGCGGATATCGACTTGGAACGACACATCGGGGGAGCCGAGTTCGAATTCCAGTTGAATTACTCGAATTCACTTACGCACATATACCCTTGGAAAAGGTATTAATTCGCCTCTTCCCTCCAGTTATGTGTTAAATAATAGGACAGTTTGGGTTCTATAGCCTTGGCTGGCAACCGCAGAAAGCAATGGCAGCCTACTGCGGGATAATCTTCTCTCCAGTCAGCGTGTATCACGTATGGCACTGAACTGACTGACTGAATTAAATAGTTGAAAACATGATTAAGGCTTCTACTGGTCATCAAGTGGGGGATCAGTTTCATATTGTTATGGTAATAAACTGATTCCCAACTAATTACTACTTAATATAATACATCTCTTCCTCCCTAGCTATGAGTCGAATAACAGAACACATTGGGTTCTATAGCCTTGGCTGGTAACCAGTCTACCACAGAAAGTAATGGTAACCTACTGCGGGATAATCTTCTGCCTAGTCAGTCATGTCTTTTTAGAGACATGATTGCCAAAAGCGTTTATCACGTATGACACTTAAGTGACTGACTGATGTCTCCCCTAAGTAAACATATTTTGCATTATAAACATTTATTTGGTAAATCCCAGCATTGGAATTGTTCTTTATTATATTTCTGATTATCTTGGAGTTAGCTGTATTTTTTATAGTATTACCAGTGGTGTCTTTCTCCATGGACCGAGCGTGTGAGCAATGACGAGGTCTTAGAAATGATGTAAACGAAAAGGAAATCAATACTGAGTATCAAGAAGAGACAGCTAAAGTTCCTGGGACATGCAATGAGGAAGGAGGGCTTGGAGAATCTGATACTAACAAGCCAGATTGAGGGAATTTAATTTTTATATAGAGGAGTGAAAGGCAAAGACAAACAAAAAGGTACTATCCAACGATAAAGGAACCTAATCCAACAGCCAGGGCTTCCTATGCCTACATTTATTCAATATTTCCGTCATGGAATTAAAAAAAAAACAAATTAAAAGTTTTTCTGTAATAAAGTTGTTAACGCCCTCTCCTTGTGTTTGGTGTCTCCTTTTTTGGTTACGTGGGTTGTCTTAATTTTCTTCTTATTTGTCGTTTTTTCGTCTCCTATTAAGCCAGCTTTCCCTGACGATCCGTTTAGGTGAAACCTAGGTAGGTTCGTCTGGCTCATTAGGTGTCATCTATTTATTTCGCTCTACCTCTGTATTGAGCGCATTCTGTTAGATGGTTACTCGTATCCGGGTTTTTTCTTTAGGCTTCGTGCTGATCTGGGTCCGAACACTTTTGATTGACGTTTATATACTAATCTCTTTCATTTTTTTAAAACCATTTTTTTCCTTCCGCCGAAAGTTTTCGAGGATGGTCTTTGACACGAGTATAATAATAATCTCGTCTTATATATATATATATATATATCTTCGTCATCCACATACAAGCCTGTTTCGCTGTATCACAGTTCATCAGTGTGGTTTGACATCCAATATATATATATATATTCTGAGTACCCAAGAATCTGAATTCAAACCGTGCCGATTTGAGTTCAGTTTCTGTGGTACGCAGTTATATTACATTTCTTCCACCAGTTAGAGAGTTAAATATCAGGACAGGGTGGAATCATTTTAGCCTTGGCTAATATCCATCTAAGTGAGGAAAATTACAACCGGTTCACTATCTTCAATAAATATGTGTGAAAATTCACACAGAAAAAAGCATCTGTTTTGATTAACTGGCTCGTTTTTTACAGCTTACCAACCTTTTGCACGTTAATTAAAGCCAGAAAACATTTTTAGATTGGAAGATTTTTTGGGGAGATGAACAGATTAGACATAAATGTCCAAGTAATTAAGCCATAGTTAGAGGACAGAATGTGTATTCATACTTTTCCCGTGTGTATTTCACGTTAGGGAATATAATGAACCCAACTGGAATTAAAACTCGGTTCTCCGATTAAAAATTCCGAGTCATTATCTATTACACCACCCGCACATCCAAGCTTACAGTACCTGAGACACACACACACACACACACACACACACACACACACACACACACACACACACACACACACACATATATATATATATATATATCTGGATATATTGTTTTTTTTAATCGGTACTGCCATTGATGCGCAGGGGGCTACATAAGAGTAAAAGTTTAGATAGGAGGAGAGTCAAGAGAAAGATGAATCAGTTACATGGGGTCTCAGAGAAACGCCAAGAGAAAGCTGGGAACACAGTTGCGAAGCTAGAGAGAAAGGAAAAGAACAATATATATATATATATATATATATATATATATATATATACATATATATATATATATATATATATATATATATATAAACTTGTCAAGCATGTGACATATAAAAATCTCGAAAAAGTTGTTAGGCATAATTATATGGACGAACAAAATAGAAAGTAAAAGAGACAAAACTAATAAACAGTATACGATGCTGAAAATCGTCGCGAGAATTTTGTAATCTTTTTCTTGTCTTGGTTAAAATCTTTCTATTTTTGAAGGACATCTTTCTGTTACATTCGACACGCAATAATTATTATTGGATGTTCACTTCAGCTTCGAACTCAGCCGACCAGGCGTTTATTTTGCAGAATAATGCAAAAACGAAAACAAAATGGCGTCACCGTGTCGGTCGGAACCTATCATTGCGCATATCAAATTCAATGATGTTCTTCGGCAGGAGATTAAGGAAATTGTCTGCGATTCAGATCCGTTATTCGAGTTTTGTTTTCCATGCATGCACATAAAACCAGAGACAGTTATGTTGTCTGATAGCAGTTGTGATTTGAGAAGTTGCCCAGGGAAAATCCGCTTCGAAGAGGAAAAAATGGTAAAAAGTGTTATATATTTGCGGTTAGTTTTGTGTAATTTCATGAGAAGGCGTCAATGAGCCGGTGATGTGAAATTTCTGTCGAACTTTGACCTGCTGAATGTAGTAAGAGTGCAAAGATGAGAGCAAATGGGAAGAACCTTGGATTTTATTTCTTCTCTGAGTAGTAAAAGTAACTAGCGGTCTTTTTTTAAAAATATCTTCATATCTAGAGACAAACAAAAGAGATACGCGAATTTCTGTAATAAGTTTTGTTTATGAGTCCGCGGGTCTGTTATTTTTGACAATTTTTTGGGTTAGATTTGCTGTTTGATCGAATAAGCCAACATTATAGATAAAAAAAGCTATGCAATGAGATTTCATAGTAAAGCAAATAAACCACTTCAAAATATTTTGTCTTATTTGAGTAATGTGAATTGATGATGTGCGTTGTGGTGCGTTCTCAACTCGAAACGAGAAATCGGTGATCAAAGTTCGAATTCCAGTTAAATTTGTTGTATTTCACATACGTAAAAATACCCTCCAGCTATGGATTAAATAGCGAGACAGATTGGGTTTTACAGTCTACCGTAGAAGTAATGGCAACCTACTTCTAGAAAATCTTCTGCCCATTCACTTGTGTTTCTTTCGAGACATGATCGCCTATACGTGACTCACGTATGGCATTTAACTGACTGTCCGAATTAACAAAATTTGCGAAGCGAATTTCGGCTCAGAATAGGAAATTGAGGTGCCGAGTTTGAATTCTCGATGAATTCGTTGCATTCTCTTACAAATTAATTTATTTTCATGATTATTTTTTAACTTCGAGTGAAAGATCAGCACTAACTACTGATATTGTTTTGTAGAGAATAAGGTATTTTATGTTGGAGACTCATAGTGAAACAAAGAAAACATCTTTATGAAACCCGAAAAAATAATCTGTAACAGATTTTGATCAAATTATATTTTGCAGTTACATTTCAACTGATCAGATATTCTAGCCTATTATCTTTCAGAAAATAAATTTATAATAATTTACAAACAGCGATTTTTTTTCTGTTAGATTTTATATTCATAGAAATATGAAGAGAAAATCTAAAACTAGAACATCATATTTGTCTCAACTGTGAAATCTTTAAGATGAACTACAGAACTAAAGAACCAAATCATAACAGATACTTTTTGAAGTTATAAAATCAGATCTTATATCGAATCACTTTGAAATCTAGAATAAACATATTTGATGTTTATAAACTGATTGTTTAAAAAAACTACAAATATAAT
The DNA here is from genome assembly GCA_037127315.1 of Ascarosepion bandense. Classification (NCBI taxonomy): domain Eukaryota; kingdom Metazoa; phylum Mollusca; class Cephalopoda; order Sepiida; family Sepiidae; genus Ascarosepion; species Ascarosepion bandense. The sequence goes on along the minus strand of JBBBDQ010001220.1, from coordinate 2,829,456 downwards.
GAATTAGTGGTTGTTTGTTTTGTTTTTATGGCATATCAATCTCGGCGGGTCATTTATTGCCAACTAAATTTATTTATTTATTGCTGGTAATAACTTTTTCTTTCAACAATTTATTGTTGTTTTTATATAATTTTTGTGTCTAGTACTTTTTTCTTTTCGAGTATCAAGATTCATTGGGATTTGTTTTTTTAAAGGCCAGGGTCCCCAAGTCCTACCCTTGTTATCTAACCCATAACTGGAGAGAAGGGACGGATTAACACCTTTCCCAAGGGTACCATTGCTTAAGTGAAGGCAGGGTATTCAACTGGAATTCCAACTCGGCTCACCGATTTCTCTTTCCGAGCCGATATCCACTGCACCACAACGTACATCCGTCACTAAACGCTTACAGCACCTGGTATTCCCAAGCGGTCACCCATCTAAGTATTGACCAGGCTCAACGTTGCTTAACTTCGGTGATCAAGCGAGAACCGGTGTATTCAACGTGATATGACCGTAAGCCAAATAAAATGAAAGGGGCATATGTAAGATTTTGTAAACATATTAATAGCTTGTTCGTTTGTTTTTTCTTACCTCTGAATGGAGATGGAAAGAAACATGTATTGATTTATTGAAAACTACAAAACATGAGTAGGACAAATGAGCAGGGTGGGTAATCTAAGACAGAGTGCCATCTGCCGGAAACTCTCCAAGACTCTTTGTGCTGCCCAATATTAAAGAATTTAATAAGGATAAAAGTAAGTTGTCGAGTTTTTGGCCGACAAAAGAAAGTGTTTTATATCAAGAAACGTTTAACGGATGTTTCCCAGTGCGCAGTGCATATTTAATTGGTTTTCTGCTCTGTCTCTTAGGAAGCTGGTAATTAAAAGCAAATTAGGGAAAATATCGATCCTTTAATTAGAGCCATCGATTTTTCATTGAAATTTCGTATTTTTATGAAACCGCACAACGTTCCACAACTGTCTAGTTAGATCGTCGGTAGAAAGTGATATCTTGTTACTTATTAATCTCCTCACGCTAAATTAAAAGAAAAAAAAAAAAAAAAAAAAAAAGATGAAGGCGTAAAATCGAACAGGAGTACCAATAATAACAATACAACCTACTATATGAAGGAGCTGGATTAAACAAAAAAGAAAAACATTCCAGAAGCTTTTTCGGGGAAAGAGAAAAGCCTAGAACATGACATTTATGTTTGTAACTATAATAGTCGGAGGAATTAGCTGAATTATATATTTGAGAAATAATTGTGGCAGTCCGAATCACAATTTTACCGATAGCTGCAAAGATACCGAAAATGGTGCTGGAGATATGAGACCATTTTCTGATGATGATCATCATCAATCATCATTATCATCAAGTACAACAATAATTACAACAATGATAACAACAACAACAACAACAACAACAACAACAATAATAATAATAATAATAATCATAATAATAATTAGTAATGATTGAAAACAACCGATCATGTAGGATTTCAACATCCAAACAGACCGCAATCTTGAGGCTACCAAAACAAACAAACAAACAAACAAACAAACAAACAAACAAACAAACAAACAAACAAACAAACAAAAATAATTCCTCTTCATTGATGTAGTTGTTCTTGACCATCATATCAAATATAAATTGATAAGCTGAAATAATACACCGGCCTGCAAATTAAAGCTGCCAGTATGTAGGATGTTAAGGCCCCTATTGTCCCAGTTATCATTGCGGTGTTAGGGTCTATACCACCGAATTTAAAGTCTTTCATTAAGAAAATAAGGATAAAACTTGGGTCCCATCGCTTCAGAAGACCCGGTTGCTTGACATAGTATATATTCTACAAAAAGAGCTTTTTGACGTCGCACGACTTGATTGGGAACACTCATAATGCAAATTGTAAAATGAAAAATAGAGCAATGTACTTGATTCCCATTCATCTCTCATCTTTTTTTCGACATCCCTGTAGTTTGTTTTCTCTCAATGCAACCACCTGCGCACCAGTGGCATTTCTGCCTTGCCTGGGGTGAAATGATTATAAAAAAAACAAAAAAAAAAAACAGATGAATCAAATAATAATAATAATAATAATAATAATAATAATAATAAACAAACATAGTGCAAAGACTATGGAAAAAGACTATGGAAAATACGTAACCAAACACTGGTATGAACATCACCCAGCACCGGTTACAGAAATAGAAGATGTCACCATTCTATAGGATTACACAGACAGAAAAATTGGAAAAAATAGGCCAGACATAATTGTTAAAAACCAGAAAGAAAAAAATTGCCTATTAATTGATATGGCTTGTCCAGCGGATTGTAACACAGCAACCAAGGAATTTGAAAAACTGTCAAAATAAAAAGGCCTGGAAATTGAAATAGAAAAATGTGGAAATTGAAAACATTTATCGTACCAGTGATAGTGGGTACGCTTGGAGAGATAAAAAAATGAAAAAAAAAAAAAAAGAACAAAAGACATTGAAAGAATCCCTGGAAACCCCAGCTTAAGTGATATACAAAAATTGTTTTTGTTAAGTACAGCACACACTCTAAGGAGAACTTTGTCTATGTAACGCTAGGGAAGATAGGGAGATATGAAAAACATGAAATGGAGTCATAACAACACACCACAACCTGCCATAGGTCTTCTTGCAGACTTGGTAGGTAGTGCGTCCATAGCAGAAATCGATTTATAATGAAAAATGAAATAATAATAATAATAATAATAATAATAATAATAATAATAAGGATGACCAAAGGAATTACATTTCTTCTACCCAAGAATGGTGATACAAACAACCCGAAAAACTACAGACCAATTACATGTCTTCCGACAACATATAAACTACTAACATCTATTTTAACAAAACAGACATATTTATTCTTAGAAAGAAATGACATGTTACCGCTTGAACAAAAAGGGTGCAAACGTGGCTGTTATGGTTGTAAAGACCAATTGCTAATTAACAAAATGATCCTGGAAAACTGCTACAGTACAAAGAAAAATCCTAGTACTGCCTGGATAGACTACCGAAAGGCATTCGATAGTGTGCCACATTACTGGATTTTAAAGACTTTAAATATATACAAGATATCGCCCGTCATCATCAATTTCATCAAACAGTGCATATCTATATGGAAAACAACCCTTTACCTCAATCATATAAATGGAACCTATAAGTCTGATGAAATAAACATCAAAAGAGGTATATTTCAAGGTGATTCTTTATCTCCCTTACTATTCTGCATATCATTAATAGCACTAACCAGTCAACTTAATAAGACAGAATGTGGTTATAAAATAGGCCAAAAGAAAATAAGCCATCTATTTTACATAGATGACTTAAAGTTATATGCTAAGAATGATAATGAGCTGGAAGGTCTTCTGCAAACTGTAAAATGCTTCAGCGAAGACATTGGAATGAAATTTAATTTGAATAAATGTGCTAAAGCTACAGTTTTACGTGGATCAATACAAGAAACATCCTCAATTAGCCTAGACCCTGCTGTAACAATAAAAGAATTGAAACCAGAAGAAGCTTATAAATACCTAGGTGTAAATGAGAGCGAAAACATTCACCATAAAAAAATGAAAGAAATAGTGCGTAAAGAGTACTATAGAAGGCTACGAATGATATTAAAAACTGAATTAAATTCACAGAACAGAGTTATGGCCATTAATAGCCTTGCAATCCCAGTTGTCCAATATAGCTTCAACATCTTAAACTGGACTCTAAACGACATCAGGCGAATGGATGCTAAAACAAGAAAGCTTCTTTCTAAGCATAAGATGCATCATCCAAAGGCTGATGTAGACCGTCTATACATACCCCGTAAAGAAGGTGGAAGGGGTCTTATTCAGCTGGAATTGTCATACAAGACAACAACTATTGGCTTACTAACATACATAGAAACAACAAAGGATTGGATGATACAATTAGTAAGGCAACATGAAGAAAGAAAGAAAAAATATTCAATAATAAAAGAAGGCAGTAAATACAAACAAGATTTACATTTAGTAGATTCTGTAGAAAAGCAAAACGGAAGTCAAGAACCAAATATTGCGGCAAACATTATGAAAAAGAAAGCCAAGGATAAAGCTCTTGAAAAGATGAAACAGCGCTGGCAAGACAAACCTCTGCATGGCCAATATCCAGTACGTGCCAATAAATCCAATGTTGACAAAGTTAATACTCATCGATGGTTACGTGCATCTGGATTAAAGTCTGAAACTGAAGGATTTATACTTGCAGCACAAGACCAAAGTCTTTTCACGAGAAACTTTCAGGCAAATATTATGCATAATAATATGGATCCAAAATGCAGGTTTTGTGATAAACACCAAGAAACAATAGACCACCTAATCTCAGGCTGTTCTGTGCTTGCCCCAAACGAATATAAAAATCGCCACGATAGAGTTGGGCAATATTTACATTGGACAATGTGCAAACATTATGGAAAAACTGTAAACAAACACTGGTATGAACATCATCCAGCACCGGTTACAGAAATAGAAGATGTAACCATTCTATGGAATTACACCATCTACACAGACAGAAAAATTGAAGCAAACAGGCCAGACATTATTGTTAAAAACCAGAAGGAGAAAACTTGTCTATTAATTGATATGGCTTGTCCAGCGGATTGTAACATAGCAATCAAGAAATTTGAAAAACTGTCAAAATATAAAGACCTGGAAATTGAAATAGAAAAAATGTGGAAATTGAAAACAAGAGTTGTGCCAGTGATAGTAGGTGCACTCGGAATGATAAAAAATGGAACAAAACAACACATTGAAAGAATCCCTGGAAACCCCAGCTTAAGAGATATACAAAAAATTGTCTTATTAAGTACAGCCCACACACTAAGGAAAACTTTATCTATGTAATGCTGGGGATGATAGGGAAGATAGAAAAACATGAAATGGAGCCATAACAACACGCCACTACCTGCCTTAGGTCTCCCCGCAGACTTGGTTGGTAGTGAGACCAAAGCAGAAATCGAAATATGATGAAAAATGACATAATAATAATAATAAAGGAAATGTAAATAAAAGCAATTAATTGCATTTGTACAATGACAACATAGAACTATTAAATAATAGCCGGTTTTTAATTTTTAATAGGTTCTCTTTCATTTTATTTGGTTGTTTGTTTACAACACGTAGGAATAGAACAAACATATGTGTATTTGTGCGCGTGTAACATAATATTTGTCGGTGTCGATTAAACGAATCAGCACTAATATAATCTAGAAATAGAGAAATTCATTTCTTATTCTTCCAATTGTAGAGAAATTATTAGGGTAGACAAGAATCTCTAGACCATGGAAGAATAATTCTGAAGTGGAAACGATGGGGAAGGCAACAGGAAACTAATACAATAACTTTCAAATGAACAGTAAATGATGTTAAATTAAAGGAGATTGTACAGCTACGTCATAAAAAGGACGCTTATTTTTTAACTAGTAATAAGTATCGAAATCGGGGGGCCGAGTTCAAATTCCAGTTGAATTCATTGCATTCACTTACGCGCAAATACCCCTGGGAAAGGTATTAATCCGTCTCTTACTTCCAAGTCACATTAGATTTTATTAAACTTTTAACTTATTACATGGCTAATGGAACTTATCGATAGACCGACTGATTCTCTAACTTTTCATAGAGCTATAAATTTGTAAGCTTTTTTTTCTATTATCAAATTTACTACGTTTACTGCGTTTAATAATAATAATAATAATAATAATAATAATAATAATAATAAGAAGAAGAAGAAGAAGAAGAAGAAGAAGAAGAGGAAGAAGAAAAAGAAGAAGAAGAAAAAGAAGAAGAAATATTTTTTTCATCATTAATCCCCAAATATTGTCTCCCATAAGCGGCACTAATGCGGGAAACATCTTAATAGTCTCAGAAAAGGTAATGCAATTATAGTCATTTTAATTTGATATGCATGTGTTTTGTACATAACTAGCAGTATAACCCGGCGTTGCTCGGGTGTAATGAAAGCTTTAAAACTAATCCATTGTCCTGGAGCTCAGACTCTTAGGACATTGGCACGAAAGACTAAAAAGCAATAGTTGTTTCCAGTTAAAGCGAAACCGTAGACTGAAAGAAAAATGAATGGATGTAAGTCAAATTTTGATTTCCTGGTATCGATATCAAATAAGTTTTTTTCGTCGTAAACTGAATTTTGAAGGCTAAATAAGTTCCCTGAGTAAATGGAATCATGGCTCAGACTAAGAACTACAATTGTACCTACTTAAAGCCAAACTCGAAGCAAAAACTAAAATAAAAATGCTGAAAAAAATACAGACATACAGGCAGATAAACACACACACACACAAGCATATTGCCTTATATATATATATATATATATATAATTTATTTTCTGCACTATTGTAACAACTGCAACCTTGAAACTTCTGAATATCGTTTCTTATGTCTTTGTCTATGAGTGTATCAAATTTGATTAAAATCTGACCACTCCTTCTATAACCTGATTTTTTCGATTATTGATTTTCGATATTTATCGGGGGTACCTCGACACAAAAGCGATCTAAGAACGCTCGCAGACGCTTATAGTACAAGTGTGAACATTTTCAAGAAAATCGGTTCAGCCGTTTCGGAGTCTATAGGTAACGGACAGACACACACATATACACACAGAGACAAAGTTCCATTTATAAATAAGTTTAGATAGATATTGTAGCGCAGCGAACAACAGCACATTGTGGCGGTATTTTTAATAGCGCAATACAAGTGGCTACTTTAATTTGATCAATAATGCATTTTCCAGTCTCTTAAGGTCTATAGTTTTTCAGTAATTTTAATTAACTCTAAACTAGCAAACAATTTTCTTCCCAAATAAACATTAATTGATAATTACAAAGTTAATTATTTTTACCTGTCCACGCAAAACACAGTCGGCATTCGTGGCTTAATTGTGATGATGTTTCGATAATTATTTATAACAATCATTGAACTCAATATTAAATTCTTATTTGTAAATAAATATGATGTCAAATCTTCAAATATGAAGTGACTTGATAATGAAAGCGGTCTACCTGTCGAAATCAGTTTGTAAAAATATTATTTATAAATATTATTATTAATTATTTTATAAATAAATGTATGATGAAACAATTTTATTATTGTATTTTTTATTTTATAAAATTTAAAGAAAAAATTTCCGACAGGAAAGTGATAATGTATTTTACTTTTTACTTGTATTTTACATTTTTATTTCCCGTGCAGACACATCCTATGAATGTGATGAGGTCATTGATGAGGTTCATTGGACGAATATATTTTCTGCATCAAATACCAAATCATGGTGTCGTTTCTGGCTGCATTTCCACAAATTTCTTGCGTCTGCTGCAAACAAGTCTCACTTTCAGAATTTTGCTTTAAAAAATTTATTTGTTAAAAAATTATCGTGTGCTTTTTGCTGAAATAATTTTAATCAGTTTTATTTAAATTTTAACAAAGTTACCGGCTTGGAATCAGATCAAAAATAATCCGATCCTAGGGGTGGGGGTGGGGAAAGAAAGAAAATATTCTAAATCCATCGAACTGATTCTATGATGACAATTTAGCCAATAATATTTAAGGTATACGCAGATAACTCTAGGCAACAGCACCGGACACTATCGCTAACGCGCGCGCGCACACACACACACACACACACACACACACACACACTCGCACACACACACACAGACGCACAGACGCACACTCTCACGCACACACACGCACACGCACACACACATCACGATTTATTTAGATTAATTTAACATAAATCGATGTATATATGTGATATATTAGCATATCAATATATGCACGTATTTTATCCATATATAAATGTACTTTTATAATGTACTTTTATACACACACACGCCCACACACACACACACACGCACACACACACACACGCACACACACACACACATATATATATATATATATATATATATATATATATATATGAGAGTCGAAAATATGGGTCAGAATGCGGCAAGATGAAACGTGTCTCAGTCTAACATGTTTCACTTTTATTAAAACTTTTTAGAGACAGAAAGATAAAAGGTCACTCGGTCTCTGAAGAAGCTTTAATAAAAGTGAAACATGTTAGACTGACATACGTTTCTTTTTTGTTCTTTTTTAAATCACTCATATATATATATGGAAGAACAAGGTGCGAGAAGCTGTGAACGTTTTGTCGTAAGTATAGATTTATTGTTATTATTATTAATATTAATGCTTTTTGTATGACATATTAAGTGTTCATAATGGTATTTGTGTCGCTATACGTTTTGCGAGTCTGAAGCTGACACTCTTCAGACGTATAAACTTGTGACGTCACATATCGAGATCCATTTGTTTTTCTGATGGCCAACGTATCGTGTATATATAGAGATAAATGGTGAGCAGGTCAGAAAGTTCAGATGCTGGTTTTCTTTTTCACTCTCGCTCGTTAAATCTCTGCCGTCACCTTTTGTTGGCTATGAATGTTTTTTACTGATATACGAAATTTGATTTCGTCTTTAAACTTCAAAATTGTTTTCAGCGATTGTGATTAAGTTCTACTCTACGAGTCATCTAGTTCTTTTTATTGTTTTGGAATACTATTTGAATTTAGTGTGTCTGTGTTTTATCGCGTTTGAATTTAGTGTTTCTGTGTGTGTCTCATAGGTTTTCATATTACTTTGTTGAAGGAAGGTGTGTAACATTTTATAAATATTTCTTTCTGCATCATGAGCGTGTCATAATCTACATTTTGGTAGATAGGCATTAGTTTGAATTTATCTCCAAAGGATTCATGTAAATGTTGGAAGACGGACAATTTCTTGTTATTGGCTAGTTTAATGTTACTTTTGTGCAAGGATACTCTTGTGTCGCCCCCACGTATATTTTTGCGCATTACTCGCATTTTAGAGTATGAATTACGTTTTTAGAACTGCAGTCAAGATTTGTTTTTATTTAGAATGTAGATGTGTTTTTATAGCCAACAAAAGGTGACGGGAAAGATTTAACGTGCTAGTGCGAAAAAACAAAAACACAAAAACAACACACACGCGCGCATATGAATTTCTGACCTGCTCTCCACTTATCTATTTATACACGATACCTTGGCCATCAGAAAAACAAACGGCTCTCGATATGTGAATTCACTAGTTTATTCGCCTGAAGAAAGTCAACTTAGACTCGAAACACGTGTAACGGCACAAATACTATTAAGGACACTTCATGCAACACACAAAAAGCAATATTAATTAAAAGTAATATTAATAATAATAACAACAATAAATCTACACTTTAAACAAATCGATCACAGCTTCTCGCAGTTTTTTATTCTATACTAATTTTTCTCGTTGGAACAACATTTATTTCTGTTTTAATATATATATATATATATATGTGTGTGTGTGTGTGTGTGTGTGTGTGTGTGTGTGTGTGTGTGTGAAATGATTTGTTTGAACATTATATTTGATCGATACTCGTATTTAAGTAAAGATTCTGTTTATAATCAAACTGTATTATATATATATTTCTACCGGCCTGATTATTTACGATAAATTTTTGTTACGAAAATGTGTGTCATTCGGCAGGATTCGAACCTGCGCATCTTATCCACATAGGGGACGCTACCAATTGATCTGGCGCGACTATATAATACTGTTTGATAAAAAACAGAATATCTACTTAAATACGAATTTCGATCAAAAATAATGTTCAAACAATTTATTTCAAATTGTTGGTTCTTTAAAACCAGTTTCGTTAATCTTCGTTAATTTCCGTTATATATATATATATATATATATATATATATATATATATATATAGGCTCTCACACCCTGATTGAGCACTCTGGAAGAATAGTAGACTTTGAAAAACAGTAGCTACTCTGGCATCTACGCATCGTTCATTCAGCAATGAAATAGAACTCTCTCAGCTATTGGGCGTGTATAATGATAATATACACGCTAAAAAGTCTACCTCCTACCGAGTGCTCGTAGCTCAGAGGTAGAATCGCCGACTGATGCCAATTCGGTCGGGTTTCGATCCTGGGTAAAAAGCTATCAGCTGTCTAACCGTACTGATGAGCTGTGATACAGCGATACAGATCTGTCTGCAGATGACTATATATATATATATATATAATTCTGCTCGAAAACATTAAAATTCTATATAAATCAGATTACTGGAAAATCATACTATTTGAGAGGCCCTGTATATTAAACATCTTATCAATATCATCTTATTTAACAATAGGAACCGAGTGTTAAATTTTTTTCTTTTTATAGAATTTTTTGCTCACGGGAATTTCAGCCGAGCTTAACATGCGAATGCTCGGAATAAACTTTTCTATTGAAAACAACTCAAAAATAAAATTGAACTTAAACAGTCAAAACATGAGGTAACCTTGACAACACTAAGAACATAACCCCCTTGAAAATGGCTAAAGATGTGAATAATGAAAAAATATGGAATATTTTTGTACTCTCTTACTCCCATCAAATGAACAACCATAAAAATACTTGAAATACTAAACAGTGAATTGAATCTTCCTTATCTGTATATTAAACGAAAAGAAAGGTTCCTACACAAATATACATTAGTATGTTGTCTTAAACGATACAGACAACTTAGTCTTGCATATTTTATTTTGTATTTTCTCATATTTTCTAATGAGACATTTTATTTCCGAATTATGTTTAAAAATCGTCCAAAGATTATCCGAGTACTTTCGAACGTCATCGTTCATCATCAGGGTCAAAATTACGGTTTAAACATCAAAAATTGCATTGTCGCAGGAAAAGTGTTACGATATTTTGAAGAAACTAAATAAACGTTAAGAATTTTTTTTTAAATTCAAGGAAAGTAATAATGTAAACAAACATGTACGTGTGAAGATATGTGATCACGTAGATGCGTGAATTATCGATAATATGGAATACTTGGGTTGTTAAAGATTTTAAATTCCCTAACGTATTTTTACGGCATTGAAAATCTTACTTCATTACTTAATAACCTTTGGACAATTTTTACATAAATATAATTCGGAAATAAAAAGCTTCATTCGAAAATAAGAGAAAATGCAAAAGAAAATATGCAAGACAAAGTTGTCTCTGTCGTTTAATACAATGTGTTTAAATGAAAAGATGCTGCCAAAATATACATGTTTGTGAGTTATAATAAACGAATTTATATATCTGTTGTGTCGTGGTTCGTACCATGTGACATCCGGTCGCCCGTAAGACAATGTGCGCTTAGCAAGGGGGAGTTGTCACTATCACTGACTTCGAGAAGTAATACCTACTGCTGCGAGTGACTGTAAATATTGCTTATATATATACATCATATATATCAGACAGATTTTGGTCAACAATACGGTGATCCTTACTCATACACACAGTAAGAGGAACCTGCAGATATTGGAGGCCATGTACATCAAAACAACCAACACTCAATAAAATCAACTTTAAAACAGGAAATAACATATTACATTGCATTTGACTAGATGGTTTTGTTGTCATTTCGCGCTATCCCGCGGTGTGACGTCATAAAACCGCATCGCAAACTTAAGAACTGCGTTTATTATTTTTGGTAACTATTGCCGTTGCCAAGCGGAGTTTTATGTCAACACAAAATAAAATCGTCGGTGATGGTGGATTTTATAATATTTCAGTTTAAACTACCTCTCTGAAGATGGCTCATGTGAGCCGAAAGCTTAGAAGAAAACCAATAAATAATTATCCAAATGTTGGAGAATTTTTGTCTTCATTTTCAACTGAAATTAAAGCAAAAATACGACGTTTAGAACGGCTCATGATTAAACATAATAGACATTCATTGTCTCTTATATTTAATAGAATATGTCTAGAAAATATATATATATATATATATATATATATATATATATATATATATATATCTTGGTTGACAGTCAGTCAGATAAATGCTATACGTGATACATGCTTTGGGCGATCATGTCACGAAAGAGACATGACTGACCGTACAGAAGATTATTCCGCAGTATGTTGCCATTGCGGCAGACTGGTTGCTAGCCAAGGCTATAGAACCCAATCTGCCCTATTATTTGACTCATAGCTAGAGGAAGAGATTTATTATATTATTAAGTAGTAATTAGTGAGGGATCAGTTTATTACTTCATAACAATTTAAAACCGATTCCCCACTTTATACCCAGTTGAAGCCTTAATCATGATTCTAACTATTATATACAGTCAGTTAAGTGCCATAGGTGATAAACGCTTGGGCGATCATGTCTCGAAAGAGACATGACTGACCAGGCAGAAGATTATTCCACAGTTGGTTGCAATTGCGTTCTGCGATAGAGTAGTTGCCAACCAAGGCTATAGAACCCAATCTGTCCTGTTATTTAACCCATAACTGGAGGGAAGAGACGAATTAACACCTTTTTCAAGGGTATTTGTGCGTAAGTGAATACAAGGAATTCAAAGTAGTTTATCTACATTTTTCTGTGTATGTCTTCATTCTACGATACAACAATATCACAATAATAAGGAGTATCGCAAATAACGCGTTTCGCCCCTAGATTGATTGATTGATCTCTTTTTCAGGCTTATCAGGGATATTTAAAGACAGAATATATTTTTTAACATTGCCAAACTTTTTGGGAGATAATAATTTATTGATCCAAGTTCTCCCAATTAACCCATACTTCCCCTTAACGGTATTTTGTGCATAAGTGAATATAACGAACCCAACTGGAACTGAAACTCGGCTCTCCGATTTACAATTCCGAGCCATTATCAATTACACTATACGCACATCAAAGATTCCAGTACATGGTATTCCCAAGCTGTTACCCATATAGGTACTGACAAGGCTTGACATTGCTTAACTTCAGTGATTGTACGACAACCGGTATTTCGTAAAGCACTCAAACACAAATATAAACAAAAACAGCCATGAGCCAGAAAAAATAAACCATCACGCGGCAAAACATACCAAAACATTAAAAAAGTCAAAATAATAAAAAAAAGGTCACTGTAACAAAAAAGCCTAACCAAATTAAACACTCACTCACGCACACAATAAAAAAAAACAATAAATTAAAAAACTACACACTAAAAATAAAAAAAATAAAAAATAAAAGAAAAGAAAAACCAACCAATCATAAAAAAGAATAATAATAAACCAATCACAAACAAAACCAGTTCCACAAAATCATATCATATTCTATATAGACAAGAAAAAAAAATACGGAACTTAACACCAAACAGTACTGACGAGCGAGTACATCATAACGTTGTCCTCATGAAACTCAGAAGTCAGCATGATTCTGCTCAGTTAAAACGACAAACTCTTTGTACTTATCAACGCTCTATCTCCAACCCTATATCAAGCCCTTTACGATAAAAAAAGCATGCTTGCCAAAAAACTCTTTATTAATACAAACACAAGAAAAACAACGATATTTGAGCTAAATATTGTGACAATTAAATTATATATATATATATATGTAGCCCTGAAAAGTGAGAACATCATAACGGTGTCTTCACGAAATTTTGAAGTCAGCATGAATCTGCTCAGTTAAAGAGACAAATTCTTTGTACTTATCAACGCCCTGTCTCCACCCCAATATTGAGCACTTTACAATAAAAAACCTGCTTGCCAAAATACATTTTATCAGTATGAACACTGAAAAACAGCATTGGCGCTAAACATTATCAATCAAACAATCTACACACACACACACACACACACACACACACACACACATATATATATATATATATATATATATATATATATAGTAAAGTTTTGTAATTTGCTTGAAGCATTGCGTAAAATAGTTGTATGTGTTATGTCTTGAAGGCTGTCACAATGCGTTGAATGAAATAAAGGAAGGTCGGGAGGTGTTTGTATGACCTGTTTATTATGATATTTCGAGACTATAATCTCATCATCAGAATGGCAGAGAAAACCTCAGAATAACACACACACACACACACACACACACACACACACACACACACACATATATATATGATAGAATAAGTAAAGAACGGGTAGGAAAAGTTTTCTTAATCTAACATGTTTCCTCTTTAATAAGTTTTCCAGAGATTTGTTAATAAGACACGGATGTAAAAATAAAAAAAAGTTAGATCCGTGTTTTAATAAATCTCTGAATAAACTTAATAAAGTGAAGCGGATTAAATTAAAGACACTTTTTCTACCGATTCTTTACTTATTCTATTATCTTATCGGATATCGATCTATATATTCAACACACACACACACACACACACACACACACATATATATATATATTGAATACTGCTATCACATCTGGTCGGGTGCCTCTGCTATTCATCTCATGGTTTTTGACAAAATCCAACAGAGAATCTGCAATGTAATTGATCCCGATCAGGTAGCTCAACTTCAGTCACTTTCTGAACGACGTAATGTGGCTTCCCTCTGTCTCTTTTACAAATACTTTCACGGCTTCTGCTCTGACGAGCTTCGCTTCCTGGTGCCCCCATCTGCATGAATTTACTCGAGCTACTTGACTAGTAACTAGGTCCCACCCTTTTGCCGTGAAACTGATTGAATATAACTTCTACTCTACAGCTTCTTTTCTCGCATTTCCCGCCTGTGGAATTCCCATCCGTATACTTGATTCCCTGAGAGCTACAATGTCCAAGGATTTAAATGCATGTCAACTGCCATCTCCTTATCTCCTTAACTCGCATCCATTTCCCGATACCCGTTGTATCATATTCTTCTCATTTCTACTCTGTTCTCATGCATCTCTCATCAGATCGGTGTTCTCGTCCTTCTCTGCTGACAACCCCATGTAACTTGTTCCTCTTTCTCATTACTTTCCTCTTATGCAATTATGTGATTATTAAAAAATATGATTAACGTTGAGAAGTTTGTCACCTAACTGAGCAGAGTCATACTTTAAAATTAAAATTTCAGCATTTAATGACCCATAACGAGTTGATATGCTGCTAAACAAGCAAACGAAAAACACTCAGTGTAACAAATATTATGAGATAGCATTAAAATGAAGGAAAGGCTAAAACCAAGAACTGGTTCATGGCTGAATTTACTGTATACTAGCAGGGCCGTTCTTAGGGCTTCCGCAGATCCCGAAATTGCGGGGGCGGGGTGCATGTCTCCTTGGCTCTATTGTAATGAAAAAGAAATTATCAAAATAATTATTAGGATTAACTGGAAAATTATTATCATACTTGTTTGTTGAAATAGACATCTATCAACCGGTCTCTCTCTCTCTCTCTTTGATAGAATCCCTCCGGCCCCGAAGAGCGCGCAAATCATTTGTAATTAAAAAAAGAACTTGAGAGAGAGAAATAGATTATAGATATTCAACATACATGTTGTATACCGACTTCAAAGTTTCGCGAAGGCACAATTATGATGTCTTCACTCATTACAGTTTAGTTTTCAAAATCCCTGACGAGTGAAGACATCATGAGGGTGACCTCAAAAACCGTCGAAGTCGGCATGATTCTGCTCAGTTAAGTTAAAAACTTTTCCACATTAATCCTATTAAAGCTCTATCTCGATATCGAGCACTTTATGACTAAAGAACCCCTTGACCAAAATACCTTTTCATCAGTGAACCACTGACGGAACAGCAATCTTGGACGTAAACATTATCAAAGCTCAACACGATATGTAATCATCTACAGACATATCTATTTCGCTGTATCATCAGTACGGTTAGACATTCGATTGCTTTTAGCCAGGATTGAAACCCGACCGAATTGAAATCAGTCGGTGATTCTAACTTTGAGCTATGGGCGTTCAGTTGACGAAGGCAGACTTTTTAGCGTGTGCTGTACCATGTAAACAATTATCAAGTCAGGAAATCCTTCTTGACGAATGAATGAAAATAATAAAAACTAATTTCTCATGCAACCATATGTCTATAACAATATTTTTCTATTACATTTCAACATTGTGAATTTTAGCAAGTCAGGAAATATATGTGAAGAACCAAATACAAGAAACAGTTTAAAAGTTTATAGCAAGAACGTCAAAAATACCGGGAGACTTAGCTTTAAATTTAAACTAGCAGTATAGCCCGGCGTTGCACGGGTGTAATGAAAGCTTTAAAACTAATCCATGGTCCTGGAACTTAGACTCTTTGGACATTGGCACGAAAGACTAAAAAGCAATAGTTGTTTCCAGTTAAAGCGAAACCGTAGACTGAAAGAAAAATGAATGGATGTAAGTCAAATTTTCATTTCCTGGTATCGATATCAAATAAGTTTTTTCGTCGTAAACTGAATTTTGAAGGCTAAATAAGTCTTCTGAGTAAATGGCATCATGACTGAGACTAAGAACTACAATTCGACCTAGTTAGAGCCAAACCCGAAGCAAAAACTAAAATAAAAAGGCTGAAAAAATAGACATACAGGCAGAAAAACAGACACACGCACAAACATCTTGCCTTTTATATATATATATATATGTATATTATCGATTTTCCGCACTATTGTAAGAAGGGCAACCTTGAAACTTCTGAATATCGTTTCTTATATCTATGTCTATGAATGTATCAAATTTGATTAAAATCGGACCACTCCTTCTATAACCCGATTTTTTCGATTATCGATTTTCGATATTTATCGGGGGTACCTCGGCACAAAACCTAGCTAAGAACACTTGCAGACGCTTATAATACAACTGTGTAAATTTTCAAGAAAATCGGTTCAGCCGTTTCGGAGTCTATAGGTAACGGACACAGACACAGACACACACATATACACACAGAGACAAAGTTCCATTTATAAATAAGTTTAGATCATTAACGTCAAATGCATCGAAATGTACAACTTGGCTGATGATCGCATTCAATTCTTTACAGATTGTTATTATTATTATTATGTTACCTTGACCCCTGAATTGTTTTGCGATAAGAAGACAAAGTGATATGATCGTGGACGCAGATTCGATGTAGTAGAGTCTTAAATTAGTGTACGGGAAATATGACGCGTGTTTGTGCGTCTTTGTATATAAGCATCCACACATAGACACATGCGTTAGTGCATTTGTGTAAATCTGTGTGTAGGCTTTTTACGAGCATACACATATTTATGGGTGTGTTTGCAACCCTGCGCAACCATGTGTTTGAGTGAGTGGTTTTAATGTTAGAACCCTATCAAAATCAGGATTAACTGTTCTGTTCCAGCTGCTGCCGTTTAACCAAGTTGTGTACTCATCGGGAAAACGTTAGCACAATTTCAATTCATTCATCGAATTCTACGTCAAGAATTCTGACCATGCAAGGAAAAGTAATTTTGTCAAAATTCATAGGAACATAAACATATAGATCTGAACTCAATACAGGCATGTATGTTTGTATATATTTATGGGCTCATGGCCAAGTGGTTAGAACGTTGACTTTCTCACCATGAAGCTCAAGTTCGGATCTCACTATAGTTGATTTGTCAGGAAGGTGAATTTTTGATGCTATCGGTCTGCAGAAGGCGAGCACAGCGTGTGGCACCTTTAGAAAGTGTCCGAAAACCATGCAACGGGTCAACTCAAGCCTTGTGAGAGAAACTGGGTCGACGTCTCTAGTTGAGAAGTCGTCGATGGTTGGGCTATTTCAGAGTCACAAGTCATCATGACCGGGGGTTTGAGCATCCTGGCCTTGTTCAGACTGTTGTTCACACTAGATAACACGCTCTCTCCAAGAAACTGTAACTAACGTCTGCTCAGCATAGTTGCAGTATAAACGACAGGTTGGCTCTGTGGGTGTTGACCAAACACAAATTTGTTTGAGCAGGCGTCTGCAAAGGGGATTAGCTAACTGCCCTGGTTGACGGGTATCTTCGAATACGAGTAGCCAGTCATTATCTATCTATCTATCTATCTATCTATCTATCTATCTATCTATCTATCTATCTATCTCATTCTGTTCATATCTATCTATCTATCTATCTATCTATCTATCTATCTATCTATCTCAGTCTGTTCATATCTATCTATCTATCTATCTATCTATCTATCTATCTATCTATCTATGAATCTCATTCTGTTCATATCTATCTATCTATCTATCTATGAATCTCATTCTGTTCATATCTATCTATCTATCTATCTATCTATCTATCTATCTATCTATCTATCTCATTCTGTTCATCTATCTATCTATCTATCTATCTATCTATCTATCTATCTATCTCATTCTGTTCATATCTATCTATCTATCTATCTATCTATCTATCTATCTCAGTCTATTCATTATCTATCTATCTATCTATCTATCTATCTATCTATCTATCTATCTATCTCAGTCTGTTCATATCTATCTATCTATCTATCTATCTCATTCTGTTCACACCTATCTATGTTCATATCTATCTGTTCCTGATCACATCTATCTGAAGCATACTACCTGGTTCTGGATCTCGATGAACAACGATAAAGATTCTCTTGAAATATAAATTCGAATAAAAACACATATATAAAAATATAAGTGTATCGAGGCAGCAGATAATTTTCTAAACATATACTGTTAAATATAAGAGACAATGAATGTCTATTATGTTTAATCATGAGACGTTCTAAACATCGTATTTTGGCTTTAATTTCAGTTGAAAATAAAGACAAAAATTCTCCAACATTTGTATAATTTTTTATTAAGTTAGTTCTAAGCTTTCGGCTCACATGAGCCATCTTCAGAGAGGTTATTAAGACGGTAACACAATAACATCTACCATCACCGACGATTTTATTTTGTGTTGACATAAAACTCCGTTAGGCAACGGCAATAGTTACCAAACATTACAAACGCAGTTGGCAAATTTGCAATGCGGTTCTATGACGTCACACCGCGTGATAGCGTGAAATGACAAGAGAACCATGTATTCAAATGCAATGTAATGTGTTATGACCAGATTTAAATGTGATTTTATTAAGTGTGGGTTGTTTGGATTATCCAAATGTTGGAGAATTTTTGTCTTTATTTTCAACTGAAATTAAAGCCAAAATACTACGTTTAGAACTTGCTCATGGTTGAACATAATAGACATTCATTGTCTCTTATATTTAACAGTATATGCTTAGATAAAAATATAAATATATATTTTTATTCTTCGTCGGTAGCAGTTGTGTGGAGGATGAGTGGCCGGAGAGAGAGATTGCACACAGGTAGGAGCTGTTGGGGAGTCGTTAAGCAGTATAAGCTATCTGTTATTTATCTCTCTCTCTCTCTCTCTCTCTCTCTCTCTCTGTTCTCACTTCTTCTACTTTTGTCTTCTCTTCTTTTCTTCTTTTGTTAGAAACCCCAAACTTATATTATCCAAAACTCTTACGCATCCCTGTCCGTTCGGGCTGTTGCTCAATTGACGACCATTATATGTTTGTTGTCTATTGCTTTTGTTTTCTGCTTTGATTTCAATCATATCTTTGTCAGATATTTCCTTTTTTGTTACACTCCGTTGCTACCATGAACGGCTGGAATATATTTTTGTAAATCATATTTTTACCGTTCAAGGTAATATATCACATTTTTCACCATCCATTTAAAAAAATGTGACTATTTTAAACGCATCTCTCCTCCACCCCAATCACTTCACACAACCGAGGCAATTGTACAAAAACATATACATATAACAACATAAAAAAAAAATGTTCAATTTAAAAAATTTTCAAAAATATGTTCATCGCATGTTTCCCTTTTTGGTCACCCCCACCCGCAAGAGCCCACAAAATCAATCAACTATAAATAACAACACGTGTTGTTGCAATACAAAATTATCAGTGTCGAAGGGAACACTCTCCCCACCACTCTACCTCCTGAAATTGTGCACCTGTTTCTTCCTTATTAATTTTATGCAAAAAAACACTTTCCCCAATGTAAACTCTATCTCTTAACTTAGGCATATTAATGAATCAGGCCAGATCATGATTTGCATGGAAAAAAAAGTCTCTCTTTTTTTTTTTTTCAACTTCCGTATCCTGTGGCTTCCAATCCTGAGGTAAATTACCCTAGTGGG
Organism: Ascarosepion bandense; assembly: GCA_037127315.1. Classification (NCBI taxonomy): domain Eukaryota; kingdom Metazoa; phylum Mollusca; class Cephalopoda; order Sepiida; family Sepiidae; genus Ascarosepion; species Ascarosepion bandense. Next base: position 2,809,435 of record JBBBDQ010001220.1, on the reverse strand, counting down.
GTAATGCGCCCATGTTTTGTGGGTAATGGACGTTTGGTTTGGGAAGAGACATTCAGCTTATAATTTCACACTGTATCCTTGGAATGAAGACCAAGAAAAGTAGCAGACTCAACATGGCAAACGACGCCTGAATAGCCCTTTCAGTCACAAAGTCAAGAATAAATAAACAGGCACAGGCAATACAAGCTGAACACTCACATTAAGAATCACAGCTAGGTTACGGCTACTATACCTCTGAATATTATACATTGGTACTATTGTATTGAATAATTTCAATTAATTTTGTCTGCTTTTGATGTGTAAAAATATAATTACTTCTTTTCCTATATTACAGGTATTTGTTCATTGGGGTAATGGATAATAGTGAAATTGTATTTTGGGGTAATCGCAGCAAAAGGTTGTGAACCTATGGTCTAGACATTCTGAGACGCGTTGAACTCCTTGATGTGGTGTAATCGTTAGTGCTAAAGTAATTACCACTAAGCAGTGAGTTCGACTTATGTGGTCCATAATTGGCCACCACGGCGTGGTGTAATGCTTAGCAAGTTTGTCTTGTTAGAACCTCTTACAACTGAGTAGTGAGTTCGATCCTCACTGGGTACCTCATACTATCGGCCTTGCGCCACATCTAAGCGGCGCTTAGAAAATCAAGTATATGCTCCATAATTTCGTCCTTATGCCACACTTAGAAAATCCCCATTCTGAGACGCGTGATTACATAACTTACAACCATAAGAGAATTTATCTCAGGCGCATTTTTGTCAACTTCCAAAGTTTTCTGCAGATCTCAGATTTTAATGATATCCATAACTGTCTTGTAGCAATTTTTGCCATGTCGATATCCGCCGACTTTTTAGTTCAACTAACTCAATTTTTTATTGTTCTTTTTTGTTTCTTTATTGTTTGTTTATTTATTTTCATTTATTTATTCGTTCATTCGAGTGTTAACCCAATCCACTTCTAGGTCTCATACTAACCCTCACTCCAGCCAACTCAAGGGCTGATTTGCTTTGCACATCTTTCACTTTTTTTTTTAGCGAGTTATCGAATTAGTGGCTTCTTTGTTATATCCAGAAGAAAATCTTTAAAAAAGTTAATTTTAATAATGCATAAAGCACTGGAAGAGAAAAGTGAAAAAGCATTTAATTTTTTTCTGTTATTACTATTACTATTATTATGTTGTCATTTTCCATCATATTTCCATTTCTGCTATGGTCGCACTACCTACCAAGTCTGCGGGAAGACGTAAGGCAGGTCGTAGCGTGTTGTTATGGCTTCATTTCATGTTTTTTCTATCTCCCCTAACATCCCTAGCGTTACATAGACAAAGTTCTCCTTAGTGTGTGGGCTGTACTTAAGGCAATGTTGTGTATATCTCTTAAGCTGGGGTTTCCAGGGATGCTTTCAATGTGTTGTTTTGTTCCATTTTTTATCATTCCAAGTGCACCTACTATCACTGGCACGATTCTTGTTTTCAATTTCCACATATTTTTCTATTTCAATTTCTAGGTCTTTATATTTTGACAGTTTTTCGAATTCCTTGGTTGCTATGTTACAATCCGCTGGACAAGCCATATCAATTAATAGGCAAGATTTTTCTTTCTGGTTTTTAACAATAATGTCCGGTTTATTTGCTTTAATTTTTCTGTCTGTGTAGATGGTGTAATTCCATAGAATGGTGACATCTTCTATTTCTGTAACCGGTGCTAGGTGATGTTTATACCAGTGTTTGTTTACATATTTTCCAAAGTATTGCACATTGTCCAATGTAAATATTGCCCCACTCTATCATGACGATTTTATATTCATTTGGGGCAAGCACAGAACAGCCTGAGATTAGGTGGTCTATTGTTTCTTGGTATTTATCATAGAACCTGCATTTTGGATCCACATTATTATGTATAATATTTGTCTGAAAGTTCTTAGTGAAAAGACTTTGGTCTTTCGCTGCAAGAATAAAGCATTCAGTCTCAGACTTTAATCCAGATGCACGTAACCATCGATGAGTATTAACTTTATCAACATTGGATTTATTGGCAAGTTCTGGATATTGGCCATGCAGAGGTTTGTCTTGCCAGCGTTATTTCATCTTTTCAAGAGCTTTATCATTGGCTTTCTTTTTCATAATTTTTGCCGCAATATTTGGTTCTTGACTTCCGTTTTGCTTTTCTACAGAATCTACTAAATGTAAATCTTGTTTGTATTTACTGCCTTCTTTTATTATTGAATATTTTTTCTTTCTTTCTTCATGTTGCCTTACTAAATGTATCATCCAGTCCTTTGTCTTTTCTATGTATGTTAGTAAGCCAATAGTTGTTGTCTTGTATGACAATTCTAGCTGAATAAGACCCCTTCCACCTTCTTTACGGGGTATGTATAGACGGTCTACACCAGCCTTTATTATTATTATGTTTATTTCTTTCAAAGCTTATCAATTTTGGTTGACAAAATCTTTAAAAAGCTGCTTCTTTTTTCTTTTTTTACATGATTCTTCTTTCTTTTTTGTATTCTTTAAGAACACACACGTCAGAAGAAAGTTCTGTGATGTTCAAAAGTTCGTTTTTCTCCTCGTTGTATCATACCAGTATACATTTCGATGTACGACCATACGATCAGAGGCGTTACATTTATATAAAAATATAAACTTATGTTTTTATTCTTCGTTGTTAAAAGTTAGGTGAAGGAGGAGTGGCTGGAGAGAGACTGCAAGAGCTGTTGGAGTCTTTAACCAACGAAAGTTGCCTGTTCTCTCTCTCTCTCTCTCTCTCTCTGGTCTCACTTCTTTTCCTTCTGTCTTCTGTTCTTCTCTTCTGTCAGAAACCCCAAATTTATACAACCCAAAACTTCCACGCATCCCTGCTCCTTCGGCTATCGTTCAATTTACCTTCAATCATATCTTTGTTGGCAATTACTTTTCTAGCCTTTGCTGTCGACTTGTTTTTTTGCCTTTGATGTCGATCATATTTTTGTCAGTTATTGCCTGTGTTTCTGCTTTGATGTCAATCATATCTTTGTCGGCTATTGCCTTTCAGGTTTTTATTGTTACACTTCATCGCTACCATCCATGGCCGGAATATATTTTTGTCAATCATATTTTTACCGTTCAAGGTAATATCTATCTATCTATCTATCTATCTATCTATCTATCTATCTATTCAGACTTAATCAAGCAATAGGAGAAACGTTATATTGTAAATCAATAGGCTTTTTCAGATTCTTATTTGTAAAATTATTTCTTAGTTTTTCAGAGAAAGCGAATTACTTAAGAAATCGATTTTCTTCTTTTTGATGATATTTTTTCGACCCTTATCCAATCGAAAAGAGTGCACAATTCTAATTACTTACAAAACTTTAACACACACACACATACACACACACACACATATACATATATATATAAATCTTTCATATGTACAGGTATGTATTTTTATGTAACATGTATAATTTTTTTCGTGTGTGGTTGTCATGAACAAGAAAAGTGTCGTTTGTGCCTGCATCGCCAAATGACTTCAATGAACTGTCTTTAATTCTTTTAATCGAATAAATCATTTCCAAACTGAAAGCTCTGAGCATTTAACGGAACGTTGCTTGAAATTACCCAACCGGTTTCGCTAGCATTAAAAAAGCGTGTGAATAACAAGAATGTTGTTTTTCAGCCTCTTTCTCTTCCTTTTTCTTCTCAGACCCGGAATCTTGACTTTATTCCACAAGCAAAAACGTAGAATGTTGAATTTGGCTTCAAAATCATTCGTGTGTATTTAAAAAAAAAAATCAAGTGTTGCTTTTCAGTGTGAATGTTTTAGATTTATTAATAAAATTCACTGCTAAACACAAAACATTTTTTCTTTTTGAAGAATTCCACATTCAGTGTCCTAGAATAAATACTAATTTCAGTTACATATATACCCAACATGAACATGGACTGATGCACTCTAACGAATTGTGATGTTAAGTGTTAAATGATGTCTTGAACTCAACAACTAAGGTTATGCCAACGTACATTAATGAAAAATAAAATCAGAAAACAGACTGTTTATCTTTCTAACCAGCAGAAACAATTCTTTAAATTAAAGAGAAAGGCCCCACTTCATATATATATATATATATATATATATATATATATATATATATATATATATGTTCTCACACCCTGATTGAGCACTCTGGAAAAATGGTAGAATTTGAAAAAGCAGTAGTTGCACTAGCATCTACTCATCGTTCATTCAGTAATGAATTAGAACACTGTAACTACTGGCGTATGTATACATGGTATATCACACGTTAAAAGTCTGCCTCCTTCTACAGGGTGCCCATAGCTTAGAGGTAGAATCGCCGACTGATATCAATTCGGTCGGGTTTTAATTCTGGCTAAAAGCAATCGGATGTCTAACCTTACTGATGAGCTGTGATACAGCGAAACAGATCTGTCTGCGGATGACTAGAATATATTTATATATAATGTTTAATTGTAAAATTCAATAATCTTTGAGCCAAGGTTGTTGTTTTTTAGTGGTTACTAGTTATAAAATGTATTTCAGCAAGCAGTTTCTTTTTATCGTAGAGTGCTTCCTATCGGGTGGTAGGGTTAGGGTTGATAGGTACACAGAGTCTGTCACCTTAACAGAGCAGATTCATGCTGACTTCGAACTTTCGTGAAGACACCGTTATTATGTTCTCACTCGTTAGGAGTAATATTGGCTGATAATATACGGAGTTTCATTTATTATCTAAACTTATTTATAAATGGAACTTTGTGTGTGTTTGTATGTATGTGTGTGTGTCCGTTACCTATAGACTCCGAAACAGCTGAACCGATTTTCTTGAAAATTTACACACTTGTACTATAAGCGTCTGCGAGTGTTCTTAGCTAGGTTTTGTGTCGAGGTACCCCCGATAAATATCGAAAATCGAAAAAATCGGGTCATAGAAGGAGTGGTCCAATTTTAATCAAATTTGATACACTCATAGACAAAGACATAAGAAACGATATTCAGAAGTTTCAAGGTTGCAGTTTTTACAATAGTGTAGAAAATCGATAATATATATATATATATATATATATATATATATATATATATATATATATATATATGAAAGGCAAGATGTTTTTGTGTGTGTCTGTTTATCTGCCTGTATGTCTAGTTTTTCAGCCTTTTTATTTTAGTTTTTGCTTCGTGTTTGGCTCTAAGTAGGTATACTTGTAGTTCTTAGTCTCAGTCATGATACCATTTACTCAGAGGACTTATTTAGCCTTCACGATTCAGTTTACGAAGAAAAAACTTAATTGATATTGATACCAGGAAATCAAAATTTTTACTTACATCCAATCATTTTTCTTTCAGTCTATGGTTTCGCTTTAACTGGAAACAACTATTGCTTTTTAGTCTTTCGTGTCAACGTTCAAAGAGTCTGTGCTTAAGGACCATGGATTAGTTTTAAAGCTTTCATTACACCCGAGCAACGCCGGGCTATACTGCTAGTTAAACATGTTAAGGATCAAGTTAAAAAACATTGTTTCTTTAAAACATTTAACAGAGAGTTCTGTATTTTTTAAATATTTTTTTCGTTTACAGACATGCTACATTGAATTATGATGAGCTTAAATGCTAGGATACAATGGGGTAAACAGCACAGAACTGTTTGTTGTTTTTATTCCTGGTGAGTGTCTGAATGTACGTTTCTTTTGAATTACTGAGAAAAAACAGCTGAGAACCTCATATCGAACTCTTCATCATTTCTTTCCACCCCTCCGACCTTCTTTCTTTTCTAATTCATGGAAGTGCTCTTCTCAATATCTTGATTCAATTTCGTTATTTTAACTGTTCACTATTTTTTGATTCATTAGCTGATAATGTTTTGAAAATATTTATTTTCGCTCCTTTTTCTAATTATTAATTTAGTAAATGAAATCAATTATTAACAAAAAAGAAAAGAAAAAAAGAAGGAATTAACATTAACTTTACACTGAAAGTTGGTTTTTCTTAACGATAGCAAAATGAAAAACAACGAGAATATTCTTCATTAAATAAAACAATTCTATTTGCCTTTCATCTCTAAACTGACAATGACAACCACAGAGACGGATTTCCCAATCATAATAAGGCAAGAACCTTGACTCATCGAGGAATTTCAATACAAGAATTGTGCAAAAAGAATAGAACCGGCCATGACACACTGAAATTTGAACTCGAAACATTTTGGAAATTGCAAGCCACAGTCATACCAGTTGTCATTAGATCACTTGACACTGTGACAGACAGAACATGAACATTGATAAAAAGAATTAGCATGGTTTGCGCAGTAGAACTGTTGAAGAAGAGAAGCCTTTTCGAAACGGCAAGAACAATTCGAAAAGTAATGAACACTTAAAGTCAGGGGACAATTGCCCGACACTTAAGGGTAACACACATTTTCGTAACAAAATTTAATGTAAATAATCAGTCAGAAATAAATATATAAATATGCTGTTTGATTAAAAACAATATCTTCTCAAATACTAGTATCGATTAAAAAATAATGTTCAAACAAATAAATTAAATATGTCGGTTGTTAAAACCATTTCGTTAATCTTCGAGATTTTTCGTAACATTGTATGCTTATAGTTGTTGACATTACGAAACATTTCAGGGCAGAGATAGTTATTTTTGTAAAATCGAAAATTGTGTTATATGAGGCTTAATTTGACTTTGATTAGACTGTGGAATCATTCATGGTCGAGTGGTCTAAGCCGCACCAGTTTACGACGTTTTGTGGGCGCTGTCTTATGGTCTCTTTCAAACACAGGCAATTTTAAAAGTAGTTGAGCCGATCACCGCATCTGTCGTCGGGGCAACCACTAGCATCCTGTGTTGCGGGAATCTGATTCTTGTGGCTAAGAGGTAATCTTTTATTGCTTCTTTAATGGTCTGATGCTTTGTTCGTATTGTTTATATATATATATATATATAGTGTATCGAGGCAGCAGATACTTTTCTAAACATACACTGTTAAATGTAAAAGACAATGAATGTCTATTATGTTTAATCATGAGCCATTCTAAACATCGTATTTTGGCTTTAATTTCAGGTGAAAATAAAGACAAAAATTTTCCAACATTTGGATAATTTTTTATTAAGTTGGTCCTAAGCTTTCGCCTCACATAAGCCATCTTCAGAGACATGACAAGGACGTTAACATAAAAATATCCACCATCAAAGACGATTTTATCTTATGTTGACAAAAATCTTTGCTAAGCAACAGTGACAGTTACCACAAAACACAAATAGCAAACTCAGTAAATTTGTATTGCGGTTCTATGACGTCACACCGCATGAGAGCTCGAAATGATAACAGAACCATATACTTAATGGCAATGTAATGTGTTATGAATAGATTTCAACGTGATTTTATTAAGTGTGGGTTGTTTGGATTTAATGTAGATGACCTCCAATATCTGAAGTTTCTTTTTACTATGAAGTTTCTTTTTACTATGTGTATGAGTGAGGATTATGGTACCGTTGACTAAAATCTGTCTGATATTACCTACTTGATTATGTTTTCTAAGAAATGTTGTCTAATTGTACTCTGATCAGAAAGTTGACATATATATATATATATATATATACCCATGTCTATTGAACAGGTTAAGAGGCTCATCCCTTGTTCCCTGTTTAGGATATGGTTTCCGGCTTTCTCTTTTCCAATCTTCTCACTTTGTTTTCTTGTTTTTCTTTGTTTTGTTTTGTTTTTTTCAATTGGAGTAGATAGATCTATCTATCGCCCGGTTCACACTCAACCCATGTCTATTGAACAGGTTAAGAGGATCATCCCTTGTTCCCTGTTTAGGACGTGGTTTCCGGCTTTCTCTTTTCCAATCTTCTCACTTTGTTTTCTTGTTTTTTTCTTTTAGAAATTGTTTCAAGAAGGACGGAGCAGTGTTGAGGATTTCGGAAAATCAAAGACTGATCCAATCAAGATAAAAGAAAAACGCGACCAAAGAACACACTGGAGAGGTTGGGAATTTCGACGTGGATCATCACAAAAGAGAACGCCGGGAAGAGGCTAGGAACAACACTTTCTCACATTAACTAGGTACACAAAGATGAAGGCTCGCAAGAAAATCGCCTCGTTGTGCCAAAGGTGACTTAAAAAAGAAAATCAAGGCTGGTCCATTCACGCGATCCAAGCCTGCTACATTTACCCACCTTTTGCTGAAATCCGTCGATATCAAACGCTTTCTATCCAATCTGATCTTCATCTTGAGAAGTTGCTCAAAGAATCTATTCAGATCCAGATAAAAATAGCGTTCACACCGCAAGATTCCCTCCATCCGAGACGTCCAGTTCACCATTCTTGCTATGACAAACAACGTGAGAAAGTTTAAAATTGAGATTTCAAACGTCATAAAACGATTAGTCTCACTGTTTCTTTCACGTTTCAATGTAAACTCTAAAGGATGTTTTTTTTTGTATTTTTTTTTTTTGTATTTTTCTCAACTCTTTCTCGGTTTGACAAATAAAATTAATTCGATCAATAAAAACCATTAGTTTATATGAAGAATTTCCTTCTGGTTATGAAGCACGTCAATTTCCGTCATGTCATTCATTTGATCTTTCTTTCTTTGCCTCCCCACTTCTCTCCCCACTCTCTCTCTCTCTCTATCTCTCTCTCTCTCGCACATGTGCACATATATATGACTAGCAGTATAGCCCGGCGTTGCTCGGGAGTAATGAAAGCTTTAAAACTAATCCATGGTCCTGGAGCTCAGACACTTTGGACGTTTACACGAAAGACTAAAAAGCAATAGTTGTTTCCAGTTAAAGCGAAATCGTAGACTGAAAGAAAAATGAATGGATGTAAGTCAAATTTTCATTTCCTGGTATCGATATCAAATAAGTTGTTTTCGTCGTAAACTGAATTTTGAAGGCTAAATAAGTCCTCTGAGTAAATCTTGGCTGGGACTAAGAACTACAATTATACCTACTTAAAGCCAAACCCGAAGCAAAAACTAAAATAAAAAAAAATTATGAAAAATACAGAGATAAAGGTAGATAAATAGACACACACACAAACATCGTGCCTTATATATATATATATATATATATATATATATATATATATATATATTATCGATTTTCTGTACTATTGTAAAAACTGCAACCTTGAAACTTCTGAATATCGTTTCTTATGTCTTTGTCTATGAGCGTATGAAATTTGATTAAAATCGGACCACTCCTTCTATAACCCGATTTTTTCGATTATCGATTTTCGATATTTATCGGGGGTACCTGGACACAAAACCTAACTAAGAACACTCGCAGACGCTTATAGTACAACTGTGTAAATTTTCAAGAAAATCGGTTTAGCCCTTTCGGAGTCTATAGGTAACACACACACACACACACACACACACACACACACACACACACACACACACACACACACACACACAGAGACAAAGTCCCATTTATAAATAAGTTTAGATGATTTGTGATCTTTCGTTTTGTTTCCGAAATATAATTTCCACATATCGATTGCAATTATATACAAGTCAATGCTGCAATGGAAACTTAATCATTCACTGGTGCACAGAAAATCCAAATTAAATATATCCTCAAATTTATTTTCGTATTGGCAATAGATTGAAATGTACTATACTTCCTTTAATATAGTTAAAATTTAAATATAATTTGAAATGAATCGAAATATGTACTCATTAAATTAAAATGCAATATTAACTTGACTCAAAATTATATACAAATGGAAAATTTACTAGTTGACTCCTTCTTTAATGAAAAGTCAGCCTAAGTGTGAGCTAGTTCATTAGTACCGTTCCCGGCGTTGTCGGATTTACTTTTGAAAGTCTAGCGCTTCTAAATTCTACTTGAAACATTTTGAGCTATTTTTACATTAAACTACGATATTTCAGGTCACTTTCATGAGAAGAAAGGCAATTGAAAAATTTTTAGTGCTTGGCTTTCAAATGTGATTCAGTTCGCTATTCAGTCCAAGCCGGCAACGCTGAATTGATATTTGATTACAAGCACATATATTTTAAGTAATATATATATATATATATATATATATATATATAGTACTGTGCAAAAATATTAGGACAAAACTATTTTATCTTTTATAAAACATCAAAATAAAGTTTAAAATCACCACTGTCCTAACACATTTACACACTACAGGTAGTGTACAAAAGTATTAGGACGGGGTGATTTTCCTAAAAACCTCACTGAAATTTAAATAGGGTGAAAAGCCACGTAAATTGCTAAAAATATTGATTATTTAAAACTAGGTGTAAAAGAAATGTATTAAAAAGAGGTTATATTTAATTTTTCCTATTTTCTATTAAACAATTTATTTTGAAACGACTCATTATTCTATTATCCTTGGATATGACTGACTTTGTTCTTATTCCCCCTTTCGAATTGATAAATCTAATGTTACTTCGCAAGACACACTTTGGGAACAAATACAAGCTGCTTGGCAGGAGATACCATTAAATACATTGAAGAAGCTTGCGATGTCAATGCCTGACAGAATGAAGGCTGTGATCAAAGCAAAAGGCTTTTATACTAAATATTAAATTTATTTTGTAACAAGTATTTTTCTTGTTAAAGCATTTGTTGAGTAAATCAAATAAAATTACTTTAATTAATTTTTTTATTTTCTGTCAATATGCCTCATAAAAGATAAAATAGTTCTTGTCCTAATACTTTTGCACAGTACTGTATATATACTAGGTGCGATTGGTAAATTGTCGCAATTATTTTGATGCCTCATAAAAGATAAAATAGTTCTTGTCCTAATACTTTTGCACAGTACTGTATATATACTAGGTGCGATTGGTAAATTGTCGCAATTATTTTGATGCCTCATAAAAGATAAAATAGTTCTTGTCCCAATACTTTTGCACAGTACTGTATATATACTGAGTGCGATTGGTAAATTGTCGCAATTATTTTGATGCCTCATAAAAAAGATAAAATAGTTCTTGTCCTAATACTTTTGCACAGTACTGTATATATACGCGATTGGTAAATTGTCGCAATTATTTTGATGCCTCATAAAAGATAAAATAGTTCTTGTCCTAATACTTTTGCACAGTGCTGTATATATGCTAGGTGCGATTGGAAATTGTCGCAATTATTTTTGATGCCTCATAAAAGATAAAATAGTTCTTGTCCTAATACTTTTGCACAGTACTGTATATATACTAGGTGCGATTGGTAAAGTGTCGCAGTTATTTTGATGCCTCATAAAAGATAAAATAGTTCTTGTCCTAATACTTTTGCACAGTACTGTATATATACTAGGTGCGATTGGTAAATTGTCGCAGTTATTTTGATGCACTATATAAAGATAAAATAGTTCTTGTCCTAATACTTTTGCACAGTACTGTATATATACTAGGTGCGATTGGTAAATTGTCGCAGTTATTTTGATGCCTCATAAAAGATAAATAGTTCTTGTCCTAATACTTTTGCACAGTGTATATATACTAGGTGCGATTGGTAAATTGTCGCAGTTATTTTGATGCCTCATAAAAGATAAAATAGTTCTTGTCCTAATACTTTTGCACAGTACTGTATATATACTAGGTGCGATTGGTAAATTGTCGCAATTATTTTGATGCCTCATAAAAAGATAAAATAGTTCTTGTCCTAATACTTTTGCACAGTACTGTATATATACTAGGTGCAGTTGGTAAATTGTCGCAGTTATTTTGATACCTCATAAAAGATAAAATAGTTCTTGTCCTAATACTTTCAGTACTGTATATATACTAGGTGCGATTGGTAAATTGTCGCAGTTGTTTTGATGCCTCGCAAAAGATAAAATAGTTCTTGTCCTAATACTTTTGCACAGTACTGTATATATACTAGGTGCGATTGGTAAATTGTCGCAGTTATTTTGATGCCTCATAAAAGATAAAATAGTTCTTGTCCTAATACTTTTGCACAGTACTGTATATACTAGGTGCGATTGGTAAATTGTCGCAATTATTTTGATGCCTCATAAAAGATAAAATAGTTCTTGTCCTAATACTTTTGCACAGTACTGTATATATACTAGGTGCGATTGGTAAATTGTCGCAATTATTTTGATGCCTCATAAAAGAATAAAAATAGTTCTTGTCCTAATACTTTTGCACAGTACTGTATATATACTAGGTGCGATTGGTAAATTGTCGCAGTTATTTTGATGCCCCCCCTCCTCTAAAAGATAAAATAGTTCTTGTCCTAATACTTTTGCACAGTACTGTATATATACTAGGTGCGATTGGTAAATTGTCGCAGTTATATTTTGATGCCTCATAAAAGATAAAATAGTTCTTGTCCTAATACTTTTGCAGTACTGTATATATACTAGGTGCGATTGGTAAATTGTCGCAATTATTTTGATGCCTCATAAAAGATAAAATAGTTCTTGTCCTAATACTTTTGCACAGTACTGTATATATACTAGGTGCGATTGGTAAATTGTCGCAGTTATTTTAGTGCCTCATAAAAGATAAAATAGTTCTTGTCCTAATACTTTTGCACAGTACTGTATATATACTAGGTGCGATTGGTAAATTGTCGCAATTATTTTGATGCCTCATAAAAGATAAAATAGTTCTTGTCCTAATACTTTTGCACAGTACTGTATATATACTAGGTGCGATTGGTAAATTGTCGCAATTATTTTGATGCCTCATAAAAGATAAAATAGTTCTTGTCCTAATACTTTTGCACAGTACTGTATATATATATATATATATTAGTTGGTTATGCTCATGCATAACAAACTACTATATCCACGGACTTTAGTGGTGTATTTTAGGAGCCTTTTATATTCAGTGTCAGATGGATTTATGACAACTGGATTATGTTTGTGGGTTCGTGCCACTTGTCATAAATTGCATTTATTTCTGAGATGAGTAATTTTCGATAATTTTGGAATTATTTTGAAATTTATGTGTTAGTATTATGTAGTGGTCATGAGTTCGATCCTTGGACTTGGTAGTGGCGAACCAAATTCTAACATAAAAGAACAATAATTGATTTAACAGGATATTTCGCAATAATCAACGAGATAATCCACATCAGCCAATCTATGGACACCTGGTGATGACGTGAGGGTACTTGGTCGAAACGTTGTGTCTATCATAACACCTATATTAACCGAAATGAGAACAAAATTTCGTAATAATTCCAAGATTATTGAAAAAATATTATTTCTAATCCGATGACTACAACTAAAATTGAAGTATTTAGAAAAATATAAGATTTGGCATCCCGACTTGGCAGCTCAGTTACAGTCGCTTTCTCACCGGCGCAATGTGACCCCCTGTGTCTCTTCTACAAATACTTTCACAGCTTCTGCTCCGATGAACTTAGCTCTCTTGTGCCCCTATATATAAATTTAATCGAGCCACAAGATTAGCAACTAGGTCCCACCCTTTTACTGTGAAACCAATAAAATGTAAGCACAAATTCTACTCCAGCAGCTTCTTTTCTCGCACTTCTCGCCTGTGAAATTCCTTTCCGTTTACTTGCTTCCTCGACAGCTACAATCTCCAAGAATTTAAATGTAAAGTCAATAGTCAACTCCTATCTCACTAACCTGCATCCTCTCTCTCTCATGTTCCTTTCTCCATCCAATTCACTCTCATCAGTATTCCCATTCTTTTTTCAACCACTTCCTGACACCCACTATAACCTGTCAATCTTTCTCATAACTTTCCTCCTATGTAACACCCTGCAAGACAGTGGCATTAAAATGCCGTTCTTAGGGCGATAAGATTATAAAAACAATTAATGACTAGCAATGTTCATTAAATTAAAATTCAACTAAAAGTTTCTATACTATTATAATGTGGATATAAAGTGGGGTATCAGTTATCCATTACAATCAATATATAAACAGATATCCCACTTTATGGCCACAGTTTTCCTTCTCTTACCCACTTCCTGACACCCCCTATAACCTGTCACTTTTTCTCATAACTTAATCCAATGAGATTAGCGAAAGAAAATCTTGAAATCTCCAATTGAAGTGAACAACCATTAATCTCAGACTAAAATCTTTTGCTTGGTTGTAAAAATAGGAATTCGACGACTGTTTATATTCTATTTCCGTTTGCTGTTTTTTTTGTTTTGTATATAAAGAATTTTCCGCAACTTATCAAAGTGTCATCGAATTTAATTATTTCTTTTTTTCTTTTTTTTTTTGAGCCATATTTTTAATTAACCCAAATGTGTACGTTCGTCCGGCCTGGTTCGGCGTGGTAAAGATACAGCTAGCAAGATTTCAACGTGTCTTCCTTAGGATCAAAATTCACAGCGTGGGCAAAGAGGAACACTGTTGTAATAGACGATATGAAGACCAGCTATTCGACGAGCGACACGAGAGCATCGTCATAATTGGTGCCGTGTCGACAGCATAAACCCTGACTCGGGTTTCGGACCTCATTATAATTGGTTTCCGTGACCGGGTTAGGCACAGCCGAACTGACCACGTCATAGCGGGTCATTTTACTTTTAGTTTCAGTTTGAGCTAGCTACTCCAATACAAAAAAACCCGATACGTGTAATCAACTAACAAAAAGCGCTCAATACTTAGGTAGAGCGGAATTTTTTACTTATATATATGTATATATAAGAAAAATTAAGGCAGACACGTTATTTAATGGCAAATCAGAAATTCAGGATTTTTTGTGTAAAATCCTTTGTACAATAAAGACGGAAGCTGATGATGGTTCGCCTAAATATAGGCCTAAACCTCCGCTTAACCATGGAATAACGTGTCTGTCCTTATTTTTACACACACACACACACACACACACACACACACACACACACACACACATATATATATATATATATAGTCATCCGCAGACAGATCTGTTTCGCTGTATCATAGTTCATCATTACGGTTAGACATCCGATTGCTTTTTACCCAGGATTGAAACCCAACCGAATTGGTGTCAGTTGGCGATTCTACCTCTGAGCTATTGGCGCTCGGCAGAATGAGGCAGACTTTTAGCGCATGATGTATCATACGCCAATAGCTAGAGTGCTATAATTCATTACTATATATATATATATATATAAGTTCCAAATGCCAATCTGAATCTTAGAAACAATACAATTGTCAACTACATTTTGATAGCATAAAAGTTCATGGATAAATATGACCCTAAAATTAAACTTCTGCGTGACTAGTTGCACCAGAGAGTTAAATTCCAACAACCTCTGATGTTCAAACCCTACAGTATTGCTTAAAATCAAATCGATAATGAAATGAATGTTTTTTTTAGAATTAGGTAAGATTAATTATACAAATTTGAAAGAAATTGTAAGCAACAACAAAACAAGATTTTGTACGTCCAGTTATAGAATATTTGGTAGAAAATAATTACTTGTTCAGTCGTCAAAAGTTAGCGATGATATCCTTCTTTTTATGTTAAGAATTTATATAAAATTGCGGTTTAAATTCTTTCGTTATAGAGTTAAGTTTTGTATTATCGGTCTGTCCAAAAACCGTATAAATACAATTGACATCTGGTGAATACTGAAAGAAATTATCAGATATTTAAATTCTTTATGTTAAGTGAGCCATTTTCAGTAATGGTTCCCAAAATGGTTGGGACGAAATAACGTTCAGATACAGTGATAGGTGCTTTTGACATTAAAAGTTTCAAAACTTAATAAATCTTTTTTGGTATCTGTATTTAATACTCTTAATGCCAATCAAAAAGGGTGCATAATTTTCCATGATTAAGTATAAATAAAAAAAAGTTAATATATCATGGCAAACAGCTATGTAAATCAGTTTACAATCCATCTCTATTTTCTCAAACAGTACTTGGTGTAATGCCGACTGGCGGTTGAGAGCGAGGAAAAATTTACTCGCCCCCAAATTATTTTACTCGACCGACTCCATTTCATTAATAGTTGCCTTACTTAAACATAGCGAAAACAAAAAATGAAATTTTAATTAAAATTTCTAACGTGTTAGAAAGGATTTAACTTTAAAAAAAAATAATAACAAAAAAATTTGATCTTAATAATAGCATAAACATTTTGGTGATAAAACTTTGTTTTAACATCATGATATTCTGTTTATTTTTCTTTTTCTTTTGGCAATTGAGTGGAGGTACCTAAATCCGTAGTTTCTTTCTTCTGGTTGATTACAGTCTTCATCTCATAGATGATAAAAATAACAAATCTGATTTTCTTAACGATTTTCTACAAAAAAAATTACTTGTATAATTTGTCTTTTTTCGGTGCGTGGTTGAAAGAAGTGTGCGTATTTTTTTCTTTCGAATGTTTTTTGTTACTTTTCGTAAGCAGAGAGGAAATATAGATGTTGAGTCAATGATAATATTTTTCCAAATGATTTTCTAAAAATCTGTGAGAGTCTTTAATCTGGGTGACAGACATATTTTGGCTCAACTCTAGTTAAACGAATGTTTACACTGACCGGGACGATAAAAGCGAGGCAGGAGCTTGTCAATATAAATTTCATTTGTCAGATCTTGCTTTGATGATTGCGGGATGTCTCTGTCTTTTGTTTAACTACATATTTTGATGTAACTCAGGCACCATGCATAAGACCATATGTTCAATAATGTCATTGTAGGTCATTCATTTATGAGTAAACAAATATTTTCATATTTATATTTTTATAAAACAGTCAATAATGACTATTTCATTAGAATTGACTAATATATTTTTATAATCTGCTAAATGTAAGATTATTCTTGTTAACAAGTAAACCCATAAAAATACTGTTTAACGTTTTTGTTATCAATTCTCAAAGAACAAAGAAAATGTATGCAATCAATTTTCTTTTATTGGGTTTTATTAAAATTCTGATCACCACTTTTTAAAACAATAAAAAATTGCCGAGGGTGTCCAAAGTGTATGCAGTAATAGCGGTGTCAAGGAATTAACGCCACTTTTTTTGCGAGCACGAATGTTAAACATTAACAAATTTTCTTTGACCCTTTATCTCTCTCATTCCTATTTCTTTTTTCTCTCTCTTTCTTTCTCTGTCTCTCTATCTATATATATATATGTGTGTGTTTGTGTGCGTATGTGTGTGTTTGTGCACGTGTATCTTTGTGTTTATATGTGTGTGTATATAGGAGGTCTGAACGGAAATTATCCATGTTATCTAGGCAAGGTCTCCATAGAATACATTTTTCAAACATTAATCACTTACCCTTGTATCCCTTCCTCTTTTCGAATCAGTCTGACATTTCTCTCGTGGCGGTCTCACCATTCGATGCCACGTCACATTTTTCTTAATTTCATCTGCTGTCAGCAAAATGCCAACGCGATGTTCAAGTCTTCAATCCCGGTCATTGCGAATGAGACGGTCACTGTCTGTAACAGGTTGCCAAGTTGCATGAAGACCACACAAATGATTCTTCAGATATTGAATATGGGTTGAAACGTACCGTAAAGACCTTGAACACACCACGTTTATATCCTCAAATACTATATTCGAGGCCCTATGCTTTTTCTGATTTTCATCAATGGACTTCCTGATGTAATCAGTGCCCAATTAGGCATCTATGCAGATGACACCACCATTTACTCTCGTCTCAAGAGGAAATCCTCCAAAGCTGACAAGTAAACCTGGCTGCTGCCCTTCAAAAGGACCTCCAATCTGTGATTGAATGTGGTAAGAAATGGCTACTAAATTTTAATGCCTCCAAAACAAATCTGCTCTCTTTTAACCACTATAGAGAAACATTCCTGCCTATCATCAAAATGGATGACGCTAGTCTCCTAGAGAGCAACACTCTGTGCCTCTTTGGCCTCAATCTCTCAAATGAACTCAAATAGAATGACTACATTGAATCTATTGCTGCATCTACTGCTAGGAAGGTTGGTTCACTGTATCGGACATGGAAGATTTTTTCATCAGAATTTATTTCATACATTTATAAATCTACCATTCGTCCGTGCATTGAATACTGTTGCCATATCTGGTAGGGTGACCCTTGTATTTATCTTGATGTTCTCGACAAAATCCAAAGGAGGATGTGCAGTATAATCGATCCGGACTAAGCAGCTCGTCTATAATCACATACTCATTAACGTGATGTGGCTTCCCTCTGTCTTTTCTACAAGTATTTTCATAGAAACTGCTCAAATGGTTATAAAAATCCGGACTCGGCGAGAAAAATCAGTTTTTATGAGTAGCTGTGAGAAGCTTTGAGTTTGTCTCAGTTTAGAGTCGGAGTGAGTCTCTGGAATTATAGTCGAAATGTAACGACGTGGAAAAAGGTTCCCAACTGGGGAGCCATGACTCACGGCCGGTTGCCTACCATAGAACTTATGGCTAAAGAGTTAATGTAGAATGAAGCCTGCCGCCGATTAACTTAAAGGGTTAATGTTGAATAATGCGCCTCCGATAGGAATCTCGAAGGAACGTTATTGTTTTGTTTTTTTTAATCATGGGAGAATCGAAAATTCTGATTCCTCGTTTGATCTACTTCGGTAAACTCCGTAAAACTCCGATAAGGACCCGAATGGACTTTGTTATTTTAGAAGTTGTATAGAGAATTGACAACCTTGCTTACAGAGAATATGTGGAAAGACGTTAATGAAAATTTAATGAATACGTGAAAAGAATTTAGTGAAAATTTGAAAAGCTCTGTTTACTTTAACAAATCTTAGAAAAGACATTTTTATTTAAGGATTGAAAGCTCTGATATTTTCAAACGAACTCTCTCCCTCTCTCTCTCTCTCTCTCCCTTTTTTAATTTGGCATTCCGACAACTGTATTATCATTCTGACAACGGTATTGTCTGCTCCTGTGAAAGAAAAACATTGTATTTTTTTATATAAAGATATTCTTCGTAACACTCCAGGCGTGTTCGACCTTATTCATTTATTTTATTATTTTATTTTATTTTTATGCCTTATTGATTTTTAACCACAAGTCTACACCAGTGTCTGAACTGGCTTTGAGGGAAAGACGCCTACTGAGGTTGCACAACGCGACCTCTGAGATCAATTCACAGTGACACGTTGTTGCAATAGACGTCTCGAAAACCAGCTTTTGTGATGGCATCATTAGACGAGATCATCACGACCAGCAACAGCGACCGAACCAACCGACCAACCGAGTGGCAGTGTCACAACTTCTGACGTCACGACCGTCGACAAGAACAAGCGTTACAATTAGACGAGACGTGCCAGCCCCGGGCATAACGTGTCACAGCTACAATTTCCAAAAATTTAAATGCAACGTCAGTTGCCATTTTTTATCTACTTGATTCCCGTCCATCCTTTATGGTTTCTTCGATATCCCCTGTACCATTTTTTATTCTCTCACTGTAATAGCCTGTGCCCCAGTGGCATTTTTGCGTTGCTTGGGGTGAAATGAATCATAGGTATCTTTATTTTAGCGTTTTCCCCACTTTTTTTTTTGCTCTTCATTTTCGTTGCTGTTCTTTTCCTTTGATTTATAATTCCAACGATTTTCTGATGAGAGGTTGGAAGAAAGGTCTCTTGAGACTGTAAATAAATTCCTTGTTTTTAAAGTAGTGTTCAAATTTTATACCTCCAAACATTTGTTTTATATATATATATATATATATATATATATATATATATATATATATATATATTCCCTTTGTAAACGAGTTATTACGAGTTATTACGCGACCTAGGTTTTTACCATGAGTAGAATCCTAGGTCGCGTAATTGTAAACACGTTTACAAATGGAAAGTCATCAAAAGTTCTACAATATAATTGTATTGAACACTTTTTAATACAAATGTGCACTGGTCTAATCTTATTAGGACCAACAATTAAGTAATTAAACAAATTAAACATGGAAATTCTTCTACTTAGTATAAATTTAAATGCAGTACTAGATTGACCGCAAGGTCTCATCAATTTCTAGTTGAAATACCTCGGTGTGTTCGTAAGTTCTATGCTAAGTTTTTTCTATCGCATTTCTTGCTTGTGGATCTCTCTTTCGACTTCTGGCTTTGATCTTCAAAAATTGAAATTCAATGTCAATCGTTATCTTCTGTCTTCTTAAATATTATTTTTCCTATTCTTCCTTTTCTTTAATAGTAGTTTTTCTCTTATCCTCTAATAATCTGTAAGTTCTTGCGTCTTAGTGGCTTTATTGCCTTGCTTTAGTTGAAATGATTAAAAAGTATATTCTCAGACATTTTCTGTGTTTGGTTATTACCACAGTTTTAAAATCAGCCTTTTCTTTCCTCTAAATCAGTGGTTTTGTCATCTCCCCCTACACCCAGTTCAACCATCCAGATTTCCCCCTTCATGTGTATGAAAGAAAGAGCAGTTAAAATACACTGAGACTATTTACTAATTTATTTTTCAAATGTACAAATATACTGATAAACTTATAGTTACAGAGTAAAGTGGATAGAGAGCAGTTAGTAACAACTAAGCATAGCCATAGAGAGCGGTTAGTAACAAATAAAAGGACTTTTGTTTGCTCTTCTACTTCAGAATTAAATTAGTGAGGAGGGTGATGCTGCTTCTTGTGCACCAGTTTATCAATATCAGGGTTAGTCTTGGCAAGCGCGCAACTTATGTCACATTTCACCTCCAGTCGATGTTGTGCTTTGGGCTTGATTGTGAGTAAAGTAGAAACTCCTGACTCACAAAGGTAAGTTGTAGAAAACAGAATGATGATCTTCCATTATTTCAAAATAAAAACAAAATTTTTTATTTGATAAACATCCTATTATTTTTAATGACTTTCCTGCATCGTCGACCACATGATCTAATTAATTTCTTGCAAAAATCAGCAGTAATTCCCTACCATTCGATAAAAGAGAAATACTTGTAAAAGCCTGAACTAAGGTGAGGAATAGCCGGGTGAACGCCAGTAGAAAAGTGTTAGAAATTTGGGTTGGAGACCCTGCGTACTACGAAAAGTACGGACAATAGAACTTTTGGCAAGCGCGCAACGTATGTCATATTCCACCTCCAGTCGGTTACGTTCTTTGGGCTTGATTTTTTTTTTTAATCATCTCACCCCAAGCAAGGCATTCCACTGCCACTATTGCGCATGGGGCTACATAGGGGAAGGTAAAGAGAAGGAGTGGTTAGACATAGGGAATGTCAGGAGGAAGGTGACAGATGAGTAAGGATACCGAGGATGAGGGTTGGGCAGATGGGAAGAGTGTTTGATAGAATAGGAGCAGGTTAGTGTGTTAGGAGGTGTCTGTTTGACCTTACATTTAAACTCCTGGAGATTGTAGCCGATTGTGAGTAAAGTAGAAAATCCCGCATTGTAGGTCATGTAAGTAGCTTCAAATTAACCCCCACCCCACCAAGGGGTAAATTTCTCCTAGTTCGGGAATCGCTGCTCTAGATGGTCTATCTTCCTGGGTTGTCAAAGTCAATCTGCACGAAGCAGCTGCTTATGAGGCGATAGTTTTCCTTCCTTCGACCATTTACCAGATTGGAACTGGAATTAGTTGTCGGAGACTATTTGAGACGCACGCCATGGAAGCATTACTTGCTGATCTTGTGTATAATTCAATTTATTCTTCTGTTTAGATCTTTTATATTTTAACCATAAAGATTCTTCTTCTATGCATGATTTAGTGTGTTCATAATTTTATGACATTTGCGGTGTTTTGTGGTGCAGTGGATATCGGCTCGGAACGAGAAATCGGGGAGCCGAGTTCGAATTCCAGTTGAATTCATTGCATTCACTTACGCGTAAATACCCTTGGGAAAGGTATTAATCCGTCTATTTCTTCAAGTTATGGGTTGAATAAGAGGACAGATTGGGTTCTATAGCCTTGGTTGGCAACTAGTCTACCGCAGAAAGCAATGGCAACCTACTGCGAGATAATCTTCTGCCCAGTCAGTAATGACTCGAAAGAGACATGATCACCCAAGCGTGTATCACGTTTGGCACTTAACTGACTGACTGAATATAATAGTTGAAAACAGGATTAAGGCTCCCAATGGGCATAAAGTGGAGGATCAGTTTCATACTGTTATGAAGTAATAAACTGATCCCCCACTAATTACTGCTTAATAATATAATACATCTCTTCCCCCTCTAGCTATGAGTCAAATAATAGGAGCGATTGGGTTCTATAGCTTTGGCTGGCAACCAGTCTACCGCAGAAAGCAATGGCAAACTACTGCGGGATTATCTTCTGCCCAGTCAGTCATGTTTCTTTCGAGACATAATCGCCCAAGCGTGTTTCACGTATGGCACTTAACTGACTGACTTATTAACTGTATACACCGTCACCCTTCACCTAATCTAATTTCCTCTCTGTGCTAAATGTAACATTTGAATTTTCAGGTTAGAAAAAGGAGATTGTCATTTTTACAACAGTCGAAATATATTCTGGATTTATAACCGTTTAATTATGTATTGATTGTTCTCTATATTTCATATTGCTCTGGACAATATCCTTTGAGCACTCTATTTTTATCTATTTAATATTTCATATTAATTAGTTAAAATCTTTTGGATTATCCTTTATGGTATTTTGTCTTTTTCACTTATTCCGATATATATATATATATATATATATATATATATATATATATATATTCTAGAAAATCTTTTAGATATTCTACAATTTCATGGGTAATACGTATTTCGCAGCAAAAAAAAAAAAAAGGAAAAAAAAAGAAAAAAAACTGCTGCTTTTCAGACCCAAATGCTACAACAGTTAATATTCAAAATCATTCAGAAAAGCATTACATACAGACACTCACGTGCCCATATCGAGAATAGACATTTGTAACGGTCATCTACGAAAAACAATTCTTTTCTGGATGATTTTGAACATTAACTGTTGTATCATTTGGGTCTGACGAGCAGAAGGTTTTCTTCCTTTTTTTTTTACTGGGTAATACGTATTACCCATGAAATTGTAGAATATCTAAATTTTTTTCTAGATTATATTACTTTGTTAAATTAAATAAATAAATTTAACATTGAGTTCTTTTTGAGTTAGTCTCTATTGGAATTTACCTGACTTAAATACCAAATATTCTACGTTTTATATATATATATATATATATATATATATATATATACATATTTATTCCCATGTATATATATATATATGTGTGTGTGTGTGTGTGTGTGTGTGTGTGTGTGTGTGTGTGTGAGAGAGAGAGAGAGAGATCTCTGCACATTTTAATTTAAAGGTTCATTAAGTTTGGCAAGGCACAAGTTCAAATATCGGGAGAAGTGGATTCTGTTGCACCAATCTTTAAAATTGAAAGTTCTTGATTTGAAAATTACCCTCAAAATCTTAATTTCTATTTGACTTCTTGAACCTAAGAACTTAAAATCCTTAAATAAAAACAATTACTAATTAATTTTAGATATGAAAACACAAACGTTCCTCCCTGACGGAATTGAGATAGTCTTTGTCATTTTTTGTTGTGCCCTGCGTACATATGCAGAAAGTGGAATCCACGACCTGAGTTGACATTTTACATGCTAGCCTTTTGCGCTCACTTCCACACAAAGCCTTTTGTGAAAAGCACAGTTACCTCTCTTTTTTTCTCAGCTATGTGTTAAATAGCAGGGTAAATTGGGGCATCTAATTTTGCGGAGGAACAAAGAGAAGGAAAACTCTGAATTTCACTCTGTGGATAAGACAACAGAAAACTACTCCGCTATCTTTCCCAAGAATACATGCTAAATTCACACATAATAAAGAAAGGGTGTCTGTGGAAAGCCTTAACAGCCCACACCCTGAAGAAACACACATTTAAGAAAAATCTATTTAACAAACATACATATAAGATGGAAGAGTTTAAAATCAAATTCTTTCAAAAAATTCTCTTTTAGTCAAATTTAAGATTAAAACAAAAATATTAAGGTGACTCGGAAGAACATGCCAGTACATATTTTATTTACAAAAATAATTGTTTCTTCTTTTGCTATTATTTTAACGAGCGTTTATCCCATTCTCTAAAATTCAATACGCTGAGCATATTTGTATATATTTGTTTGAAATATCAACAGCTTTTATCAAGATTGTGTTAATTTTATTTACGCTTGCATCAATAAATGCCATATGATAATCTTTTTGTTGCGACAATGGAAATAGTTCACGAATCCGAAAGGTGAAAAGACCGACCCTGTGAAAGTACATGAAAAATTGGTAAAAAACAGTTTTAAAGCCTGAAGTATAGGGAGTTAATGTTTCTTTTGTTTGGCCTTGTGTCAGACTTAACCAGACTCCCTACAGATTACAGGGTTTATACAGAATTATCATCATCAGAAGGTTTTCATCAGAAGGTTGGTTGTCAGTTGGAATGTGTGGATTAGTGTAGAAGAGTGGAATAATAAAATATACACATTTTTGCATGTTAAAATAGAAATTTATTAAGAGGCAAGAACAAGAAGAATTCCTAGAAATTAATGTTCACTGAGAAAGTTAAGGTATCAAGAGTTCTTACAAAATGTTCTGTTAGTAATTGTTGAGAGAGATAAGGAGAAAGAGAACAAGGTGCGACCTGACCTTATCTCCGGGTTGATTTGAAGTTGCTGTTACATTTTAGATGTGTGCCAGCAAAACCACCTCCTCTGACTGACCGCCGTAACCGGTTAGAGACCTTCCGTAAATATTGACCCAGTCATTTAGGGTGGCTCCCGCAAGCAATTTGTCCTTTAGCTGTTGAAAAACGTTTCTCTGGTGTATTTTGAATTTTGCGATTTGATGACTGATCAGGATCCAGAGTTCCGCTACAAGCCTCATACAAGATAATTTATATTTTCTTTAACATCAGTAAATAGTAACCCAGTATAAAGAAAAAAAGAAATCTAAAATGGTCAAATATATCATTATAGCAACGAAAACAGTTGAACATAAATAAAGTGCTGAGGGGCAAAAGTGGTTAGGGAATGTTGAAAACAAATATCACTCAAAGAAACAGAAGCGAACATTTTCAGAAAAATTAAGTTTACGTTCAACAATGTTTTCTTACA
Source organism: Ascarosepion bandense (assembly GCA_037127315.1). Classification (NCBI taxonomy): domain Eukaryota; kingdom Metazoa; phylum Mollusca; class Cephalopoda; order Sepiida; family Sepiidae; genus Ascarosepion; species Ascarosepion bandense. The sequence goes on along the minus strand of JBBBDQ010001220.1, from coordinate 2,784,471 downwards.
GAATTTATTTGTATAGCGAAATGATTCTAAAAAACAACTGGATAATGTACAGGGAAAATCAGCTAATATGACCGTAACATTTCTAAGATACGCAGATGACACTGTAATGATAGATTTTAAAAGGAAAACTGAAAGAAAGATTAAGCAAAATGGTGGTCGAGAAAAGCAAGGTCAGATCCTTAATTGTCAGAAGATAGAATCAATGGTAGGGAAAAAAAAAAGAAAGACAAAGGTGATAGTTATGAATCGGGAACAGAAAGAAAAGGGGATAATTCAATTAGCTCTCATTCTGTCATCACTGTGTCATTTGCGAATCTTAGAAATGTTACGGTCATATCAGCCGATTATCCGAGTAGATTTGACTTCGACCATATTTTTTCTTTGCATTTTTTGCGGTTTTTACTGCAATGCTCCATGTTTCTTTCTTTCGTCCATTTTTTTGTCCTTTCTTTAGTTGTTACTTGATTTCTTTCTTTCCTATAATTATTTTTATTTCTTTTATCATGCCTTTTGGCTTGCTAATTTTATATAATTTTTTATTCCTTCTTCTCTGTATACGTTTTGCTTTCTGTAACATTCTCTCTTTTGCCCTCCTTCCTTCCTTCCTTCCTTCCTTCCTTCCTTCCTTCCTTGTGCGTCTACTGGATTCTTTAAGTTCTTTCTTTTTTGTGCATCTGAAAACTGGCAACAATTTTCTTTAATCCCATAATTTTTTCCATTTTCTGTGACACTTATTTTATTTGCTCTTCTAGCAATTGATGAAGAATTCCTTCTATCGTATATTTTTGCCTGTATCGCAATTTGTATACTTTTCTTTTCTTTTCCCCTTTTGTTTGTTTCTTTACGATATATCTTAGCTTTTAGCGTGTTGACTTTTCTACTAACTCTTTCTTTCTTTCTTTCTTTCTTTCTTTCTTTCTTTCTTTCTTTTTACATCTGCTGACTTACTAAAAATTTTATAGTTTTCCGCGCCTGACGTCGTGTACAATTTTCTTTCTTTCGTTCTTTATTTTTCTCGTACATTTTTTCGCCATTTCTCTTTCTTTCTTTCTTTCTTGTGCGAACTTACTCTAATTTTCTTTCATTCTTTATTTTTTTCTTCACTTTGGGTGTATCTGCTTGTTTGCAGAGTGTTTCATTTTTTTATTATTTATTTGTTTTTTCATGGTAAAATCTTTTCTTTCTTTTTGTTTTCTAATTTTCTTGCTAAAGCATTCTTTCTTTCTTTCTTTTTTCTTTTCCATTTCTTCTTTCTTTCTTTTTTCTTTTTCCTCTCTTTCTTTTTTCCCTTCTTCTTTCTTTTTCTTTTTCTTTATTTCTTTTCCTTTCTTCTTTCTTTCTTTTTCTTTCTTTCTTTCTTTCTAAAATATTCAGTTTGTTTTATTTATTTATATGCGTGATTGTTGCTAGACTCTTTGTAATGTTCTTGTTTCCTTTTTCTTTCTTGTTTTCTTTATTTCGTTTTTCCTTCTTTCTTTCTTTCTTTCTTTCTTTCTTTCTTTCTTTCTCTTTTTTCCTTTCATTTTTCACGATTCTAGTTTTTCTTTACTTGTTAGCTTTCATTTTTCCTTTTCCTAACGTTTCGTGGCTTCTTTTTCTTGCCTCTCGCCTTCTTCCTCATTCACCGTCGATCCTACATTTCCTTCTTTTCCCTCCTCGTTCTCTCATAAAAAAAAAAACAACAAAAAAAAAAACAACATATTAGCGGTAAGGCGTTAAAACTCAAAGTGCTTTCATAATTGTCACTTCTAAAAGAGTTCGTGTCATTGTGTTAGACGCGAAATGCTAGTTAATTTCGCTCCTACACTGAAGAAGTCGATTAACCTTTCGATTAGGCACAATATTTCCATGAATTGGCAACTGTCAAGTTATCGCCGAGTGAAGTAAACGCGTGCAAATGATTACCCACTTGTGCTTCATGTCGCACTGATTTGCAGACCGGCAGTGGTGCTTCATTCCCAACGGCCGGGGATCGAGTTGAAATCAAGTAAATCTAGAATTAGGAATCAAGGTTTTTCTCCAAACTTTAGTCTTTCCCAGTTGATTTGCGAAACACCATCTTCTTAGGTTAAATGTATTTTAATTTGAATCTGATGGACAGCAAATTGCTCACTTGTTTTGAGGAATAACGGAACACAATCTTCTTTAGTTAAATTTATGTCATTTTGATTCTATGATGTGTGTTGTTGTGAGGATGTGCATTCCAGTCGAATTTCTTGCATTCACTTACGCACAAATACCCTTGCGAAAGGTATTAATCCGTCTCTTTCTTCCATTTATGGGTTAAATAATATGGCAGATTGGGTTCTATAGCCTTGGTCGGCAACCAGTCTACCGCAGAAAGCAATGGCAACCTACTGCTGGATAAAATTCTGCCCAGTAAGTCATGTCTCTTTTGAGACATGATCGCCCAAATGCGTGTATCGCGTATGGCACTTAACTGACTGACTGATGTGTGTTGTGGTGCAGTTGATATCGGCTCAAGACGAAAAATCGGAGAGACGAGTTCAAATTTGTTTCATTTACTTACTCCAAATACCCTTGAGAAAGGTATTAAACCACCGTTTGTCCCTCAAGCTTGGGATTAAATAGCAGGATAAATTGAGTTCTGTAAACTTGGTTGGCAACCAGTCTACCGCGGAAAGTAACGGTAATCTACCGCGTGAAAATCTTTTACTCTTTCGAGACATGTTTGCTCAAGTGTGTATCACGTGTGGCACTTAAGTGACTGACTGATGGACAGCAAATTGCTCTCACTCACTCGTTTTCTTGCTACAACTACTACTTCTGGGGAGCAACACTGCACCTACTTGGCGTCATTTTCTAACTTACCTGAAGTGTGACGGCTACATCGAATCTATAACTGCTTTTACTGCTTAGAAGGTTGGGTCACTTTGTCGGTCTAGGAAGATTTTCTCGTCTGAATCCATCTACTATTGGTCCGTGCATTGAATACTGTTGCCATATCTGGTCGGGTACTCCTGATATTCATCTCAAGGTTCTCGATAAAATCCGAAGAAGAATCTGTAATATAATCGGCCCTGATTTGCATCTCGATTTTTTTATAATCATAAGGCATTTTACTGTCATTCTTGTGCAGGGGATTACATAGGAGGAAAGTTACGAGAAGATAGTGTCAGGTTATAGGGGTGTCAAAATGTGAGTAAGAGAAATATGAGAATACGATCTATCTATCTATCTATCTATCTATCTATCTATCTATCTATCTATCTCAGTCTGTTCATATCTATCTATCTATCTATCTATCTATCTATCTATCTATCTATCTATCTCAGTCTGTTTATATCTATCTATCTATCTATCTATCTATCTATCTATCTATCTATCTATCTATCTATCTCAGTCTGTTTCTATCTATCTATCTATCTATCTATCTATCTATCTATCTCAGTCTATTCAGATCTATCTATCTATCTATCTATCTATCTATCTATCTACGACTTTTCATATCTATCTTTTTTTTAACCATATCACCCCAAGCAAGGCATATTACTGCCACTGTTGTGTAGAGGGTTATATAGGAGGAAGATTATGATAAAGTGTTACAGGTTATAGGGGGTGTCAGGAAGTGGGTAAGAGAAGAATGAGAATACCGACTATCTATCTATCTATCTATCTATCTATCTATCTATCTATCTATCTATCTCGGACTTTTCATATCTATCTTTTTTATAATCATATCGCCCAAGCAAAGCATTTTACTTCCACTGTTTTGCAGGGATTTACACAGGAGGAAAGTTATGAGAAAGAGTACAGTTTATAGGGGGTGTCAGGAAGTGGGTAAGAGAAGGATGAAAATACTGACTATCTATCTATCTATCTATCTATCTATCTATCTATCTATCTATCTCGGTCTGTTCATATCTATCTATCTATCTATCTATCTATCTATCTATCTATCTATCTATCTCGGACTTTTCATATCTATCTTTTTTATAATCATATCGCTCCAAGCAAGGCATTTTACTACCACTGTTTTGCAGGGGGTTACATAGGAGGAAAGTTATGAAAAAGAGTGACAGGTTACTATTGACTTTACATTTGAATTCTTGAAGATTGTAGCTGTCTGGAAAGCAATGGAATTCCACAGTCGGGAAGTGCGAGAAAAGAAGCTGATAGAATAGAATTTGCGTCAGTCCAATTCTCACAAATGTGACGTTAACCATAACCATCTCTCTATTATACAAATATTTTCATGGTAAATGTGACGATCATTTGTCCCATGTTACCCGGACCACATGAATTTATGTGTGCTACTAGACTGGCATCTAGGTTCTACACTTGTACTGTTGAAATAGTTAAATATAACCATTACTTCTACTCGAACAGTTTCTTTCCCGCACTTCCCGCCTGTAGAATTCCCTTCTGTTTACTTGTTTCCCGGATAGCTACAATCTCCAAAGATTTAAATGCAATGTCAGTTTCCATTCATTGTTTATCCTTCCCTTTA
>JBBBDQ010001220.1:2727500-2775000 GCA_037127315.1 Ascarosepion bandense | reverse complement strand
AATTTGAGTTGGAAGGAAAGACGTTATTTAAGCGGCCACACGTCGTATAAACTACATAATTTCTCCAGCAGATCAAGGTGTTCAACTGCAACTCCTGCAAGTCGATGTTAATCAATACTATCGGGGAGGTTAAAGTGCCGGACATTAATAGTTACGCCCTGAATCCAGCCGGTGGAATAAGACAGGTAGTATATCTCACAAATTTATTCTTTCCGAAATATCCGATGTGACCAGGAAGATAGCCGAGAATTCTCGCACGCACGTCATCCGGGCATTTCTTATTTAAAATTTGACACTTCTGGCTCTCACCTTTGGGTGCGTCGTTAAACGGGTAACTAAGCAGCGGCTCTCCAGCTACTAAAGATTTCTTGAAGGCGGCCCACGGAAATAAGAATCATCTGCTTGAGGTGTGCAGTCAAATTTGAGCCACTATTTTGGAGTAGATTTTCAAAGATGAACCTGTGTGCGAATCTTGTAAAAATATATTTATCTTTTCTATTGGTTGGTTGTTTTTATGCATATCAACCTCGGTGGGTCATTTATTGCTAACTAAATTTTATTTATTTATTGCTGGTAATACCTTCTTTTTTTTCAACAATTTTATTGGTGTTTTTATATAAGTTTTGTGTCTAGTAATACTTTTTTCTTTTCGAGTATCAAGATTCATTGTGATTTGTTTATAAGGGCAGAGTCCCCAAGTCCTACCCTGTTATTTAACCCATAACTGGAGGGAATGATCAATACCTTTCCCAAGGGTACCAGTGCTTAAGTGAATGCAGGGTATTCAACTGGAATTCGAACTCAGCTCACCGATTTCACTTTCCGAGCCGATATCCACTGCACCAAAACGCACATCCTTCACGATACGCTTACAGCACCTGATATTCCCAAGCGGTCACCCATCTAAGTACTGACCAGGCTCAACGTTGCTTAACTTCGATGATCGAACGAGAACTGAGGAATTCAACGTGATGTGGCCGTAAGACTCTCGCTATTGGAATTTTTTCTTTATATCATACTTTGTTCTCAAATACCTTCCGCTATAAACGCACACGAAAATATATACACATATGCAAACACACAAACCCTAAAAAAACACGGGCATATAAATAAGACAGACTCTGAAAAACTAGTTAGAGGTTTAAAATAATATTCTGTTTTCATTGTGGTATTTCCGTAATAACATCATCAGAACAGGTGAAAAAACGTTGGAAGCACTCGTTACTATGGCAACCAGTATAAGAAAATAAACTGCGGTTAATTTGAATTTGAGGGGGAAAAGTTCACGTTTAATAAATATTTATAAACCAAAGAAAGAAAATGTGCTAGATTAAATAATTGAATCCATTTCTTCTTTATAAATTGATTTGTTTGGGTTTGATTACGTAAGAGCGTTTCGGCAACAATAAAAACAAATGTGTGTGTGTGTGTGTGTGTGTGTGTGTGTGTGTGTGTGTGTTTTAAAGGTAAAACAGAATCCTACTTTGCGATGTAGTTCTTGATAGCCGTGCTGTAAACGTGAGCCAGATTAGACGGTGGCTTTACCTGCAAACGGAGACGCAGGTTTGATCCCTGCCGAAGGACACGTCTTCAGTATTTTTTTTTGTATTTTTATTAAGACAAGGAAGATATATTACACCGGTGAGAAAGTAATTGAAAAAGCGATGCTAAGTCAAAACGAATAAAATTGCAGATTCTTCTTTTTATTTTATCGTGAAACTCTAAATAAATACCAGAAGCACCAAAGTATGTATGTATGTAGCTGTTGACTTCAATGTACCCTTTTATATTTGCATACGATCTATCCCTGAAATTGAGCACTTTCATCCATACAAATAGCACTTCTTAAAACTAAATTTTAATATACAATTTTTTTTTAATCATTTCACCATAAGCAAGGCGTTAACGCCACTGATGTGCAAGGGGTCACATAAGAGAGTAGGCAGAAGGAGAGTGAAGACAAAGACGAACCAGCTACAGGGGGTGAAAGAAAAAGGGCAAGAGAAGGATATGAACACAGGTGTGAAGACAGTTGCGAAGGTAGAGAGAAAAGAAAAGAACAAGATACACGGGGTGATGTAGAAAGGGGTGGACTGAAGTGGATATGTGATGGGAATTGACTTTGCACTTAAATTCCTGGAGATTATAGCCGTCAGGAAAGCATATAAATTGTTAAGGTACGTATTTTGAATGTTATTCAAATTTAACAAAAACCTAAAGGCGGGAAAATAACATCCGAAAATAAATGCAGAAATGTTTCGGATTTAAGTACAGAGCACTGATAGGAAATGTTGGCGGTCAAATTTGGCGTCTTTTAAGGTGAAATACAAATAATGAAGAAAATGTAAGGCGGTTGATCACGCAACAATTAAACCTATTCATTGTTAGACCCAGGTAGACGGTTTTGTGTATCAATATACCGTATTGATATATATACATATATATATATATATATATATATATATATATATATATATATATATGTATATATATATATATATATTTCCTTTAAAAAACTTGAACAAAATGTTCCATTATTATTATTATTATTATTATTATGTTGTCATTTTTCATCGTATTACTGCTATGGTCGCACTACCTACCAAGTCTGCGGGAAGACGTAAGGCAGGTCGTAGCGTGTTGTTATGGCTCCATTTCATGTTTTTTCTATCTCCCCTAACATCCCTAGCGTTACATAGACAAAGTTCTCCTAAGTGTGTGGGCTGTACTTAAGGCAATGTTGTGTATATCTCTTAAGCTGGGGTTTCCAGCGATTCTTTCAATGTGTTGTTTTGTTCCATTTTGTATCATTCCAAGTGCACCTACTATCACTGGCACAACTCTTGTTTTCAATTTCCACATTTTTTCTATTTCAATTTCCAGGTCTTTATATTTTGACAGTTTTTCGAATTCCTTGGTTGCTATGTTACAATCCACTGGACAAGCCATATCAATTAATAGGCAAGATTTTTCTTTTTGGTTTTTAACAATAATGTTCGACCTATTTGCTTCAATTTTTCTGTCTGTGTAGATGGTGTAATCCCATAGAATGGTGACATCTTCTATTTCTGTAACCGGTGCTGGGTGATGTTCATACCAGTGTTTGTTTACAGATTTTCTATAGTATTTGCACATTGTCCAATGTAAATTTTGCCCCACTCTATCGTGACGAATTTTTTATTCAATTGGGGTAAGTACAGAACAATTTGAGATTAGATGGTCTACTGTTTCTTGGTATTTATCACAGAACCTGCATTTTGGATCCACATTATAATGTATAATATTTATTTGCCTGAAAGTTCCTAGTGTAAAGACTTTGGTCTTGCGCTGCAAGAATAAAGCCTTCAGTCTCAAACATTATTATTATTATTATTATTATTATTATTATTATTATTATTATTTCCCTTTGATTTCTTTTCTATAAACATTTCCTTCTGGGACCCAACTGATCGTTTTGTAAAAAAAAAATAAAAATAAAAATAAAATAATATTGCTGTCATTTTACATAGATAAAGCTCTTCGTGAAGGTGATTTTTTAAGCGCAGCTTAAGTTCGAAAGCATGAGGTACCCAGTGTGGATCAAACCCACTAGTCAATTGTAAGGATTTTAGCAATGTTAGCTCGTTAACCATTACACCATGTCGAAGTTGTTTGTAATGTATGAGCTGTACGTGTGAGTACCATTTTTTGTATAAGTCATAAGCTTCCAGGAATCACCGCAGTTAGTCTATCAGAACATTTTCCTGTCAACCCTTGTGCTCTAACTACCACTGGCATTATTGATGACAATGTACCACATTTGTTAGATTTCTACTTCATGATAATGAATTTTGATGGTTTTGAGGATCTTCAAATATGTATTACAGTCTGTAAAGACTTACATGTCAACAAGAAAACACGTTCTGTTTTTGTGGCTTTTGTTCTTGGCGATAAGTTTTGATTCTTGTATGTACTGTAAAGTCTCATAACAGTTTTAGAGGCTCTATCTCTATAACCGCGTCTTGATGATGTTCATAACCGTTTCTTGAAGTTTCCAACCCGCAAAAGTAATTTACAATGCCGAGTTTATCTACATCAGCTTGTTTGATCATGAAGAGACTTATCTTTAAATCGTTTCTGCATTTGCTACATTGAATTTGCTTTTTCTTTCATTTTACACCCTTTGCCAGTGTAGTAAGTTAATTACCTTTTATTTTTTCTTCTTCATCCACTTGAAATTCCCTTTTGAATTTGTTGATTTACTATATACTTGTATGTGCGTGGGTGGTGCAGTGGATATCGGCTCGGAACGAGAAATCGAATTCTACTTGAATTCCTTGCATTCACTTACGCACAAATACCCTTGGGAAAGGTATTAATCCGTCTATTCCTTCCAGTTATGGGTTAAATAACAGGACAAATTGGGTTCTATAGCCTTGGTCGGCAACCAGTCTACCGCAGAAAGCAATGGCAACCTACTGCGGGATAATCTTCTGCCCAGTCAGTCATGTCTCTTTCGAGACATGGTCGCCCAAGCGTGTATCGCGCATGGCACTTAACTGACTGACTATATTCTTAAATAACATTTACTTCATTTATTTTCATTGACACATTTCATCATCCAGTCCTCTATAGTTTCCAGGTATCCTTAATTGTTACGGTTTTGTAAGAAAGTTCTAGTTGAATTAATCCTCTACCACCTTCGGATCTGGACATATACAGATGATCAACATCAGCCTTAGGATGATGTATGCGACATTTGAGACGCTTTTTTGTTTTTAAGGTCAATTTTACTTATGCCAGCTATGGTCCAATTAAAGATTTTGAAAATATATTGAACTACAGGGAGAACCAGTGTTTATATCCTGTTTTGGAAATTAAACTCGGTATTTAACACCAGAAATACACACTTGTATTCTTTTCTTAATTTCTTTTTCATTTGGGTTTGCCGTATTATATTCTCTATCGCTGACTCCTAATTATTTATTGGCGTCTTCTTTTTCAACCTTTTAATCTTTTTGATAATACCTAGAACTATTTGAGTGTGTGTCTGTAATTCTTCCTTTCTTGAGTATTACTTTTTCACATTTATCTAGTTCGGAATAAATACCGATGTCATCACTGAAACATTTTGAAATATTTCAGATACCCTTCAAATCATCGTCGTCTTTGACAAAGATTTTGAAATCATAGGGGATTAAACACTTCTTTTTCACTTTGTATTCATAGTTATTCATATTGTATTCAGGGTGTGCGTTTCAACCGAATGTTTCTAATAATTTCTCTGATTCCCAGTTGCTATCATTGATCAATTGAAAGTTTCTAATAGTTTCTCTGATTTCCAATTGCTATCATTGACCATCTGAAAGTTTCTAGTAATTTATCTGATTTCCAGTCATTATCATTAATAAACTGAATGTTTCAAATACTTTCTCTGATTTCCAGTTGCTATCATTGATCATCCGAATGTTTCTAATAAATTCTCTGATTTCCATTTGTTATCATTAATCAACAGAATGTTTCTAATAATTTATCTGATTTCCAGTTGCTATCATTAATCAACTGAATGTTTCTAATAATTTCTCTGATTTCAAGTTGCTATCATTGATCAATTGCAAGTTTCTAATAAATCCTCTCATTTCCAGTTGTTATCATTGATCACCTGAATGTTTCTAATAATTTGTCTGATTTCCAATTGCTATCATTGACCATCTGAAAGGTTCTAGTAATTTATCTGATTTCCAGTCATTATCATTAATAAACTGAATGTTTCTAATACTTTCTCTGATTTCCATTTGCTATCATTTATCAACTGAATGTTTCTTATAATTTCTCTGCTATCAAGTTGCTGTCATTGATCATCTGAATATTTCTAATAATGTCTCTGATTTCCAGTTGCTATCATTTATCAACTGAATGTTTCTTATAATTTCTCTGATTTCCAGTTGCTATCATTGATCATCTGAACGTTTCTAATAAGTTCTCAGATGTCCTGTCTCTCTCATTAATCAACTGAATGTTTCTAATAATTTTTCTGATTCCCAGTTGCTATCATTGATCAACTGAATGTTTCAAATAATTCCTCTGATTTCAGCTTGCTATCATTGATCATCCGAATGTTTCTAATAAATTCTCTGATTTCCATTTGTTATCATTAATCAACAGAATGTTTCTAATAATTTATCTGATTTCCAGTTGCTATCATTAATCAACTGAATGTTTCTAATAATTTCTCTGATTTCAAGTTGCTATCATTGATCAATTGCAAGTTTCTAATAAATCCTCTCATTTCCAGTTGTTATCATTGATCACCTGAATGTTTCTAATAATTTGTCTGATTTCCAATTGCTATCATTGACCATCTGAAAGGTTCTAGTAATTTATCTGATTTCCAGTCATTATCATTAATAAACTGAATGTTTCTAATACTTTCTCTGATTTCCATTTGCTATCATTTATCAACTGAATGTTTCTTATAATTTCTCTGCTATCAAGTTGCTGTCATTGATCATCTGAATATTTCTAATAATGTCTCTGATTTCCAGTTGCTATCATTTATCAACTGAATGTTTCTTATAATTTCTCTGATTTCCAGTTGCTATCATTGATCATCTGAACGTTTCTAATAAGTTCTCAGATGTCCTGTCTCTCTCATTAATCAACTGAATGTTTCTAATAATTTTTCTGATTCCCAGTTGCTATCATTGATCAACTGAATGTTTCAAATAATTCCTCTGATTTCAGCTTGCTATCACAGATTATCTGAATTTTTCTAATAATTTCTCTGATTTCCAGTCGCTACCATTAATCAACTGAATGTTTCTAATAATTTCTATGATTTCCAGTTGCTATTATACATATCTTCAGAGTACTTCAGGCGATAAACATCGCGTTTCGCGGCTTGGCACTTATCGTATTTTGTTGAGGAGTTTTTCTGATTTTTTAACATTAAATATATTTAATAGGTCGCGCCTGAAGATTTTATGTATAGTTTATTACATGAATTTTTTCGAAGAACACCGATGTTACTACGCGAAACGTGAAGCAAGCTAACACGCGAACCGAGATATTAACAAAATTGAAGGGATGATATTGAAAGAGGAATCGTGCTTGAAAATTGAATCCTCAGCTGAAAATAATCAGGTATGAGAAATTTTATATTTCAGTACCGACCGGAAATCAGAGAAATCATTAGAAATATTCAAAAGATCAATAAAAATAATAAAAAAGGAGTTTTTAATGAAACTTGTAACATTTTCCTTCCTGCATATGACTTTTTAATACTCGACTTTGTAGATTTCTGTCAGTTTGAGTGTGAGATCGAATTCCACTTGAATTCGTTGTATTTACCCATTGGAAAAGGTATGACTCTGTTTTCTCTATATCTGTGGGTTAAATTACAGGACAGAGTAGAGTCTTTAGTCTTGGTTGGCAACCAGTCTACTGCAGAAAGTAATGGCAACACACTGTGGGAAAATCTTCTGCCCAGTCAGTCATGTCTCCAAAGAGACATTATCACCCAAGCGTGTATCACGCATAGCACTTAATTGACTGACTGACTGACTTTGAAGAAATGATTTCCTGATTTCTTTTAAATGTCTCTCTTGATAATTTCATATGCAAGTGTTTTCCATTGAATTTTTCATAGTGACCTGATCTTCTTTTGTTACACTTATGCTAATGAACCTCACTGACGAGATCCACTAATTAGGAAGGCTCGTTTGACTTCTCACCCATTGGTCGTGCTATTTTATGCTGAAAGTTTGGCTCTCAACGTTTTATCATTCTCTTGTTAAAAATTTCTATTAACACTCCTCAACAACCATATCCATTAATTAGGTTATCATCTTTGACCTATCATGTAATCGACAGTACAGCTCATAACTGAAGCCATGCATTTGCCGATTTTGTCTGACGTGAAATAATAAATGCTTTTCTTTTTTTTTTCTATTTTTAATATTTAACTGGACTGTTCTTATCGACCAAGCATCACGGGTGAAAGGCGCATGACATTTGAAAGTTTAAATTCCTGAAATGTTCCCAAGACAAGTTCTATTTTGAACAAATCGAAAACTTATTTTCATAAAACGGACATACACGCGTGAACGAACATTCATCCGTTCAGAAAAAGGAATTCCTAAGCCTTCGCGTGTATTCGGCACGGTTTTGGGTCAGTGAATTTAAATTCGCTCTTTCAGAGCGACGCCTAATGAATCGCACGCGCGCTCAGACACACACTTGCGTGTGTTTTTGCTTTTTCGTTCTGACCAAACGATTGGTCTGGCGATGACTATATTTAAATCTGCGTCCTGGCTTGTATATTACACTGAACTTTGATATTCCAGTGCATTTAGAAATATAATCCCCTAACCTTTGCTTGAACGACAAAATCTCAAATAATAATCAGAATAAGAAATTCTTCTGGATTATTATTATATATCTAAAATCTTAGGTTGTCCTGAACTAACGTTTTTCTTTAGAGATCATTTAAATGCTTTTTTTTTCTTTTTTTTTTCTTTTTTTTTTTTTTCATCTCTTCAAAAATTACGGCAAAATATTTAAAAGGATTATTACATGCTTCCTCACAGGTTATTCCCCTGGGTATGACAGAAGGGAAGATATATATATATATATATATATATATATATATTTCATGGTACAGAATTTTATTATGGCCTTAAAGACAAAACATTTTTAATATAATCGGCCATGCCAAATTCAATAAATAATAACAAAGAGAGGGGACGAAACTGGTTGAATTTTAAAATTTGGCATGGTTTATTTTAATAAAATTTTTTGTTTTTAAACCCATATATATCTATATATATCTATATATATATATATATATATATATATATATTCTAAGTGAAGAGGACTCAAGATTTTTTTATATTTTGAGTGCTCTGGCATTTATTTTATTATAAACAGTGCTCAATATAATGAGTATTATAGAGCTTAATATAATATAATTATATGGTTATGTCAATAAAAATTGACATAACCCTATAATTATATTATATTATATATATATATATATATATATATATATATATATATATATATATAGCGCCATGCAAAAGTTTACAACACATTACAAAAAATGTTTGTTTAGGTATTTATAACACAGATTAATGAAACTTTTACTGCTAATAATACATATTTTAAGCCTTTAGTCAAACAATTAGATTTAAAAAAAATAATCAATAGACTATCCAACGAAGAAAGACAATATTTAATAACGCAAAAGTTTACAATTCATTTATTAAATCACTAGCAGTATAGTCCGGCGTTGCTCGGGTGTAATGAAAGCTTTAAAACGAATCCATGGTTCTGGAGCTCAGACTCAGCCTAAAGAATATTTGTGAGAAGTTTGGTGAGAAACGGATAAAAATTGTGGATTTGTATAAAGGATATACAGACAGATAAACTGACACACACACAAACATCTTGCCTTATATATATATATATATATATATATATATATATATATATATATATATTATCGATTTTCTACACTATTGTAAGAAATTCAACCTTGAAAATTCTGAATATCGTTTTTTTATGTCTTTGTCTATGAGTGTATCAAATTTGATTAAAATCGGACCACTCCTTCTATAACCCGATTTTTTCGATTATCGATTTTCGATATTTATCGGGGGTACCTCGACACAAGAACTAGCTAAGAACACTCGCAGATGCTTATAGTATAACTGTGTATATTTTCAAGAAAATCTGTTCAGCCGTTTCGGAGTCTATAGGTAACGGACACACACACACACACACAGACGTACACACACAGAGACAAGGTTCCATTTATAAATAAGTTTAGATCTATTAATATTTCGTAGCGTAACCGTTATTGTTAATTACAGAATGTAGACCTTTAGATTCGTCCCCTGATAATTACTTGCAATCTTCTTGGATAATATTTTTCCATTCTTCACAACAAAATTCCTTTAATTCATGCAGATTTTGTGGCTTTCTTCTTTGAATTCTCAGTTTCAGCTTGCTCCATAAATATTCAATCGAACTGAGATCTGGAGATTGAATTGACCATTTTAAAACGGCTATTCTATTTGAACTTTTGATTTTGTAAGCTTTGCAGCATGTTGAGGGTCGTTGTCTTATTGAAAGACCCAGCTTGGTCTCAAGCCCAACGAATGTGCATTTTGACTTAAATTTATCTCCAAAATATCCCCATAATATGATCCATGCATCCTCTCTTCTGCTATTCCAATGTTTCCTACATATTGGGCACTAAACCAACACCAGATGATGATTGATCTATCTCTAACTTTTACTCTTGGAATAATGTTCTTCGGCGAATTAAATATTCGCCGAAGAACATTATTTCTTTAGACGTTTGCCACGACATTTCTGCCAAAATGTACATTTTTCCAAACCCGAAGCAAAAACTAAAATAAAAGGGCTGAAAAAAATAAAGACATACAGGCAGATAAACAGACACACACTTTTGATTCAATGCTCGTTTACAAACTAGCAAGAATGTGTTTTAGTTTCAGAAGTGTTTTTTTGTCTTTGGGGTTCTCAAAAAGATGTCATAACGATGGCGTGAACGACAAATTGTATTCACTTTTATTCAACTTACTTCTAGTCCTCTTTGGAGTTCTTTTTTGTCTTCCATAAATTGATCAAGTAATTTTGGTTTTTCATAAATGGAAACTTTATTTTTAGTGAAAAAAAAAGTCATTGATGTCTCCTCAACAGGTGTTTACCCGTGCAACCAGACTCTCGCACTTCCCGCCTGTGGAACTCACTCCCGTATTCTTGCTTTCCTGACGGCTACAACCTCCAGAAATTTAAATGCAAAGTTAATACTCATCTACTAACCACTGGCCTCTAGCTCTCTCCCCTCCCCTGTATAACCTTCCCTTTCTCTCCACCTATGTATCTGTCATTGCACCTGCTTTCTCAGCTTTCTATTGTTCCTTTCTAACTAGCTTGTACTCCTCACTCTTTTCTAATTAATCTTTTTACATTTATGTAACCCCCTGCACATCAGTGGCGTTTCTGCCTTGCTCGGGGTGAAATGATTAAAAAAAAAAAGAAAAATAGAAAAACCATTTCCAACAAAACAAGAAAAATTAAATGCAACCCTACTGATATGAAATCGTCAAACATACAAACTTGTTAATCTGATAAATTTATATAATAAACATTGGCAATAATAATGAAAAAAAACTTTTGCTAAAATAGTTTTCCACCATTCCAAGAATCTAACGTCCTTCCCATAGGAGCAATCTGCCTGCTTAAGAATAGATTATGAATTGAGTAAGTAGACGAAATAAAAATATATCTAAGACATATTTCCAGCGGATTTATTCAAATTCTACAGTGAGGATAACCTAAAGGGAAGATGTCGTTAAGCTTCTTGCCCCAGAAGATGATGTTAGATAAGACTGAAAGTACTTGGAGAAATAAAATGAATAGAAAAATCTACAGTGCTATCATTGATGACTGTAATTATAACACAAAAAGATTAATCGGTGACTATAACTGGAGTAAAAAAAAATAGACATGTCTAAAATATTCAACCAAATATGCTTGAATGAAGGTATCTTGTACACACACACACACACACACACACACACACACACACACACACACACGCATATATATATTTATATATATATATATTGAGTAGAAATTAAAATCAAAGCATAGCGGTGACAAGGCCTGCGTGTTGACCTCACTGATCACTTTTATATTTACATACGTTCTATACCTGATACTGCGTACTGATAAATAGAGCATACCTTAAATCTATAATATATCCCCCACACACACACACACACATACACACACACACACACACACACACATGTATATATATATATATATGTATATGTTGTTAGGGGTCGCAGGTTCGAATCCTGCCGAATGACACACATTTTTGTAACAAGGTTTTTCGTAAATAATCAGGCCGGTAGAAATATATACATAAATATACTGTTTAATTAAATTAGTGTATGTATGCAAATACAATTATTGATTAAAAACAATGTTCAAGCAAATAAATTAAGTATGTCTGTTGTTAATTCCATTTCGTCAATCTCCAGAATTTTTCGTAATATATATATATATATTGCTTTAAATGGTATAATTTTTATGTCGCAGGGCCTAATGAGGATAAAATAAATATATATGGAAAAAAGAAAAAAAAAAAAAAGAAAATAACCGGTTTTACTCCTGCCTTTCAAAGTTTTTTACTTTTACATTTTACTTAAACTAAAATGTAAGAGGTGTGAAAAATGAATTGGTCAATGACGAGAAAGGGGCATGAACTGCAAGAGACGGCAAGGCCTAGCCGACACTCTCGCTGTTTACACAGAGATAGTCTGCAAAACTTGATGTAAACAGACTCTAGCACCTTTAAATGAAAAAGTGAATGTGAATTGACTAGTACGGAAAACCAATCCACATTAAACTCCATGGTACACTTTCTATTTTTTAATATAATGTTCACAAATTGAGAAATAATAACTTTTACGGATAAGTTCATTTTCTTGCCAGGTATGGTTCCTGATTTTCAGTGTAACATGCTGTCAAGCCGTTGAGGGGTTCGACCTATGTAGTCACGTTTGTTATTATAGATGTTCTTTCGCTTTTTACATGGCGGGTGAGGTGTTGGGCAAACTACCAGTACCACTGAAATCTAGTCTAACGACCCTTAGAAGGATTCCTTAGAAGCTCAATAAAATATTTTAATCAACCCTATTTAGATTGTAGTTATTTTAAAATTATAATTTTCATTTTATCATACAATCACAGTCAATCTCTATGCTAGAGGCAATTTAACATTTGAATATATGATTTTATCTCCATAGAAACCAAAACGAATAGCCTTAGATCATCTTCGTAAAACCACAAAATAGCGAGTTATGATGTACCCCATTCTCCACAGTAGCTATCATTTTTTATGAGGCTGATTCAATAGCGCATGCCACTATACGGTCATTTGTTATTATTGCATCTAGCTGTAAAAATAAAAATAGAAAACAAGCATGTTCTTTGAGGCAGTTTTCTGATCAAATTTCACTAAATAGTAGCCAGTACCTCATATCGTACAAGTCATGACGTAAATGCATTCTGAACTTGTATCTTTCTGAGATGAAAAAGAAGCGAGCTGCTAAAAGCCCTTAACATTTGCCCAGACAACCTTTCTAATCTATTTTAGTTCTGTTAATTATTCAAGAACAAAATTAAAAACAAAGAAAGCAAAAGAAATAAACAATAAAAAAGAGCACCGATCTCTAACATGACAATGAAAACTTATCAGAAAAGATTCATTAATAATAAAACTGACAGATCTTTAAAATTATAGCTTAGAAAAAAAATTTCAATTATGATACGTTTTATATTATCGCTGTAATTTTTTTTTAAAACTGAATCTATTACTTTTCGAACAGGCAGTCAGTTAAAGTGCCATACGTGATACACGCTTGGGCGATCATGTCTCGAAAGAGACATGACTGACTGGGCAGAAGATTATCCAGCAGTAGATTGCCATTGCTTTCTGCGGTAGACTGGTTGCTGACCAAGACTATAGAACCCAATCTGTCCTGTTATTTAACCCATAACTGGAAGGAAGAGACGGATTAATACCTTTCCCAAGGGTATTTGCGCGTAAGTGAATACAATGGATTCAACTGGAATTTCGAACAGTAAAAATCCTTATTTTGCCCCCAAGTCATTGGAATCAAACGACATTTGCATATTATCCATTTTGTTACTGTCACGACTTTTTTTATTATGAAGAAATACTGACTATTCCATATGGATGTCCGTCATGGCTTTCACCGTTCGCTCTTTAAGATTGAATGTAATTCAATCAAAGGGTGAACACCTCTTAGTCACTGTTAACATCTCTAGTAGCAGCAAAATACTACTAATCTTCTTCTTCTTCTTCTTCTTCTTCTTCTTCTTCTTCTAATAATAATAATAATAATAATAATAGATATTATGTAACTTCTGAAGAAGCGAATGGAACAGAGATAATACCGAAACTATGCAAGTCAATAATACAAATATCACGTGTTCTTCGGCAAGAGCCATTAAGAATTTCAATAATAATAGCCTCGTGGATATAAAGCTTTATGTAAATGTATTTATTATGTGGATATAAATTCAGTCCTTGTGACATGAAGGTAACCTCACACGTTCTGATTCAATGGTAAAAATTGAGTATCACAACGTTGAATAAATCAGAAAAAAATTACTTTTTTTACGAAAAAAAAAAAAAAAGAAAATTATTAAATGAAAGATCAGAAATAATATTCAGATGTAATCATATCAACACATACATCCTAGGATCATACAAACCCAGATAAAAGTGTTTTATGATCCTTAAGTAACTCCCCACTAATTTTGAAAATTTTGTGTTGCTTAAAAATCCCAATCGTACATTCCCTGAAAAAATTCCCCTGTTGTATGTTTGAAAACGTTAAAAAATCAGTTATTATAAATCACCTGAAGATACCGAAAGGTTGAAACCTAGGTTGAAGAACTAATTTGTTTTTAAATGAAAAATATTCAAAGGCTCTACAATATATATGTATCAAGCACTTTTAATAACAACTGTGTGCTGGTCAAATTCAATTATGACCAAAAGACTGATTAACAATAATTATATATAAATGTAGGGTCAATAGACACCTCCTATCACACTAACTCCCAACTATTCTCACAACACTCTCATCTACCCAACCCTCATTCTCGGTATCCTCACCCGCCTATCACCCACCCTCTGTTATTTCCTATATTTAATCAGCCTTTCTCCACTCTACGTAGCCCCCTGCACAGTAGTGGCAGTGACATGCCTTGCTCGGGGTGAAACGCTTATAAAAAAAAAAAATATATATATATATATATATATATAATGTAGTACACTTGGTATGTAATATCCGATTAAATTCCAAATGAGACGAACACGAGAGAACTCAATGTTAAATTCATTCATTTAACAGTAATATTTTATAACGGATTTCTGATTATTAGTTTGGATGATACATATTTCGCCGCTTTGATGTTCTTAGCGCGGTTCATCAGATCCAAATGATACAACAATGGGTAATCGAAATATCCCCCCCACAAAAAAGCCCCCCAAATTTCTTTTCTTTTTTATTTGATTTTCCATTGACGCCCACATGTCCATATTAGGCCGGACATTTGTGGCATTTATATACGAAAGGATGTGCGTTGTAGCGCAGTGGATATCGGCTCGGAACGAGAAATCGGGTAGCCGAGTTCGAATTTCAGCTGAATTCATTGCTTTCACTTACGCGCAAATACTCTTGGGAAAGGTATTAATCCGCCCATTCCTTCCAGTTATGGGTTAAATAACAGGACAGATTGGGTTCTATAGCCTTGGTTCGCAACCAATCTACCGCAGAAAGCCCTGGCAACCTACTGCGGGATAATCTTCTGCCCAGTCTCTCATATCTCTTTCGAGACATGATCGCCCAAGCGTGTATCACGTATGGCACTCAACTGACTGATATACGAAAAGGTTCTCGTTCATTTGAAAAATAGCCCCACAGAAAGGATATGGGAGGGTTGACGGTATGTGCGAGGAAGGGAGAAATTTGAAACCTAGAAAAGGAAAAAAGGAGTAAAGATAAAGGGAAAAATAAAAAAGAAATTGGGTGATCTGGCCGGAGGAAGGAGAAAGAAAAACCGGAGAGAGAAAAAAGGAGGGGGGTGCAGGTAAGGTCGGAATGGAAGGCGAGGTCCTAGGGGCGAAGAGGTACAATAAAGACGTAGCGAATAGATACAAATCCATGAAACACTGTATCTCAAGGAATGAATATTGACGCCACTTCTTCTGACCGTGCTTCGTAGCCCCCACCCGTTCTTATAGAAAACAACGGGAAAAAATTTTACCCATGAAATTTAATTTCATACACATTGGAATATATTTGCCGTACGCAAAAACCTCTGTCGTAACTTTATTGCAACTTGGAACCCTAATTGCCTTCGTTATACCTTAAAAGTTGATTCTGATTTAAACTAATTTCACAAACAATTGCAAGTGTCAAAATTAAATACCTTATGAATATGGTTAGAGAAAGGGGGAAAAGGAAGGTGACCGGCAATTTATACCTGTAAATTAAAGTCCGCTATAGGGGGTCTTTTTGATGAAATTAAATCAAATCTCTTATAACATTATATCCCTAGTCGCAGTGTGTTCCAACCATAATTAAAATAATATCTTTCACACGAAATTTTATTTTCTTAAAATACACTATTAAACTGCGAGTCATATCAATAATAGGTAATGTTAAACCGGAGAAAATAGTCATACTGAATGGAACAAGGAGATAAGAAATTTCTACGTATTTACGTATATACGTGTATAAGTTGTCACAACTGCATATAATCGATCCTCTGAATCCCAAAAATAAGGACCTTAGGGATAAAATTAACAGACACTAGGTTCCACATTTCCCCTGTAGATGGTGGTAAATTATGTCATCGATGCTGCACAACAGACCCTCGGCACTGATCCGTTCGGAACTACGTTACCGTATATTTTTCTGATTTCACGCTCGGCACTGATCCGTTCGGGACTAAGTTACCGTATATTTTTCCAACCACGACTTGACTTTCAAGAAGTGTTTTGGAATTCAGAAAACGGGGCGTTAGACATATAGAGGTAAGGGGCATGGGGATATAGAAAGATTAAAAAGACGAGATAACAGTTAAGACGGTATAGGGAAGAATTTGAATTTGAATAAAATAGGGATGCGATAATGTTGTCTAGTCTGCACCGATACTTGAAAAGATAACCAATTAAATTTATAAGAATGAACGAAAACCCTTAGGTATTTATGATATTGTTCGTAATCAATCGTTATACTAACACAACGGAAATTTGAAAACAATAAACGCATTTCAATAATGGGGAATCAAAATTCGTAACAATACGTCCGTGTCCTCACGTACATACATATACTCGTGCATATTCATACCCATACATGCGCCTACATATCTGTGCATGTATACACTTATAGACACATGTGTGCGCGTCCATCGAATCAAATAGTTTTCTTCATAGCATTTAATAATAAAAAAGTTGGCAATCCAAAATGGTGGTAATAACGTCCATCCATTGAACTAAACATATAAACCAAGTTATGTAGGTATATTTCTTTAAAAATATTAAGAATAAAGGACAAAAAAAAAAAAAAAACAAATGTAAAAAATAAAAAATAAACAATTAAAATACATAAAGGATAAGCAAATGAAAAATATAAAGAAAAAATAAAGGTAAAAAATGAAAAATAAAAATAAAAATAAAAAATGAAAAATATGAAAAATAAAACCGTACAAAAATACAAACATAAATATATAGTACTTATAACGTTAAAGACCAAGGATTAACGTTTGGGATTTAACGATCACGGAGATAAAACAACCCTTGCTGAGGAGAGGTAAAACGACCCTTGCTGAGGAGAGGTAAAACGACCCTTGCTACGGAGAGGGATTCGCAGCCCATTACCGGATCTTCTCAGGTTCAGCACGATTTTTTAAAAAAGGTTCCATTCATATAAATCGGCATGATTCACATCAATTTGAAACCCGATCAGTGTTTTTCTATACTATTTTAAATTTATTTTATGCCTACATTTAAATATTAATTCATTCCTCTGATTTAGTAGTTCCTTTGGATTATTATATTTTATGATCATTAATTTCTCCTCCAGGCATAAATTGCACCTATCCCTGAAATTGTTGGGAGTGCTGGCGTGTTTCACGATCCTCCATTTGACCAGTGGGGTGAGCCCTTCGTCCTTGATAGGGCGGTTTGATTTCTCAAGGAGGTGTTGGAGAACGATTGTCTGTGGTTGTATAGTCTCTGCTTCCAACTACCCGTTGATATCCCTATATAAACTTTTTTGTTATAGGGTCCTCCACTGGACATATAGTGGCTTCATATATAGTTTTTCGTAATTACACCTACCCTCCACGGGACAATTTGTCTTATTGGTGCAATTGCAGGAAGGTTTGTTTGCCGGAGGTTTATTAAGGAAGTCTCTGAGTAATCTGTTATTGTGTGAATTAACTATATTTTGCATATTTCTAGTGGTAGAGTAAGTAATTTTAAGTGTTTTCCTATTAAACAATTTACTTAGTGGGTGGTATTGGTGGAAATGCTTGTTAACTAGATTCAAAAAATATTTCCCTATATTTAACCGGGACAACTTGCAGAAAGGAGGTTTGAACCATATTTTTCTTTTTCTAATTCTATTTTTGTTTCTGGCCTTGTCTTTTAATTCTTAAAATTAAATCTTATCTCATCCTTAAATTCACTCTTCTTAAGGGCTTCATTATATATTGCTTTATTCCCATCGAATATTCCCTTGCTTGTTGATAGTTTATTAATTCTGGTTTCTACTGTTTTGGGTATTTGTTTTAATATCGATTTAGGGTGGTTAGAATTAACGTTAATGTAAATAGGGGCTTGGTTACTCTTTTGATACGGTTTATATGTATTATTGGATAGGTTAAGTCTAATATCTAAAAGATTAACGATCCTGAGATTCGATGAAATTTCTATTCTGAAGCCCAGCGTTTTGAAAGCTCTAATCACGTTTTTTGAGATTCTCGATGTCAGGAGACCATTAGTGTCGGGGATGTACATAAGGCCATCGTTTCGGTAGATACCTACTTGATTTGGTTCGACGATTCTGCCGATAGTATAATATATATATATATATATATATATATATATATATATATATATATATATGACATAGTGATGATCCACGTATACTGTCTTAATATGTATAGGAAAAACTACTAAGAAGTTGTAAGTTTAAAAATGTATTTTTTGACAGTATTTGTTTATTTCTATTATTATATTTTATATTTCACACCGTCCTCGGTCCTTCATCAGAAACAAATGATTTTAAAATTTAAATTAGAAACGTTTTCGCGATGAGCGTTCGTCCGAGAGATTGTTTACATCACGTGACGCAGAAATCGACAGATTTTTTTTAAATATTTGTAAACGTAAACTTATCTTTAATAATACTTATAAATTTTGTTTTAAAGAAAAATTTTTTAATTGTATCTAAAAAATGTTTAGCTATTGAAATATTTATAAAGACCTAAAACACATAAGTCCCTATTTAACCCTAGCTTGTGTGTATTTAATTTTAAAATCCAGTATTTCTCTTCCTTTCTGCGTGAGTATGTAGAACTAAAATCGGAGTCTATTAGTAAACATTTGCAGTTTTCTAATGTGTGACCCGGTTGATTGAAGTGAACTGCTATGGGGGAATATTGGTTGTGCTGGCGTATGCTAAGTTTGTGATTATTGAAACGAAATCTAAAGCTATTACCAGATTCACCAATATATCCACTATTTGGACATATTGAACAGAAGAGAAAATATATAATGTTTTGGCTGTCACAGGTGAGGCCAGGTGGGTGCATTTGATTTTGGTGTTGGGTAGAGAGAATATTGCGTCGTTTACTAAATGTTTACAAATTAAACACCAGGGTTTCTGACATTTGAAATTCTCTGATAGGTTTGTATTTTTTAGATATTTGGTAGAAGTGAGGATAGTTGATAGGTTGGGTGTTTGTTTCATTACATTTATGGGTGGTTTATCGAAAATGTCTTTGATTTTTTTGTTTGATTGGAGGGTCTTGTAATCATTTTTTAAATTACTGATAAGTGTGTGGGAATATTGATTGTGGCTAAAAACCATGGGAATTCGGTTGTTGTTTTTTCTTTTCTTGTATGTGAGAAGTGTTACGATTTATGTGGATGGTTTTATTTAGTGCTTCTTTTATTATTGTTATTGGGTATTTACATTTTAGAAATTGCTTTGTTAGGTTTTTAATGTTGTTTAGAAAATCTGGATAGTCTGAGCATATGTGTTTTATTCTTAGAAATGAGCTGTATACGATATATTTTTTTAATTTAAGGGGATGACAACTGTTAAAGTGTAGGAATTTATGTTGGTTTGTGGGTTTGTTGTATAGACTGGTGGAAAGTGTATGTTTGTTTAATTTTATCATGACGTAAAAAGAAATCTGTCGCTTTCTGCGTCACGTGATGTAAACAATCTCTCTCCACGAACGCGCTCACAAAATACGTTTCTAATTTAAATGTTAAAATCATTTATTTCTGACGAAGGACCGAGGACGGTCTGAAATATAAAATATAATAATAGAAATAAACAAATACTGTGAAAAAATACATTTTTAAACTTACAACTTTTTAGTAGTTTTTCCTATATATATATATATATATATATATATAAATAACGATTTGTACCCACAGAAATTACTAATGGTTTTAAAAAGAACAGACGTCATATTATTTAAACCCGAGGAACCTTTCGGCCAACTCTTATCAAGGGTTCTCGTTGGCTTTAATTTTAAGGGGAAATTAAGGAAAAGGAACAAGGCAAAATAAATTAAATTACAATGCTGGGAGATGATGGAACTCGTTTAAAAATAAATTTATTGAGAAAAAAACACATAAAATGTAAGGGGGGTGTACACATGTAATTCCACAAGAGTGTTTAAAAGTGAAAAAATGTTACTCTCACAGACTCACCAGCAATTGTAAGGAGCGTAAAAACCGCTCTTTCTGTCTGCACAGGCTCGGCTGTTGAATTTTCAAGCAAATTGCTTCCAAAATACGTAGATGATGTGTTGACCGAGCGCTGTGCAAGACAGTAAACCAGCTGTCCTCATATGCCGAGGCACACACTTGATTGTCCAAAAGATGTCGGCCAATAGCAGAATCCAGAACAGATTGTGTTGTTCTTATAGGTATGAGAGAGCCACTGGAACGTATATTAGCGGGGACGTGTTGTGAAACCCGCGCCTCCAGCCTCAGATCGGTACGTCCTATGTATACCGCATCACAACAGCATTTACATTTGTAAACAATGGAACTTTTTCGAAAATAAGACAACCTATCTTTACTGAAGGAAGGAAACACAGGTCTAGTCTGAAAAACAACACGTAACTGCACCGCAAAATAACAAGACGAAACACATGCCGAAACTCTGTCGGCTACAGTTTGACATCTTCTACCAAGCCAGGGTATTTTCAGATACAAGGGACAGCGGCAAGGTCCTTCAACCTTTAGGTTCTTTATAACGTTTGATCTTCCTTTCACCACATTAACCGGGTACCCGTTGCCTTCGAAAATCTCCTGCAAGCGAATTAATTCGCTTTCTAAACATTCAGGAGAACAAATATTCAAGGCACGGTGAACCAAGCTTTCTATCAGACCTAGTTTACGAGACTTAGGGACAAACGATTTCCAATTAGTATACAAACCAGTGAAAGATGGTTTGCGAAAAACAGAAGTCACGAAAGCACCGTCCCGCCGCTGAACAAGGACATCTAAAAATGGGAGACATCCATCCCTTTCAATCTCCATGGTAAACTGAAGGGAAGGATGTAAAGAATTTAGCTGAACTAAAAAATGTTCAGCATCAATGGCGCTGTCAAATAAAGAGAAGGTATCATCAACATATCGTTGATATATCAAAGGTTCAGCTACCCTCTCAAATAGCAGACGCTCATAAAATCCCACAAAAATATTCGCAAGGACAGGACCCAAAGGACTACCCATAGCAACACCGTCCGTCTGCGCAAACATTGTCCCGTCAAAGCTAAATTCGACCCTCTCAGTTACCAATCGCATACATTCCAGGAATAACTCCTCGGGAATTACCGCGGCACCTAAACTCCTTTTATATAACATGTCTACACAAATGTTAATAGTGTCGTCTACACCGACACATTTTCAATTATTCCAATATTAATCTCACTGGTATTGAGCTTTCTGTTCTATCCCGGATATGAATTTACTAGAGCCACTGTGAAACCAACAAAATGTAAACGCAAATTCTACTCCATCTGCTTCTTCTCTCGCACTTCTCGCCTGTGGAATTCCCTTCTGTTTACTTACTTTCCTGATAGCTACAATCTTCAAGAATTCAAATCAAATTCAAGTCAATAGTCATCTCTTATCTCACTAACTTGAATCCTCTCTCTCTCTCATGCTCCTTTCTTCGTCCACTGCGCTCTCATCAGTATTTTCATCCTTCTCTTACCCACTTCCTGACACCCCCTATAACCTGTCACTCCTATTCATAATTTTCCTTCTATGACACCCCCTGCTCAACACTGGCAATAAAATGCCTTGCTTGGGGTTGGGGTGATATGATTAAAAAAAAAACAGCTTAATGACTAGCAATGTTCATCAAATTAAAATTCAAATTATAAAAATTTCTATACTATTATAATGTGGATATAATGTGAGGGATCAATTTTACATTACAATCAATATATAAATGGATCCCTCACTTCATGGCCACAGTCACCCTTCTCTTACCCACTTCCTGACATCTCCTATAACCTGTCACTCTTTCTCATAGCTTTCCTTCTATGCAACCCCCTGCTCAACAGTGGCAGTAAAATGCCTTGCCTGGGGCGACACGATTATAAAAAAAATCACTTAAATAGTAAATTTTGCTATATTTGTTTATTAATAATTCATTACAACACACAACAGGGCTGCTCAGATCTCCATTCTTTCTTTTTTTACGTCTACTGCACTGTGTTGGATTCGCGATGTGGCGGAACGAGTTCGGATTCCAGTTGAATTCCTCGCATTCACTTGCGCACCTTTGAGAAATGTATTAATCCGTCTCTTCCACCTCTAGCTATGAGTCAAATAACACGACAGATTGTGTTCTATAGCCTTGGCTGGTAAACAGTCTATCGTAGAAAGCAATGACAAACTACTCCCGGATAATCTTCTGCCCAGTCAGTCATGTCTCTTTCGAGACATGATTGCCCAACACGTATATAACGTATGTCACTTAACTGACTGACACTGCGTTGGAAAGCTACAGTAGGCCCATCTGTAGAGGTAATATTGCTACAATGCACTAAATCGTATTCATAAGACTAAAAGAATACTTGAAAATTTCAGATATTTACATTCATCAGGAAAGTCGTGATGACTAATTTGTTCAAAGAAACTTCATTTCACCGAGAGAATATTACCAAAAAAAAAAAAAAAAAAAAAATAGGTGAAAAACTCTCGCAATTGATAAAATCAAAGCTTCATTCGGAGAAAAAGGAAATCAATTTTTATCTTCGAGATTCATCGGAATAGATAAAAATAGCAATAATGTCAGAGAAAAAAATTTCGAAAGAATATATTCTAATCTGGTAAATATTCCGAAGTTTCATTCACGTTCAAATTAATCTTTTAAATCTCCGATGACGGCTTAAAACTGTAAACCTAGTTGATGCGATATGAATAAAGGAAAAAACGTTCCTTCACGGCGGGAAAATGTTGCACGAATATGCACCCAAAATGGAGAAAAAACGAATACATTCCTTTTTAAAGAGTAGTTTTAATTCTTATTTCCGCTGTAATTATATACAAAAACTACAAAAATGTTTTTTTTTAACTCTTTAAGATTAGAAAAATAAAGAACAACGTAAAATAAAACAAATACGTTTATAAATGTTGTGGGGTTTCCCATTTTTCTATGATAATGGACTCTCCTAAAGTATACATATACTCCTACCATAGACAGATCCGAGAGATCCGAGAGATACCGAAAGATACCGAGGTTTCACGGAGAATATAGCGTCAGCAAGAAGATATTACACAGCACCCGTCAGCTTCCGACGTGGACTTACTAAACATACTACGGCTTCAATTCAGAGACTTGTATATACACTTCGTACTAACTGTAAGCCTGGATTATTAACCTGCGTTCAAGTTTGTCTCCTTTACGTTAATATACTTATTTTTCTATCTCCAATTCTGGTTGTTGTTCCTTTGTTTTGTGCGGTTCCCATTCCCGGGATCCACAACAATAAATTTATTATTTTTAAGTCACATACTCGGTTTTGTCAAAAGTTGTTACCATTTTTCACCTTTCTTCTCTTCTCATTCAGAGAGGGCACTGCCTTTGTTTTGTTCTTCCTAATTTATTTGCAGACAAATACTCCAATAAATGATGCAACATGTACTTATCAATTGGTCATTTGAACTGAAATATCGCCTAAACGATGCCCCTATTTCTTAAAACAATAACAGATGAAATCATCAGTTAATTATCTCTGATGACCTTCCAGTGAAATATTAGTTGATTATGTCAGCCGTTAAACTGTTCATACAAAATATATTAAAATGTAGTAAAATCAATTTATTTATTCGGAATCAGTGCTCTTTTATGTTATGACTAGCAGTATAGCCCGGCGTTGCTCGGGTGTAATGAAAGCTTTAAAACTAATCCATGGTTTTGGGGCTCAGACTCTTTGGACATTGGCACAAAAGACTAAAAAGCAATAGTTGTATTCAGTTAAAGCGAAACCGTAGACAGAAAGAAAAATGAATGGATGTAAGTCAACTTTTAATTTCCTGGTATCGATATCAAATAATTTTTTTTCGTCTTAAACTGAATTTTGAAGGCTAAATAAGTCCTCTGAGTAAATGATATCATGGCTGAGACTAAGAAATACAATTATACCTACTTAGAGCCAAACCCGAAGCAAAAACTAAAATAAAAGGGCTGAAAAAAATACAGACATACAGGCAGATAAACAGCCACACACACAAACATCTTGCCTTTTATATATATATATATATATATATTATCGATTTTCTGAACTATTGTAAGAACTGCAACCTTGAAACTTCTGAATATCGTTTCTTATGTCTTTGTCTATGAGTGTATCAAATTTGATTAAAATCGGACCACTCCTTCTATAACCCGATTTTTTCGATTATCGATTTACTATATGTATCAGGGGTATACCTGGACACAAAACCTAGCTAAAAACATTCGCAGACGCTTATAGTACAACGGTGTAAATTTTCAAGAAAACTGGTTCAGCCGTTTCGGAGTCTATAGGTAACGGACACACACACAGACACACACACACATACACACACACAGACAAAGTTCGATTTATAAATAAGTTTAGATCATCTGATTTTTCTATTTCAAATTCTTGACCCTCAACACTTGTGGAATTGATGCTGCGTTTTTTTTATATGTTAGTCTCTGCCAGTCATAAGAATCTTTTGTCTAAAAATGTATTCTAAGATTAGCAGACCACGTATATTTTAGGTATTAATAGTGGCAGTGAATGTTGGGCAATATCATCAAAGATGAAGGAAAAACTTGAAGCAACTGAAATGTGGTTCTACAGAAGGACGCTGCCATGGATTGAGCATGTAAGCAATGATGAGGTTTTGGAAATGATGGAAACAAAAAAGAAATTAATATTGAGCATCAGTTCCTTGCACATGTAATGAGGAAGGGGGCTCGGAGAACCTGATGCTGAGAGGCCAGATAGAGAAAAAAGAGACAGAGGAAAGTAGCAGATAACATATTTGAAGGGCCTAAGGCAGGTGGATTTCAGAATGGGGAGTGCAAGATGTTACAGGAGAAAGCGTGTTAAGAACCACCAGGGATAGGAAAACATGGAAGACCATGATCGCCGACGTCCTGAATGGACAAGGCACGTAGAAGAAGAAGACTGTGTATATAGAATGATGGAATAACCAAATAATTTTTAGGTACAGATTTCGTACCTGAACAAACTAATGTGGGCTTCATGCTTGGCTAATGTCGATTCTCTAAGCCTAGCTTAGATGTAGCTCAAGGCCAAAAGTATGGAGCACCCAGTGAGGAACGAACTCATTACAGTTATAATTGCTCTAGTGAGACAAGCTTGCTAGCAATTACGCAACATCGAATTACCTAAACATGATGCAAAAGAGACAGAAAGCAATGCCAAGACATGGAACGGAATACAGGAAATTACAAAAGGAAATAAAAAGCAAATGCAGACAGGCTAAAGAAGAATGGCTGAATGGCAAATGTGCATAAATAGAGAAACTGAGCACCCAAAAATAAAGGAGACATGCATACAGAAATCAAGGAAATAACAGAACAGAAGACATGCTCAGGAACAGGTTGAATTAGATCCAAGAACGGAACGCTTGTATTATAGAAAAAATAAAATACTTAAATAATGAGACGGATATATCGGAGATCGCTTCTATGACCAAAAGAGAACAACCGGAAATACACAATAATACCGACAAGCCGGAAATATTAACAACCGAAGTGAAAGCTGCACTTGCCAAAGTGAATAGGAAAAAAAAAGTAGCAGCAACAGGCAGTGTTGTAATAGAGATGCTAACAGCCTTAGAATATTTCGGCGTAGAGAGAATCACAGTAATAATAAATGAAACAGAGGCAATATAGTGGAGGACCAAAGCAAATCAATTTTCTTAGCATTATTTAAAAAGCTAGACACAAAGAAATGTGAACTCCACCGAACAGTCAGCTTAATGAGCCACATATAAAAACTCATCATCCGGATTCTGATGAATAAAGTACACAGCAGAATCGGGTCTAAAATAAGACAAGATCAATGCGGGTTGGTCAAAGACACCGGAACAAGAAACGTGATATTTATGCTCAGAATATTATAAGAAATCGCAATAGAAATGCAGAAGGACATGTACCTGAGTTATATAGGCTACGCAAAGGCGTTCAACAAAGTACGCCACAAATACTTCTTAGAAACCTCGACATATTCAAGAAAGACATTGGAATAATCAATAACCTATACTGTCAAAAAACCACCGGCATACGGACAGGAAATAAATTCAACAGATATACAAAATTAGAAAAGGGCGCAAAACAAGTATCTGTCTTCTCAACTTGTGTACCGTAACAATCCTGAGAGAGTTACATATTCTACAAGGATTTTGTTGTGGATCATTGAAATAAATAAATGAAGAACGACCAGTAGTTGAGATAGAAAATAAGTGTATTAACGTAAGGATACAGACTTGAATGAAGATTAGTAGTCCAGGAATGCGGGTTAGTAAAAAGTATATATACAAGTCTCTGGAAGTGAAGCCGTAGTATATTGAGTATGTCCGCGTCGGAAACTGACGGGTATTGTGTAATAATCTTCTCGATGAGTGGAGCGCAGAGCTACAATGAACTACTTTGTGCTGACTCCTAATCTCTCTCTGGGCTCTCGTATTTTCCGGTTAATTCTCTGTGAAAACGCAGTAATCTCCCGTCTCGCTTCTATAGCATTAGTATAAGTATTCTTTGGACGAGTCCATCTTTATGAAAAGAGAGAACCCCACAACAGATTCTTCATTTGAGGCCACAATCTTAACAATACTCAGTAACACAATACTGATAACAGACACAGAAAATAAAACTCAGGTCCTCCTATACAATGTAACAAGGGAAAGCGAGAAGAAAGGACTAAACATCAACTTCAAGAAAACAGAATGCATAGTCCTCAGCAAAATGAGGACTTCAAAAATGCCAATTACAGGTAAGAGATACTAAAACAAAACAGGTGCAGAAATTTAAATACCTGAGAAGTGTCCTGACATGGATGGAAAATGTGACACTGGTATTCGATGACGAATTGGCATAGCCAAAAAACGCATTTCAAAAGCTAAGCAGAATATTGAACGACAGGAAGATTTCGTTGGAAACTGTTATGTGATATCTATCCTCCTATATGGCAGCGGATGCTGGATAATCTCCCCAGAGATGAAGAAAAGATTCGAAGCAACGGAAATGTGGTTCTACAGAAGGATACTGAGGATACCGTAAACAGAACATGTGAGCAACGACAAATTTTTAGAGAGGTTGCAAACGAAAAGGAAACTTATACTTAACATCAGGAAAAGACAACTGAGGTTTCTGGGACACGTATTGCGGAAGGAGGATTTGGAGAATCTAATACTCACATGACGGACAGAGGAAAAGCTAGACGGAAGAAATCAGCACGAGATATAATTGGTGGGCTTGACCAAATGGATGGCGGAGCGGGGTTTGAGGGAGATGCCAACTGGAAAAGCTTTGAGAGCGACAAGGGATGGGGTAAGTGGAAGTCCATGATCGCCTACGTCCTGAAAGGACAAGACAAAGAATAAAGAAGCTGTCGTTTCTGTATATGCTTAACACTTACTTTGCCACCACCTAGAAATACGGATAGACTCGTAGAAAATAGGGAAAATGCGACTTCCAATTTTATTTTACGAGTAGACTTGCCAATTTCTTTTTTTTATTATGTCATTGGCCAAATATTCTGAAAGAGGAAGATAATCTTGAATGAGCCGAAATAATTTGAAAAGAAACTCTTTTGACGATTTCAACAGTAGTAAGAAGACGCAAGAAGTGAAAAAATTAAAAAAATCAAATGGGAATATTCCAATTACGGTCACAAAACGTTAAGTTATTTGAGAACAGAGAAGATTTTTTTTATAATCATATCGCCCCAAGCAAGGCATTTTTTGCCTGTTTTGTAGGGGGTTACATAGGAGTTATGAGAAAGAGTGACAGGTTGTAGTGGGTGTCAGGAAGTAGGTAAGATAAGGATGACTGTGGTTATAAAATGAGGGATCAGTTTATATATTGATTGTAATGTTGAATTGATCACCCACTTTAAAACCACATTATAATAGCATAGAAATATTTTTAGTTGGATTTTAATTTGATGAGCATTGACAGTCATTAATCTTTTTTTTTAATAATCATATCGCCCCAAGCAAGGCATTTTACTGCCACTGTTGTGCATGGGGTTACATAGGAGGAAAGTTATGAGAAAGAGTGACAGGTTATAGTGGGTGTCAGGAAGTGGGTAAGTGAAGGATGAGAATACTGATGAGAATGGAGTAGACGGAGAAAGGAGCATTAGAGAAGGATGAATTTGACCATAATGTGAGGGGTCAGTTTATGTATTGATTGTAATGTAGAATCGATCCCCCACTTTATGTTTACATTATAATTTTTTTTTATAATTATATCGCCCCAAGCAAGGCATTTTACTGCTACTGTTTTGCAGGGGGTTACATAGGAGGAAAGTTATGAGAAAGAGTGACAGGTTATAGGGGGTGTCAGGAAGTGTGTAAAAGAAGGATGAGAATACTGATGAGAGTGGAGTGGACGGAGAAAGGAGCATGAGAGAGAGAGGATGCAGGTTAGTGAGATAGGAGATGACTATTGGCATTACATTTAAATTCTTGGAGATTGTAGTTGTCGGAAAAGCAGGTAAATGGAAGGGAATTCCACAGGCGATAGATAAAAAATGAAACTAGACCGAAACGCAAGACATTTTTTAAAAAATAAAACAAATTATTACTAAAGAATCTGCTTCCTCTGTCTCTAGCAGGCCTGCAAAAAGCACATGATACAAGAAAAAGTGTTGTAAAACTCTCGACAAGAAGTCATTTAAAAATAATAATTTCTAATATTTGGCAAATTAGTTAGATTTCGGGAACTTGGCAGAAACGGCAACTTTTCCGAATTTTCTCGTATGTTCTTGATTTTCCATTTACCTATGTGTTCAGGGTAGGTTTCGGTACTTGGTTGGTTTGGTTGTTTTTATCGGCATATCAACACTTCTGTGGGTCATTCAGTGCCAAAATTTAAATATTCTGAACATAACTTTATATACACTCTTTATTAGGACGATTGTCCTAACCTTTATAGCCATCATTACGATATTTCGGTCGTTGTACGCTTCGATCTTCCTCAGTTGCTAGGAATTTCGGACCGAACCATTTATAACGATCACTGAGATATATCATTCTCATTCCATGTGCGATGCCACTTCTAGTAGACATGTAGTTATATCCCTTTAGTTTTCTAAGTTATTTGTTCCCCATTGCTGTAGTCTGGTATCGAACTCACGACTCTTTGTTTAATAGACGTTGGTTAGTTTCAGTGAATTGACCCAATATTCATTGGCATTTGTTTCCGTTTACCGCGGCTTGCAAGCGAGTTAAGCGAGGAGCATGTTTTTGTAGAAACATTCGAAGTAAGTAACTCATCTCATCCGCCACCCGAATATAAGTCAGAAATTTCAACTACAGAAGAGTCATTTATTACTATGGTTGGACGTAAAGGCTATTTATCATCACCTCTCTGGTCGTCATGCCCCAGGGGTTAATAAGTTATTTCCGATCCAACAATTGGTAATAATCTGTTGTAGGATCTCTCCTTTTTCTATGATAATGGACTCGACTTGAGCATACATATACTCCTGCCATAGTGAGTTACGCAGAATACACCAACAGACATCGTAAAAGATCCGTAAGTTACCGAAGGATACCGAAGTGTCACAGAGAATACTGCGTCAGTCGTCATAGTAGCTCTGAGCTCCAATCAGCCAGAATAGTATTAGACTGCACCCGTTAGGTTCGACGTGGACATACTAATTTCTGTACGGCTTCACTTCAAAGACTTGTATATATATATATATATATATATTCCTACTAATCGTATTCCTGGATTAGTAACGTGTGTTCCAGTTTCTATCTTTATGTTTAATATAACATATTTTTCTATCTCAAATATCTGTTTTGTTGTTCATTATTTTGTGCGGTTCCTCACCCAAAATCCACAACATAATCAATGCTAATAACAGACTCAAAATAATAGTCCTGAACTCATGATGTGTTTCTATCTGTCAGACAAAATGTTACTGAACGTTTGAAAAGCTTTTTATCGAATAATATTCTCGTACCGATTCCGATCAAAGTTTGTTATGTTGCATGTAAGAATTATTGTGAAATCAATACAAACAACGTAATTGTATAAAGTAGGTATATTACCAGGAAGAGTAGTATTTACACAAGAGGTCGTTAGTAGAATACAGAACAAGGGTTTAGTAGAACGTATTGTCATGTGACGTAAGAGGCTGACCAATATTGGAAATACCCGACTAACTTGTTCACTCGCTGACTTCCGAGGTCTTCCCCGAGGTATCATCACCACTCCTTTATGTAATGCTTAGCACAGTCCATCACTGTAGACAAAGGTGGAGAGCGCCCCAACAGTTTAGCAACATGTTAAATCGTCTTATTACAATACTGAAAAGACTTTTGTACTCATAGCATCTGAAACTGATCCTGTTAGTCTTAGATAAAACTCAAGTTAGTTTATAGTTACGCGGCCTTTTGTGGAGTAACATATTTTCCACGCTGCAGCCCCTCTTCTGCAAACGCAATGTCACAATTTTTATGGCAAATATTCGGATGAGCTTCATTCTTTACTTCTATTTGCTAAAGCCTTTACAGCAAAGACACGTCATGCTGCGACCACAGAGTTGAATCACACTCATTCTTCCCCTATTCCAATTGTAATGTTTTTACCTAGAACAGCTGTTTGTGGAACAGACTCTCACGTGGATGCTTCCACAATGTTTTTTTTAATCATATCACCCCAAGCAAGGCGATAACGTCACTGATGAGCAGGGGGCTACGTAAGGGTAAAAAGAATGGAAAAGAGAAAGCCGGAAACCACATCCTAAACAGGGAACAAGGGATGAGCCTCTTCACCTGTTCAATAGACGTGGGTGGAGTGTGAACGGGGCGATAGTTTAGTCTATATGCTGCAAGATTATCCTCTTTAAGTATTAATTATTATCTAACCTAACTAATAACTTTGGGAAAAGTATGAATCAAATCCTCCCCATGGATAAGACATGGAATTTGGAGTTCTTTAGACATGTACAGATAATTCAACTATAAGAGAGTTTTTTTAATAGAAAAAGAAAAAAGAATAAAAAAGAATAGCAAGAATCCCACATCCCGGAAAAAAAGGAATCGGCCTGCGAATTGAGTTCCAGATCATATGATGCTCATTTGTCACTAAGCTTCTAAGGAAATTCATAATTCAGTTCTCCTTGAATTCTTCCAAATAATTATATGTCGCTGTCTCTTCTACTCTAACAGTTTCTTGCTTATGGAATTATTTTCCGTATACCTGCTTCCCTGATAGCTAACAATGTCCAAAACTTTAAATGCAACGTCATTTGTCATTTCCTCCCTTCCTTAATACCATTCACCTCTTATCCTTTCTTAGGGGTCTTCTGTACCATGTTTTTTCTCTCACAATAAACCCTTGTGCAATAGAATAGAATCATTTCGCCCCAAGGGCTCATTTGGGGTGAATGATGACACACACACACACACACACACACACACACACACATATATATATATATATATATATATATATATATTAACACTGTAGACTCAACGCTGTCTAGTACTGGGTCACAGCAACCCCATAATACTTGTTGTTTGTTGCTTTCCTCTGCAAGTAGGTTTCCTTGGGGTAGACTCCTTACCTAACCGTTTTTGCATTCAAATGTACCATTATAGCTTGCAAAGAAATGCTCGATACCTCAGTTGGCATGGCTATTTAATCCGTAACTGGGGGGAAGGTTGAAAATAAATGGATTCATACCTTCTGAAGGATATTTTGTGCAGAATTAAACGAAGAACAATCTCGACAAGCGAATGCCGCTATTTCGTGCGATAACCACCAGGCTATGCGCACACTGCCATATATCTTGAGAAAATGTCTCATCACTGCCGTGTCATTATGTTTAGCTAATATATATAAATATATATATATAAGACTAAATTTTGTAATTTGTGTATGTATATATGCGTGGGTGTATTAATCTGTATATGTGTCTGTTTGTTAGTGTTTGTGAATATACTCGTCTATTTTTCCATGTGTGAATGTTTGTAGGTTTATTTATGTATGCGATTTTTCTCATCTATATATACATAGAGAGAGAGAGAGCGAGCGAGAGGGAGAGAGAGGAGGGAGACAGAGAACACATGAAACTCAGGTAATCACTTTACTTGTCAAGTCATTACGCGTATAAAGCTGTTAACTCCATTGTCAATGCTGACAGGATATAATATTTGCTACGTTCTGGACGAAATCTACAATTTTCAAATACGAAATGGAAACGGAACATTCTACAAGACTCTCTGAGTGAAGAACTTGCCAGAAATTACTCTCTACCAGGCGCCTCTAAAAAAGAGTCAATTAACTAAATAGAGTTTTATCCAAATCTAACGGTAAGGCGAAAATGTCAAAACTAGTTAGCCTCCTGAAACGGTTAGGTAGTAGTTTGTCTAAGAATACCCGTGTTGATTCGTTTTATCACGTAAGTAATTTTTAAATTACTGTACGAGCTAAATAATTTCTTCATAGACATTTTATTGAACATGCTAAAGAACAAAAACGAAAAAATAAAAGAAGCAGAAAGATTTTGACTTGGCACTTAGCATCTCACCGCGGCTTTTATCGATGGAGAATTCGATGGAAAGTAAAATAACCAGGAGACTATGGAAGCGTTTTATCAGGCAACACTCACAAACACAAACTTACAGACATTCCGTGGCCGCGCGGATGGAGGCACACATTCGCTTAGAAAAGTTATTTCCCTAAAGGAAAAAGGGATGAAAGTTTGATTCCTGGGAGAAACAAATTTTCTTTAGTACGACGTCTCGTTTTAATCTCGTTATTATTAAGGTCAATGCTTCATAAAATAGAAAAAAATATATATGCACCCACCAAAAATATCGGTTAGTAATAGGAATTATATTCTCTCTCTCTCTCTCTCTATATATATATATATATATATATATATATATATATACGCATATACGCATCGTTCATTCAGCAATAAATTAAAATACTCTCAGCTATTGGGCGTATAAAATGATAATATACACGCTAAAAAGTCTGCTACCTTCTGCCGAGCACCCATAGCTCAGAGGTAAAATTGCCGATTGACGCCAATGCGGTCGGGTTTCAATCCTGGGTAAAAAGGAATCGGCTGTCTAACCGTACTGATGAGCTGTGATACAGCGAAACAGATCTGTCTGCGAATGACTATATATATTTGTTACAGATTATATTTTAGAACATGTACAAATCTTTATATATCTACTACAAATTGTTCATTTGTTTCGACATTGAATCATCAGGTGGTGTGGACAGGAATGGAAAGCCTCTTTTCTTATATTTGGTCACTTGTGTGTGGGATGTTGGTGTGGGTTAGTGATAAGGGAATAAGTCTTGTGAATTGTCCGTTTGAATTTTGAAGAAAGTGGTGTGGGTAGTGAATATAGTTGATTAATGAGTGTCTGGGAATTTTGTAGACAGATTTAACATTAGCAGATAGGATGTAATTTTTATGATCGTCTGACTAGACTTTATCCTTTGGATTTCTTAGAGAAGTAGAGTAGGGAGGTGTAAGGGGTGGGAAGGGATGGGATTGGACTTAATGTTTATTTGTACAACTATAGAATATTTTTTTATTTAAGCACAGTTTTTATAATTAATCTAATTTTGTATATTTAACATTAATTTTGAATTTAGGAAATCGATTTTTTCTATAAAATTCTGAATTTTAAATTAGATCACAGTTTGTGGTGTGTAATAGGTAAGATTTAATGGAAGAGGTAAAATTTAATGTTAGTATTTAAGGTAATAGGTAAGTAGGTAATGTGTGTGTAATAGGTAAAATTTAATGTAAGAGGTAAGATTTAATGCCCATTCAGAGATTGCATCTCTGATACTAATCAAAAACCTAGTACATATATTGGTTTTACCACAACCACGCTCTCCCGTAGACTTACATGTCATCTTTCTGATCAGAGTACTATTAAACAACATTTCTCTGAAAAACATAAACATGTAGGTAATATCAGACAGATTTTGGTCAACAATACGGTGATCCTTACTCATACACACAGTAAGAGGAACCTGCAGATATTGGAGGCCATGTACATCAAAACAACCAACACTCAATAAAATCAACTTTAAAACAGGAAATAACATATTACATTGCATTTGACTACATGGTTTTGTTGTCATTTCGCGCTATCCCGCGGTGTGACGTCATAAAACCGCATCGCAAACTTAAGAACTGCGTTTATTATTTTTGGTAACTATTGCCGTTGCCAAGCGGAGTTTTATGTCAACACAAAATAAAATCGTCGGTGATGGTGGATTTTATAATATTTCAGTTTAAACTACCTCTCTGAAGATGGCTCATGTGAGCCGAAAGCTTAGAAGAAAACCAATAAATAATTATCCAAATGTTGGAGAATTTTTGTCTTTATTTTCAACTGAAATTAAAGCAAAAATACGACGTTTAGAACGGCTCATGATTAAACATAATAAACATTCATTGTCTCTTATATTTAATAGCATATGTCTAGAAAAAAAAATGTATATATATATATATATATAGTCATCCGCAGACAGATGTGTTTCGCTGTATCACAGTTCATCAGTACGGTTAGACAGACGATTGCTTTTTGCCCAGGATTGAAACCCGACCGAATTGGCGTCAGTCGGCGATTCTACCTCTGAGCCACGGGCGCTCGGTAGAAGGGGGCACTTTTTAGCGTGTATATTATCATTATACACGCCCAATAGCTGAAAGTGTTCTGAATGAACGATGCGTAGATGCCAGAGTAGCTACTGTTTTTCAAAGTCTACCATTCTTCCAGAGTGCTCAATCAGGTTGTGAGAGCTTATATATATATATATATATATATATATATATATATATAAGTTGAATATATGGATCGAAATCCAACAAGATGAATAGAATAAGTAAAGAACAGATAGGAAAAAAAGTGTTTTTAATCATTTAACAAGGTTCTTCAGAGATTTTTTTAAAAGACGAATGGTTTAAAAACTTTTTACAAATTAAAATGAATTCTTTTTTAAGTTTAAAAGAAGTTTTTTAATCTAAAATTTTTTTAAAAATCATTCGACTTTAAAAATTCTTTGAAGAAGCATTTTAAACTAAAAGATTAAAGACAATTTTTCCTATCAGTTCTTTATTTATTCTATTCGTATAAACGAATTAACAAAACAAACCTTGAAATAATATTATCAATCAATGACTTCAGTCAGTTAAGTGCCATACGTGATACACGCTTGGGCGATCATGTCTCGAAAGAGACATGACTGACTGGGCAGATGATTATCCCGCAGTAGGTTGCCATTGCTTTCTGCGGTAGATTGGTTGCCGACCAAGGCTATAGAACCCAACCTGTCCTGCTATTTAACCCATAACTGGAAGGAAGAGACGGATTAGTACCTTCCCAAGGGTATTTGCGCGTAAGTGAATACAATGGATTCAACTGGAATTCGAACTCGGCTCCCCGGTTTCTCGTTCCGAGCCGATATCCACTGTACCACAACGCACAATGACTTACATATCTTATATACACAAATATATGTAGAATAGAAAACGCAACACATATCTAAAGCGATTATAAATCCTGATTTATTTTGACAAGCGAGTGGGCGCCCATCTCCTCAGATGGCAAAACTATATTTTTATCTTTTTTTATATTTCGCGATCTGAGGAAATGGGTGTTCATCCGCTTGTCGAAATAAATCAGGATTTATAATCTCTTTAATTATGTGCTGAATTTTCTTTTCTGTATACCGTATTGCTCTGGATAATATCGATTGAGATTTCTATTTTATGTTTTTAATATTTGATATTAATTAGATAATGTTTTTGGATTATTCTCTCCGTTTTATAGATTTGACATAATTTATATATATATATATATATATATATATATGAAATTAAATAAATTTCGATGTTCAAAACCGTTGTATGATCATTTCTACATGAAATCCCTAAGAGATTTCACATTTCATCGGCAACTTATATACTCAAAGTAAAACAAAATATTACTGGTAAAAGTTCAAAATTTACGTCACAGAAAAAAAAAATTATAATTGTCTCTGTAATTTAAATATTAATTACATTGAGCCCTCCACCTGGCTCATTTCTAATATTAAAATATTAATATTAATTAAGATCGGGTCTTTGGGATTTACCTTCCTGCTTATATTTTCAAAAAATATATATATATACACACACACACACACACACATATATATATATATATATATATATATATATATATATGTGTGTGTGTGTTTACGGATAATCAGGGAAATAGTGTTTGTAAATAGAAACTTTAACACCGTGTGGTGACAGTCTGTTTCATAAGTGAACGCAGTGTTCCGGCGACGGTCTGAAGATTCAGTTCAAGCGTGAAACAGACTGTTGCCACTCGGTGTTTCCCTCAGTGTCCACTTATATCTATCTATCTATCTATCTATCTATCTATCTATCTATCTATCTATCTATCTATCTATCCAGATAGATAAATAAACACTAATATATGAGTAGATATGTATATATATATAACATATATACATATATATGTAATCACTAATATCACATAAATATATATGTGTATGCATGTAATAATGAAAGAGGTTATCAAAGTAAAACACATTATATGAATTATTTTATTAGTAAAATTATATATATATATATATATATATATATATATATAAAATTAAAATAATATATATATATAATTAAAATAAAGTAAAATTATATATATATATATATATATATATATATATAATTTTCGATTGCTGCGAAAAGTCTGTCAGATACGGAGGCAAAGACTAAGTACAGTTTTTTTCGTCTTTTTATTCACGTTGTCTTTTCTACATATTACATTTGAATGTATGTTCACACACACACACACGCATATATATACATATATATATATATGTATGGATGATATTACGCGTTTTATACGATTGTGTTAGCGCTGAGCACTACGACTAACCCATATCAGCATTGATTTCTTTTTACTTCCCGATTTATTTTACAGAATCAATAAAATCGTTCTCGCAACAATGTTCCCATTTTTTAAATTGGAAAAAGCAAGAATTTTCGTTCAATTTTTCTTGATTTTATTTCTTGATTTTTTCTTTTTTCTTTAAAACTGAAAAGAATAGAGTTCATTTTACGAAAAGAATTTCATATTTCTGAACATGACTTCTTCATTATCATCCAGTCTCTTTTTCTTTTTGCCTGTCCATCTATCTGGCTAACTAACGTTTTATTTCTGATTTTTTTTTGTACTTTTGTTCATGAAATACAATACTCAAAAACCCTAAAATGTAAAGCGTTACTTTATTATAAGTTCGTAAAGGGAGTCAACTCAGTATACATAACATGGCGGCTTCTAGACGTAAATGTCTGAACTGGTGGAACTAAGGAACGTAAATTGTTTGAAAATTTTACATGACAATTGCGATAGAGTTGGCAAAAGTTTAGCTACGGATCATCTATGAGGAATTGTAAGGCTGGAGGATAATTCACCAGCCACACACAACTGCATAAAGTTTTTTTGTTGGTTGAAATTCTTGATTTTTTGGCCTTGCAAAAACAGAGCAGAGCAGGAGCGGTAAGGAACTTGGCTGGAGCGATAAAAGAGTTTGAGTTTTGTTTAACGGCATATCGACCCCTGTGGGTTATTTAAAGCCAAAAAGGTGGGGTTTTAAGTTATCTCTTTTAATGTTCGGTTATAGTGAAAAGTTTAATTTAGTCAGATTTTAATGAAAATGTTTTGTTTTTATTCTTTTTTATTTTAGAAAACTGAAAATGTCTTCTAATTTTGTATTAAAAAATGTTTTGCTGAGGATATTTTTTTTTCTTCAAAAATGTGTTATGGTAATAATTTTTCCTTTGTGTTATGGTAATAATTTTCCTTCAAAAATGTATATTTTTCTATAAAGGTTTATTTTTATGTATATATTTCTATAAAAGTGTATTTTTTGTACTTTCATAGTATTTTGACCCCAGTTTGGAGGTTAACTATTTGCCCATAGCTGGGACCCTAACAGGTACTACCACTCCAGATCAGGGTGGACCTGGGAACAACAGCAATTAAGAGGTGGTATCATGCTTCTCATAACCTCCCAATCAGAGGCCTTGCTGCCGGATGCAGTTTACCGTCATGCCCAGGACCGCGATAAAAGAAACCGCCCATTCGTTTCTTCCTGATGCCAAAAAGAAAGCAGCATAATTGAGATTCCAACCGTTTCTGTTTTTCGATTTTAGAATCTGTTCCCAGGAATAATTTTTGAGGATTTAACCCTACCTGACCTCATCAAAGAAATCCTGAAATTTTTTGTTATGACTACGGCCATTTTTCAAGCTTCTACTGGCTCAAAACAATTCGTTTCGAACACAAAAAAAGAAGAAACTATATTTTTCTCTTTTTTTTCCCTAATTATCAGCCAATTTCTCTATTCCTCGGATTTTACAAGTACATAATACTATTAAAAAATATTTTTTTACATAAGCTCACATTGCGGATTACAATAAAGCACAACTAACAATACTACTAATATCAATTTCTCTCATTCCGTTGTATTAAAGCAAAATATATATATACCGGCGTGGAAATAGGGTTACACGTCATGTTTGTTCGATAAATGGAATCGTTGTGGTTAATAAAAAGTTAGAATTTTGAGATGTTGTCTTTTTAATTTGTTAACATTAGCCATTACTATTAGAGGCTTTAGTTTGCGGTGCAGTGGATATCGGCTCGGAACAAGAAATCGAAGAATCGAGTTCTATTCGAAAATTTGTTTTATTTACTAACGAGCAAAAACCCTTGAGAAAAGTGTTACTCCATCTTTTTTCCCTCAAGCTACGGGGTTAAATGACAGGATAGTCAACCAGTTTACCGCAGAAAGTAATGGC
The DNA here is from genome assembly GCA_037127315.1 of Ascarosepion bandense. Classification (NCBI taxonomy): domain Eukaryota; kingdom Metazoa; phylum Mollusca; class Cephalopoda; order Sepiida; family Sepiidae; genus Ascarosepion; species Ascarosepion bandense. Next base: position 2,735,514 of record JBBBDQ010001220.1, on the reverse strand, counting down.
AACCTACTGAGAGAAAATCTTCTGTCCAGTCAGTAATGTCTCTTTCGAGACATGATCTCCGAAGCGTGTATCACGTATGACATTTAACTGACTGAACATTTGCCAGCATCTTTTTTTTTCTTAACAAATTTATCGTCTATAAGCTCATTCCCTCTTATCGTCTATAAGCTCAGTCCCTCTTATCGTCTATAATCTCCCTCGTAAAATTTAATTGTCCAGTGTAACACCATCTAAATCAGAAATATTGAAGTTAATATCTAGCACGAATAGGATGTAAAATCAACGTTTCGGCCTTCTCAAGTGACTATAGTTATGGATAACTGTTGTGGATCTTCGTCGCCAATTTGTTGAGGAGTTGTGGCGAAACTTCGCCGCAAATTTGTAGTGACCGGTTTTGTGCCGGAAGAAAGACACGGAACCAGAAGGTAGGTTCAAAACAGTGGATTAATATAACAAGATATTCAAAAGAAAGTGTTAATAATAAGTAATATAGAAATAAGTAATTCCGAAGGTATTACGCGGCGTATGGCCTGAATAGTAGCTGTCGTCAACTGCCTTTGTTAACTGCTTCCGTTAACTGCTTTTGTTGACTGCCCTCCGGAAGTCACCCAGGTAATTGCATATAACAAGTGGAAGAGTCCATTCCTCGTAGAAGGGCACCATAACACCCCCACCCCTTCTAAAATCTCAACTCCGCAGGAGTCTACAGAAATTCCCTTTTTTTTTTTCAAGTTCGCGGAAGAAACGTTTGACAACTTTTAACTGTGTCTGTGGTTTTAATATTTTTTCCGCTTCGAATTGACCACTATTTTCTCCGTTGCTTTTCTTTTCCTTTTCGAACGGCGTATTAAGAAAGCCGTTAGAGGGGTTGGAATATTAAAACTATCATATATTATATCCATCGCTGTTTTCTCAGGAAACCCGTTATCAGCTTCATCATTTAGGTGTGTCCTAAGTTGGTTTGTGTGTCTTTTATGTATGAATTGTGAACCTTTTATTATATAAATCATATTCCTAATTTTCTTTTCTGTCGTACCCATCTCCCAAAAAGATTTGATTTTGGAGTTGTGGCGAAACTTCGCCGTAAAGTTGTAGTGACCGGTTTGTGTCGGAAGTAAGACACAGAACCAAAAGGTAGGTTCATATCAGTGTATTAGTATAACAAGAAACAAGACATTTACAGGAAGTGTTAATAAATAGCAATATAGAAATAAGTAAGGTATTATTAAGCTGCCTGACTAGTAGCTGTCGTCAATAGCTCTCGTTAACTTCCATACTTGACTGCTCGTAGCTGCTCTAGCTGACTACTGTACTTGACTGCTCGTAAACTCTCGTTTAACTGCACTGTAGAAATCACGCAGGTAGCATTATATACATCCAGAGGTAGTGTTCATTCCTCGCAGGAGGACACCATAACAAAAACCTTCAGGGAATTTTGCACAAAATTTTATTGAATCCGTTTCGTTCTACCATGAATGTCTAGAGACATTTCGTAGTGTTTTTATTTAAATCTAATTCGTTACTGTTGAAAGCTATGAATCTCTACTACCCGACACAAGGATTGAACTCTCAGTCACTTAGTTCGTCTTTCACAATCATTGCTGGCCGCTTTTCTATGGAGTCTGAATCTGTACTACCCATCCCAGGCATTGGACGTTCATTTACTGCTGTTCACTTATTGCTGACCCTAAATCTGTATGACCTGGTCTAGGAATTGAATTCTCAAATACTTCTTCAGTCCTGCTCAGTTAATGCTGGTTCTGTTACTCAGGAATGGTACCTTTGATTTGCAGGCTGCTTATAGATAGGGTTCTAAATACTTACGACTACATGCCGATAATGTTACTGCTGCTACTACTAACACTGGCACTAAAACGCCAGAAGAAATTCAAAGGGAAGAAAACATAGACTCATTATTTCATCATTTAGTAAAGGAAGGTCAATTCTAACCTTTAATAAAAAACTGTCTTTTTTGTGATAGATTGCTACACTAGAGAAATATATGACCAGCTAGAGAGTCCACCTGTTACACTTCTAAAAATAGGACATTAATTGAAAGTGGATAAATCCATAATTAGAAGTGTAACTGTTAGGGCGCCGCTTCTATTTGACTACAAATGGACTGTTCCCATTGCTATATATAGCAATGATGGATTCTCTACAGGGGAGTCGTAGAAAGTCACTAGACTGACGACTCTATGACACTGTCAGCACTCTGCCTTCGGGTAGAGGGCGCTCTCTGCTTCCGAGCAGAGAGCAATAACCCAGTCGTGGTTCCGCCGAAGGGTAGAACCACGACTGGGGAAAAATAGACAGACATTTTTTGGCCCGGCTATATGGCCGGGAATAACCTCTATAAAATGACCATGTGTCACATCCAGCCTTGCGTGGGAAGGCTAGTAAATACAGTCGTAGAGAGTCACTTGAGAGTCTCTAATGAGTTACTGAAGAGTCAGTGCGAGTCAGTGAAGAGTTAGTCACACTTCCGGTGGCGTATCGGAAGTAATCACGTATACACACGTCTTACGACGGATTGGATTCTTGTATCTTTTCTATTGTAAATATTACTAATCACTTCTGTACATACTAACCGTCTTTTCGCGGAATACAACTTATATTCCGATTCTGTTGTTGAGTTATTCATTTATACTTGGCGACATAACAGTAACCTCTACCATGGATGCGACAAACCTATGCACCATAGCAGCATCATTTGTGGAAACTCGACGGCTTGCAACCCTAGAGTTTTGAGTTTGAGTTTTGTTTAGCGGCATATCAACCTCTGTGGATTTTTCAATGCCAAAAAGCTGGGACTTTGAGGGTTTTTTTAAACGTTCACTTATAGTGAGAAAGTTGAGTTAGTCAGATTTTGATGAATTTTTTTATTTTTATTCTTTATATTTTAGAAAACTGAACAATATCTTCTCGTTTTGTATTAAAAATGTTTTGCGGAGTAATTATTTTTTTCTTCAAAAATGTGTTATGGTAATAATATTTTCTTCAAAAGTGTATTGTTGGTAATATTTTCCCTTCAAAGACGTATATATTTCTACAAAAGTGCATTTTTATAGTTTCATAATGTTTTGACGAGTTTGAGGGTTAAATATTTGCCCATAGCCGGGACCCGAACAGGTGCTACCACTCCGGGTCAGAGTAGACCTGGGAAGAACAGCAATTAAGAGGTGGTTACATGCTCCTCACAACCTCCCAGTTAGAGGCCTAGTTGCCGGAGCAACGCTAGAGTCACATGCTAAACGCGTTACTAGACTCGGTTAACTCAGAAAGTTTCATTAATGAGAAGGTTAGTTTGAAATTTCAATTTTGAAATCAGACAAATCAACAAAAAATCTCCATGGCTCTGATCACAATGAAAATCCAGACTTGTGGCCTCTGTGTTGTCGACCTACAAATAAACAAGACACGTTATATGTTTGTCATTCTCAAAGGTTTTAAGAACTTGTGGAATGACTGTTGGTAGCTGCTCTAGCTGACTACTGTACTTGACTGCTCGTAAACTGCTCGTCTGATTGCACTGTAGAAATCACGCAGGTAGCTGCATATACATCCGGAGGAACTGTTCATTCCACTCAGGAGGACACCATAACAATAACCTTCAGAACCGACATAAGTCTCTTCAGAATAGATATGTGGTCCTTAAACCGGATTTTATTATACCCAACTATGAACCAGTTTGTGCTGCTTTTGTTAGTGATCCCTCTTCTAAACATTTACCCTAATTGTAAACCAATCACGACAGTTTGGGAAGGATGACAGGTGTTTCCTCATAAAGAAAGTTGAGAAGTTACTATAACAAAGCATAATGGAATCAATTTCATTTCCCTGGAGGATCCAGTGATGGTTCTTAAGGACCCCAATAATAATCATAAGAAGAGGTTATGTGTTGGTTACTCACAGGCTATAGTTTATAGAAAACGATGCTTATCCTTTATTACGTATCGAAAAGATGGCAGAAAATCTAACCACATATACAGTTTGTTCTACCTTTAATCTGAAAAATGCCTACTACAAAATTTCCTTAAAGCAAAATGAATAAAAATTTAGCGCCTTTGAAACTAAGTGATTCTCTATCAGTACTGCAAAGTGCCATTTGGTGAGATGCTGTTTTAAGGCGGGAAATTGACAAATTTACCCGGGAACAATTATTAAGAGACACCTTCTCTTACATTGACAACATAACTGTCGCATTGAGAAACCAAGAACATGGCCGGAATGTCAAAAGATTCTTAACAACCATCAGGGCTAGAAATTGAATGAGACAAAATCTGTAGGTTTGATATCTTCACTTAATATCATTGGCTACTGGGTAGATAATAAGATAATTAAACCTAACCGAGAAAGATTTTGGTCACTCCAAGACTTTCCTGTCACTCCAAGACTTTCCCGTCACAACAACACTAAATTTCTCAAAGAGAGCTGTTAGTATGTTTACATACTACGCTTAATAGACACCAAAGCTTTTCGATAAAATAACAGTTAATTCAATATAATATTTAATATATACAATTTTGAGATATTTCAAGCATAAGTAAATAACAGTTGTTACAAACCAGATTAATTGTACTTTATATCTACTAGTAGTCATCAAATAAAGTTTCAGAAAAGTAATTTATTTTTGAAAGATTTTTTTAATAAAAGGAATTATATTGCATAGAAAGATAACTAAAAATTGATGATAATCAGCTATTTTAGAAAAAGAAACAGAAAAAGATTAGTTTAAAATTAGTTCTTGATACACAGAAAAATATTTAACATATTGGAAATATTAAATCTAATCTGTTCAGTCAGTCAGTTAAGTGCCATACGTGATACACGCTTTGGGCGATCATGTCTCGAAAGACACATGACTAACTGGGCAGAAGATTATCTCCTAAGTAGGTTGCCATTGCTTTCTGCGGTTGACTGGTTGCCGACCAAGGCTATAGAACTCAATCTGTCCTATTATTTAACCTATAACTGGAGGGAAGAGACAGATTAATATTTTCCCAAGAGTATTTGTGCGTAAGCGAATGCAAGGGATTCAACTTGAATTTGAACTCGGCTCCTCGATTTGTCGTTCCGCAATCGTCAAACATGATGATTGCGTAAAAACTGACTGTTGTCTATGAGTTTTGACTTCAGTGCCCACTTATATATTGGAAATGGATTAAATCTGACGTATTTTTAATTTATTTGTCTAAACGTTCTTTTTAATGGATATTCATATTTTTATAAAACAGTGTGTTTTTTTTTTATTTCCGTCTACCTGCCTCAATATTCAAGAAAGCTTCTTAGGCCGCATATTTTTCTCACAAGATTGTACTACTTGCTCAGTCAATGAATTCGAAATGTTTTTTTCTACGGTCAATGTCAATAACAGTGCGTCTTCACAAAAGTTGAATTGTAAAAATGCGATTAACAAAAAACAAATAAAAAATATCCCCTAAATGGGTTGTGTTTAGGGAAACATGTCTGTGTGTCTACGTTAGGAACTAAAAGAGCTAAACGTCTGCAACTGCACCACAATGCACATCCGGCAGCACACGCTCATCTATTCGCTTAAAATTAAAATTAAAGCTTCAAGAAATAGTTTTCACTTTTTAAAATTACCTTTTAATCGTGATTTTTTTGTATTTTTGTGGAAGTGCCTATCATAATATAATAAGGGACAAATAGAAATATAGGAAAAAAATAATAAAGAAAAAATAACGAGTGAGACAGAAATATATAGAGAAAATCAGAGGGTGGAAGAGAGAGTAAGAGAGAAAGAGAGAGAGAGAGAGGGTGAGAATAATAAATGGTAGATGTATAAAAGAGAGGGTGTAATGAGAAAGGGATGGCAAATGGATCAGAGAGAGAGAGAGAGAGGGAGAGAGAGAGAGAGAAAGGGTGAGAATAATAAATGGTAGATGAATCCAAGAGAGGGTGTAATGAGAAAGGGATGGCAAATGGATCAGAGAGAGAGAGAGAGAGAAAGGGTGAGAATAATAAATGGTAGATGTATAAAAGAGAGGGTGTAATGAGAAAGGGATGGCAAATGGATCAGAGAGAGAGAGAGAGAGGGAGAGAGAGAGAGAGAGAAAGGGTGAGAATAATAAATGGTAGATGAATCCAAGAGAGGGTGTAATGAGAAAGGGATGGCAAATGGATCACAGAGAGAGAGAGAGAGAGAGAGAGAGAGAGAGAGAGAGAAAGGGTGAGAATAATAAATGGTAGATGAATCCAAGAGAGGGTGTAATGAGAAAGGGATGGCAAATGGATCAGAGAGAGAGAGAGAGAGAGAGAGAGAGAGAGAGACAGAGAAAGGGTGAGAATAATAAATGGTAGATGAATCCAAGAGAGGGTGTAATGAGAAAGGGATGGCAAATGGATCAGAGAGAGAGAGAGAGAGAGAATAAAATCGGCACGTCTCAGTACTTGAGAGGCTAGCAATTTGGCAGTCTAGATTGTTAACCATCGCTCTAAAGCAGGCGTCCAGATTGTTAGTTATTACCGTTTCCGGTTGTATGTAGATTAACCATGACATATGATGAAGTGTTTTATTTGTTTTTTCGTTTTTTTTCATACTACTAGCACAAAAATTACCGTTAATACACAACGTCCTGTCCTGCATAGACAAAGGGAGCTAAAGTTTGAATTGGAACTTTTCGAGGAGACTACCACCCAACATAGGTTAAAACACCTCCCTTCCACTATCAAAAGAAAGTTACTACTACGATTCTCCTCAGCTTGGCACTATAGTAACCAACATTCCTCACCCATTCGTTTACTCACCGTTGCTTCCGGTACAAGAATATTTCTACATTCATTATTGGGGTTCACAATGCATGTCTCGAACTGACATGTTGAAATAGCTATCCCCCTAAATGCGATGTGAGTTTACAAAAAAATAAACAAATATATGCTCTGTAAATGAAATTTATATTGAGTTCTTTGTTGAATCAGTTTTAGTATTTGCACGATATTACTAGGAGTCTTTCGGATTATTTACCAATCTTATCCTAGATTTTTGACAGCTATATATTGCTACAATATTTGATATCTGAGTGAAAGGAATATTTTTTAATCGCATTTCTCTCTGTGATTTGCTGCATAAAGGCAATGAAATATACTTTTTACGCAAACTGTAACGAGTGATGAGAAATGGATTGTTTGCAACATTTTCAGCGAAAAAGATTCACCAAGCATTACTTCTTCGAATTTTCATTTTATTCAGTTCCTTACAAAATAATCACAATGGTAATAATTTTAATTCTTTGGGTGACATAAGAAAGTACAATAATAAGTTCCTTGCCGAGAATTCACCGAAATTCTAGAAAGACGGAATCTTTAAATTGAAGGAAAAATGGAGAACGATTTTGTAACAAAATTGTTTATATTTACTTGAATAAATATTCAATTGCATACCGTAGACATAGGACAGCATGTATGTTTATTAATTATACATATAATACAGCTAGGTTCATACATTTATCCCTATTTATCACCTGAATAATAATACTATATACATGTGCACCCTTTTATGTATAAATATTAACTAACGTCACTATATATACACTAGCAATATAACCCGGCGTTGCTCGGATGTAATGAAAGCTTTAAAACTAATCCATGGACCTGGAACTCGGACTCTTTGGACGTTGGCACGAAAGACTAAAAGCAATAGTTGTCACCAGTTAAAGCGAAACCGTAGACTGAAAGAAAAATGAATGGATGTAAGTAAAATTTTGATTTCCTGGTATCGATATGAAATAAGTTTTTTTCGTCGTAAACTGAATTTTGAAGGTTAAATAAGTCCTCTGAGTAAATGGTATCATAGCCGAGACTAAGAAATACAATTATACCTACTTAGAGCCAAACCCGAAGCAAAAACTAAAATAAAAGGGCTGAAAAAAATACAGACATACAGGCAGAAAAACAGACACACAAACAACTATCTTGCCTTTTATATATATATATATTATCAATTTTCTGAACTATTGTAAGAACTGCAACCTTGAAACTTCTGAATATCTTT
>JBBBDQ010001220.1:2697500-2725000 GCA_037127315.1 Ascarosepion bandense | reverse complement strand
GAGATTGTATCTCTGGTACTAATAATAAACCCACTACATATATTGGTTTTACTACAACCACGCTCTCCCGTAGACTTACATGTCACCTTTCTGATCAGAGTACAATTGAACAACATTTCTTAGAAAAACAGTCATGTAGGTAATATCAGACAGATTTTAGTCAACAATACAATAATCCCCACTCATACACACAGTAAAAAGAACCTTCAGATATTGGAGGCCATCTACATTAAATCCAAGCAACACACACTTAATAAAATCACGTTTAAATCTGGTCATAACACATTACCTTGCATTTAAATATATGGTTTTGTTATGATTTTTGATTTCTCACGCGGTGTGACATCATAGAACCGCATTACAAATTTACGAACCGCGTTTGTTATTTGGTAACTGTTATCGTTGCTTAGCATAGTTCTATGTCAACATAAGATAAAATCGTCACTGATGGTCGATGTTTTTATATTAACGTCTTTGTAATCTCTCTGAAGATGGCTCATGTGAGCCGAAAGCTTAGAATCAACTTAATAAATAACTATCCAAATGTTAGACAATTTTTGTCTTTATTTTCACCTGAAATTAAATTAAAGCCAAAATACGCTGTTTAGAACGGCTCATGATTAAACATAATAGACATTGATTCTCTCTTATATTTAACAGTATATGTTTAGAATATATATATTTATATTTATATATATATATATATATATATATATATATATATATATTCTAATGAGGCACATTATATGGATGACTCTTCAGTGAGCATCAAATCTACACTTACTCTACAAGGACATTCCTGATAACCTCGCGTGGCGATATATATAATTCGTCGTTTCAGGACAAATATATAAATAATGATATCTTTAGGCGCATCGAGATAGACTCATATTTTTGTTCATGGTCGTCAGAAAAACAAATTTATTTTTATTCTAAAACACTTGAAATACGCAGGAAAAGTATTGTACAAGTTTAGGGCAAGCCGAAAGGGACTACAGTGTTTTTTTAATGGTATCGATTTATGTTGTTCATAAGTCTGCTCATATCTATCTATCTATCTATCTATCTATCTATCTATCTATCTATCTATCTATCTATCTATCTATCTCATGATGTTCATTATCTATCTATCTATCTATCTATCTATCTATCTATCTATCTCATGATGTTCATTATCTATCTTATCTATCTATCTATCTATCTATCTATCTATCTATCTATCTATCTCAGTCTGTTCATATCTATCTATCTATCTATCTATCTATCTATCTATCTATCTATCTATCTCATGATGTTCATTATCTATCTATCTATCTATCTATCTATCGATCTATCTATTTATCTATCTCAGTCTGTTCATATCTATCTATCTATCTATCTATCTATCTATCTATCTATCTATCTATCTATCTATCTATCTCATGATGTTCATTATCTATCTATCTATCTATCTATCTATCATGATGTTCATTATCTATCTATCTATCTATCTATCTATCTATCTATCTAGTCAGTCTATCTATCTATCTATCTATCTATCTATCTATCTATCTATCTATCTATCTATCTCAGTCTGTTCATATCTATCTATCTATCTATCTATCTATCTATCTATCTATCTATCTATCTATCTCAGTAGCGGTAGACTGGTTGCCACCCAAGGCTATAGAAACTAATCTGTCCTGGTATTTAACCCATAACTGGAGGGAAGAGACGGATTAATACCTTTCCCAAGGGTATTTGTGCGTAAGCGAATGCAAAGAATTTAACTGGAATTCGAACTCGGTTCCCCGATTTGGCGTTCCGAATCGATATCCACTGCACCACAACGTACATCTTTTTTTTTCTTTTTTCTTTTTTGGAAAATTATATTTTTTTATTAACTACTTTTTTTTTTAGCTTGTTTAAGACAAACCTTTTTTCATACGCGCTTTTTTTTTTAGAAAAGTATTTTAATTGCGTACCTTTTTATTTTTATTGTTTTATTAATTACTTTTTTGTTACCTTGTTGTAGGCAAAAACCTTATTTCACCCGTGCCTTTTTAATTGCATTAGTTTTTCAGTTTTCTATGTTTCTGTTTCTTTTTTGCTTGTGTAAACGTTTTTTAAAAAATTATTTAATTGCGTATAATTTATTTTATTAAATCTTTTTTTGTTCCTGGTAAGCACATTTTGATTGTTGAATTATATTCTATTTAATTTGTTACGTCTTTACTTAAATTTGTTCTTAATTTTTCTGTATTTTTTATTTATTTATTTTTGTTAAATTACTGTTATCGTTTGTGTTTTTGTTTAAGCAATTATTTTATTTTCTCTTCCGTTTCTAAGTTGTGCCTAAAAAATATTATTTCTGAAAAGGAGGCCAAACGAACAAATATGACCAACAAAATCGGTCTGTTATAAAAAAGAACCTATTTGGTTCTAAAACAGACCCACCCAATCAAGATAAAGCAAAAAAAAATGTAACAAAAGACAATGAAATAGAAAGAAAAAGTATGGAATCCAATAATGAACAAAACACTAATATGGAAAATAATGAGAAAAATAATGAAAAGATCAGTGAAAGCAGAAACTTCGATGGAGTGGCTGGAGAATCGTCCTCTTGCTGGAAGTCATCCTCTAATTGTATAATCAACATGACGGACTTTTTGGAGAAAGCCAAAAATTACTGAATGTTGAAAAAAAAGTGTCTGTCTTTATGGTGGACAAGCGAATACGCATGATTTGTCATACCACAAAAGAAGCTGTAATCAAGGCTTTGACCTCTCTGGAGGTCCAAACCCTAAAGTGGGATTAAAGGGAGGGAGTACTTTACGTGGGACGTACTGTTACCAACACCTGCTGACTTTGAGGATGCATAAAGTCATAACTAAAGATTATTTCGTGAGGACCGAATACGAAGTAAGGCGAAGTACTATGTGACAGTATACAAGGTTCCTACTCAGATATTGGGTGAACACTTAGCTGCTTATTTCATCAAGTTCGGGCGGATAGTCAGTGCTTCTTCCCATGACCTGAGAGGGGGATAGAGTTTTGAAATTATGACAGACCACAATGCCTTTATCTTCATCTCCAACTGTCTGGACGTACAGGACCAGAAATTACCGGTCATTGTGTCTGGCTGTAAACCAACTAGTGGCTACACTGGTTACCTCTCCTTTTCCAACCCAGAGAAGAAGGCCTCTGGAGTTCTGCTCCCCCACTAACTCAAATCCCCTTCTGGTCGAGTTTGTTATTTCCGTCTCACCTGTAGAGGCCTTGTCAGCAACCGGGACCAGTGTGGAAAAACGTCCGGTTGGGTCTGATGCTTGACCCCCATTGTCTGAAAAGACTTCACCAGCCACCAAAGAGAAGGAAGAAAGGGGAGATGGCTAGAGAAAAGCGCCGGACAGCGAGATCTCAGTTTACGAAAATCTTTAATGTTAAAGACACGTACAGCTCCACTCCCGCTACCAGTTCTAAAGGCGATGACCCGGCCAGCTACGCCAAAATGTTACGGAACCAAAGACTGAAATATTAGCCCAGCTTCGAAAAGAAAGGAAAAGTACTTCAACTCCAAGAATTAAGAAAGAAAAAAATCCAAAGACAGCACAACTTCCTTCATTGGCACCATCTTTACGCTCAAAATCACAGAATGATTCCACCTCCACTCACAAAATCTTTATCCGCCGCTTCATTCAAAATGATAACTAATAAAAACAGCGACACATTCATCACCTAAAATAACACCACAAACAACACAAAATCAGTCACCTCAAAATACACCCATTAATTCACTCAAAAAAATCTGAACGAAAAAAGACAAAGAATCCCATTCTTCGACAGTACTGAAAAGAAAAGAAAAAGATAAAACCGATTTACAATTTAGGGGAAAATGTGTGCCCAGTATCACAAGAACAAATTCACACGCAATTGAAAAATCAAAGATTTGAAAATATTACTTAATTTAAAAACCTCTATGGAAAAGATTTTGAGGGTCGACCAAACTTCCCCAACGCAAAGAGGATCTTGACAGTAGTAAGATCAGGTCAAGGAGCTCAGCAGATATGGGGACTGTTGAGAGAGGCTAATGATGCCTTCTAAGCATTCCTTCTTTCATATTTCAAGGATACTACAGATAGAAAATTAAGTCAGTTTTGTGCAAGGCGGATCAATCTTTATGTTCATCTCTCCTTGTACAGAGCTCTCAAATTAACTTTCCCCAGGGACATTAGCGGGCTTTCTCTTGATGGCTCCATCACAACTGAGATTGGCACAGGATCAATGAGACAGTACGTCGCTGTCCTGTCCCCAGATATATTTGGTGCAAATCCCCAATTCTAATCTGACTAATAATGGCTGTCTGGTTGGCTAGTATAAATGACCGGGGCTTGAGTTCGAAAACTCGCAGAGCGTGTCTTACCTGCGATTTTCAACGCCCCGGTGTGGGTTTATGTTGTATACAGTAGACGATCCGTTTTCAACTCGCGACCGTGAATGTCTAGTAGGTTCGCCTTCTGTTTAACGTGTTTTGATGGACGCTCGAGACGTGTCTACTGGCTAGTGAGGAAGTCTTTGGATGTGACGTGTGCTCTTGTCTTCGTAGATCCGACGGGCAGACTTTGCGGGATGGATGTTATGATAAAGGAGAAGTCTCTTTGTCTGGTTAGGGCTTATGCGCTCAATGACCATGCGGAGCGGTGTGCTTTGTTTCGGCAGATCGATTTTTTTTACGACATCTCCTTGGGTAGTTTTAGCAAGCTACTAGAATGTCGTCCTTGATCCTGATATAGATTGCATAGAGGAAAGATCGGGGACTAACAAACCAGATGCGAAGTCATTTAGGGACTTTATCAACAAATTTGATCTTGTCGATACGTTCGAAATGAACACCCTCTGGATTTACGGTGAACTTGGACTAGGGGAAGTTTGGTGGTGCGTGCTAGCTACATCGACTGAGTTTTAGTTAAGAGTCGATGTAGATCTCTTAGGTTGTCTAAGTTTCCATTCTATAGTTTACTCGGATCATAGGCTCGTCTGGGTTCGTGTAACCTTAGATAAGCTTAAGGTTAAATTGGCTGGCTATTGGAAATAGTAATGTTCATTGTTTGATGAGCAATATATTTAGGACCACTTGTAACTAATGATAGAGCGGGTATTGATGGGGGCTATGGTTGGGAAAAGTGATGGGATTCTTTAAAATCTAAAATTAAGTCGTTTGCTGATGAATATAGCCGTTGAATCAGTCTATCTAGGTTAGCAGCAAAAATTGCGAAAGTTGATCGAGCGATCAAATCTGAGCAGGCCTCCTGGCTTATAAAAAAGATGAAGCTCTCGTAGCTAGGGCTAGAGTAAAAAGAATATATTCTGAGGTAACGAATATGGCCCCCCAAATTGCTTTCAGAGGAAAAGAGAAATGCTAGCAAAAAGTATATCGCGTGTGCCACGTTGCCGAATAAGCGGAGCGTGACTACAAACGCGGACATAGTTGAGGCCATTCGTGACTACTTTTAGGAACTGTTCACCAGAGAGCCCGGTCTGAGCACTGCCCAGTTTGACTCCGATTTGGCCGACTTCCCCCGTCTCGAAGCAGCTTAAGCGAGGGTCCCGTGAAAGTCTAAAATCTGGAATGCGCTGAAGGTACTTGACAGGAAGAAACTCCAGGATTAGACGGTCTTCTTTACGAACTGTAGTTGAGAAAGTCTCTCATTCTTGTTCCATTTCTGGCACAGATTCTCAACAACTGGATAAAGTAGGAGTCTGTTGTGGGATCTCCCTTTTTGTATATGATAATGGGCTCGACCGAGTGTATATATAATCCTGACATAGAGAGAACAGTAATCACAGTTATAGTTGTGGTGGCAGTTGGGCAGTGGAGAGTAATCGTAGAGATCCGTTACAGTCATCGAAGTGTTCCGAGAGATACCGAAGTTACCCAGAGACCAGACTAGCTCTAGGCTCCACTCAGCTTGAATAAGTTACCAGGATATAATATTTCCAACGACTTTACTTCAAGACTTGTATATAGTTATTTCTTACTTATAGTATTCTTGAATGCACTAACCCGCGTCAAGTTTATATATTATGTTCAATATAACGTACCTTTTCTATCTCCATATCTGTTTTTGTTGTTTATTATTTTGTGCGTCTCCTTATCTGGAATCCACAACAGAGTCTATACACCAATGCTTCACAAGGTGGGTGATCAAGTTGCTGCGCAAAAACAATGACGGTGGGGATGGGATACATAACTTCAGGTCTTTGACGTTTTTAAATACGGAGTTTATTTTAATCATGATCTTAGCCAGGCTGTCTTACCTAGTCTTATTAGTCCTGAGCAGACTTGTGCTGTGAAAGGGCGGACTATTCAGGACAATCTTTATTTGGTACGCTTGATCACCGAGAATATGGACACTAAAGCTACGCTGGTCAATTTAGATCATGACAAGATATTCGATAGGGTTGACCATCGTTTTCTGGAATCTGTACTTTTGGTAGCCGGTTTTGGGTCGTATTTTTTGCACTTTGTATCTGAAATGAATTTTTCGGAGGTACGAGAGAAGGCTGAGGCAGCAGGTCGTCTGTGATCTCGGAGGAATCTTTTCTTAAAGGAGCGGGCGGAAGTATGTGTTTCGCATATCTACCCGATTCTCTTTTTCCGACTCTCCGTTCGTTCACTTTCTCATGTTATATTATTGACATTAGTCAGGGTCTTGTTTGCTTTTTCCTGGGGATCCAAGTCTTCACAGGTGCGCTGGAGAATCTGTTACCTCCACCCTTCTGAAGGCGGTCTGGGTATGCCAAGCGTTGAGATTCATCAACATACGCTTCGTATCGCCTTCCTAGACCAAATGTGTTTGCAAGCGGATTGGAATGGCGAATTATGGAAGAAAAACATTCACAACAACTTACCATTCGTAAGAAGGGTACACTCGTGTGAGGAAGAGGCCCGCCGTTTACCCTGTGCTCCTTCTATCGTGAATGCCGGTTAGCACTCAATTACCTGTTACGGGCGATGGATGGCCTTCCAACATCCAGGCCTTTTCCCCGTCAGGCATTATATCGGGTAATAGTAAGAGAGTGTGTTCAAGATGATCTGATCAACGAGCTCGGTCTGATGAAGCAGGAGACTTGCTCTGTACGGCCCTGGGCGCCCAGTATGAAATGCTTCACTAATAACGAAGCATCACTCACCTGGCTAGTGATGCGAAAGGCTTTTTGGGTTAACAAGATGCTTTCTTCAGAGGGTTTGGGTAGTTCGCTCAACTGCGTCCGCCGCGGTGAGTCGGTGGTCAAGACTGTCTCATGGTTTCTTCCACTCTAAGGTCGTAGTACCGTTGTTTAATTGGTTTGAAAACTTCCTGGTTAGCAATGGAAAGTTCTTTGTCCTTGAGGTCGCTTCTGTTTGTGGTGTCATCGTTGACTAACCCTGAGCATTATGTGTTTGTATGCTTACTAGGTGTCATGCGAGTCGTTATATGGACGACGCGACAGAAGGAATTCTCTGGGGAGCAGAAGATTTCCTCTTCTCGATTAATCTTGTTTTTTAATCCTCAGATTAAAGTCAAGATCAAGACGGAAAAGCGACGTCGACGACTCTCTCCGTCAGAATGTAGCACAATGTGGTGGGGTCTTGCGTGCATCTGATGAGTGAAAGAAACTGACTTGGAGCTTCATTTTGATGCCGGTTAGGAATTAGAATACTGGCGATCATGTAGTAAACATTATCAACCCCACCCGAGAATAGGATAATTTAAGTTTGTTTTTTTTTTGTTTAGCCATGTTTAAACTTAGCTAGGGCCTGTATGGTCATTGGTCCCAATTTTATTTTTTGTTCCCGTTTTCTTTAGTTTAATTTCCCACACCTTCTCCGTTAAGTGTCTAGAAATGTTAGTTCTCAGGTAGATGAGGGGCAATTTTTTTTCGAGTGTTTTTATTTGGTATTTGTTGTTGTGTTTCTATCTATCTATCTATCTATCTATCTATCTATCTATCTATCTATCTATCTATCTATCGCAGTCTGTTCATATCTATCTATCTATCTATCTATCGCAGTCTGCTCATATCTATCTATCTATCTATCTATCTATCTATCTATCTATCTATCGCAGTCTGCTCATATCTATCTATCTATCTATCTATCTATCGCAGTCTGCTCATATCTATCTATCTATCTATCTATCTATCGCAGTCTGCTCATATCTATCTATCTATCTATCTATCTATCGCAGTCTGCTCATATCTATCTATCTATCGCAGTCTGCTCATATCTATCTATCTATCTATCTATCGCAGTCTGCTCATATCTATCTATCTATCTATCTATCTATCGCAGTCTGCTCATATCTATCTATCTATCTATCTATCTATCTATCTATCTATCTATAGTCTCTCATTCTATCTATCTATCTATCTATCTATCTATCTATCTATCTATCTATCGCAGTCTGCTGATATCTATCTATCTATCTATCTATCTATCTATCTATCTATCTATCTATCTATCTATCTATCGCAGTCTGCTCATATCTATCTATCTATCTATCTATCTATCTATCTATCTATCTATCTATCTATCATATCGTCTATCTATCTATCTATCTATCTATCTATCTATCTATCTATCTATCTATCTATCTATCGCAGTCTGCTCATATCTATCTATCTATCTATCTATGTATCTATCTATCTATCCCAGTCTGTTTGTATCGATTTATCTTGTTAATGAAATACCAATTAATCCCTCTATCGCTGTTCACAGTTCTGATAATCCAGGATTTTCATCAAAAGTTCGTTCTTCGAAGCGACCTAAAAAATTGCCCCCACTCTCTTGCCAAAATCTGACCAAATGACCCTCACATAAGATTTGATTTTAAAATCTCTTCCTGGTCGGAGAAGCTTTATTAACTCAAGGAAATGTGCAACCAGTTGAGACATTTGAAATTATATGTCCCAAAAGCAGAACCGCTTTTTATTTGCATAAAATTACTTCTATACGATTCAAAAAGAAGAAAACAAATCCATTTCTATCTTAATTCCGTGATCCATTCAGTGGCTAAGGCATTCGCGCATTTTACACCGGCGCACGCACGCACGCACGCACAAGCACAATTAAAGATAGTGACAAGAAAGGATTACAAATAAACTGCAAGAAAACCGAATGCATAGTCATCAGCAAAAAGGACAGCCCAAAATGCCAAATACAGGTGGGGGATACTAAAATCAAGCAGGTACAAAAATTCCAGAATTTGAGTAAAGTATTAAGAAACAGGACAATTTCGCTAGAAACAAAGAAGAGAGTACTGGTTTGTTATGTGATGTTAGTTCTTCAATAAGGTAGTGAATGTTGGACAAAATCTTCAAAGATGAAGGAAAGACTTGAAGCAGCGGAAATGTGGTTCTACAGAAGGATGCTGTGGATATCATGGACCGAGCATGTGAGCAATGACCAAGTGTTGGAAAGAATGGAAATGAAAAGGAAATTAATACTGAGTATCAGGAAGAGGCAGCTAATATTCCTGGGACATGCAATGAGGAAGGAGGGCTTAGAGAACCTGATACTAACAGGCCAGATAGAGGGGAAAAAGGGACAGAGGAAAGCAAAGGATGGCATATTTGAAGGACCTGATCATGTGGAACAAGGGTTGCGTGGTGTAACAGGAGAAGGCGTGCTAAGAGCCACCAGGGATAGGGAGATGTGGAAAGCCATGATCGCCTACATCCTGAAAGGACAGGGCAAAGAAAAGAAGAAAAATACAAACTATACGAAATATCTTTAGAGATGAGCAATGTAACGTGAATAGTCTACCTCCGTAGATTAAAATCGTTGTAATTGCCTGTAGGTTATTCGAATCGATAAACCCCGGAGAACACAACGATCGAAAGGTTGTGAAAACAACAACAAAGATTAGGACAATAATACAGAAATAAATAAATTAAATAAAAATGTCCAAAGTTTTTTTTTTAATCATTTCACCCCGAGCAAGGCGGAAACGCCACTGATGTGCAGGGGGCTACATAAATGTAAAAAGGTTAATTAGAAAAGAGTGAGGAGTACAAACTAGTTAGAAAGGAACAATAGAAAGCTGAGAATGCAGGTGCGATGACAGAAACATAGGTGGAGAGAAAGGGAAGGTTATACGGGGGTGGGGAGAGAGCTAGAGTCCAGTGGTTAGTAGATGAGTATTGACTTTGCATTTAAATTTCTGGAGATTGTAGCCGTCAGGAAAGCAAGAATATGGGAGCGAGTTCCACAGGCGGGAAGTGCGAGAGAAGAAGCTGCAGGAGTAGAATTGTCGTCTGCATTTAGCTAACCTGACTGTGAATGAGTGGGACCCAGTTGCCAGTCTGGTTGCATGAGTAAACACCTGTTGAGGAGGCATCAGTGACTTAAGTTCGTCTGAGCAGAAGCCATGAAAGTATTTATAGAACAGACAAAGGGAGGCCACATTTCGACGTATATGTTTTTTTTTCTTTCCATTACATCTTATAATTTTAGTCATTTTTAAGAACTAAATGTTGAAAGTGTGACGGAAAAGAATTTGTTGGCGTTTCTCCGAGCGATGGAATTGGAATCAGTTCAAAATCATACGTTAAAAAGCATGTATCAAATATTTATACGTTTTTTTTTGTTTTGTAAATTAATTGCATTAATTAAGTCCTGTATTTTTCTTTCGTCATTTTGCAAAGACAAAACTTTTGACTTGCTTTGGCTAACTACAGAAAATCTTTAATTTACCGATACGGAACTAGGGATGGTAGCTCGTGTTTTGTTTTTTCTTTTCTTTTTTTTTTTTGGTAATGGAGGGGGAGGAGAGACAAGAACGGCATAAATATTTTTACATTGAAGAAAAGAGAAGAAAAATACATTTTAAATTCGATGGAAACCTATTTTTAGAAACTTCAAACGAAGATAAAAAATAAACAGTCATTCTGAAAGAATATATGTATATATATATATATATATATAAAATACAAAACATGAACATGGATTAATCTAGAAACAAAGAGAGTGCCGGATTGCTATGTGATGTAAGTTCTTCAATATTGCAGTGAATGTTGGACAATATCAACAAAGATGAAGAGAAAACTTGAAGCAGCTGAAAAGTGGTTCTACAGAAGGATACTGCGGATATGGTGGACGGAGTATGTGAGCAATGACGAGGTTTTAGAAATGATGGAAACGAAAAGAAATTAATATTGAGCATCAGGAAGAGACAAATGAAGTTCCTGGGACACGCAATGAGGAAGAAGGGCCAGGAGAACCTGATACTAACAGGCCAGATAGAGGGAAAAAGAGACAGGGGAAAGCAGCGGATAACATATTTGAAGGGCCTGAGCAGGAGGATGATGGAACGGGGGCTGAGTGACGTTACAGGAGAAAGCGTGCTAATAGCCATCAGGAATAGGGAGATGTGGAAGGCCATGATCGCCTACGTCCTGAAAGGACAAAATACATAGAAGAATTTTTCTTTTTAGATGTATTTGTAAGAAATATTATGCTAAACTAAGATAAATTCTTTTCAGTTGTAGTTGTGGTATATTTGGAAGATATAACAGTATATTTTTATTCGTTGAATATGTCGGTATGGCGTAGTTCTCTACTTTGAAATAATTTACGCGTTAAATATTGTCGTGGACCCGGTTATGAGTCCAGCAACAAATAATATAACAACAACCAAAATAGGAAATAACGATATATATATATATATATATATATTAAACACGGCAAAATACAAATACTTGAAACTCTGTTAGTAGAACGATAAATACGGGTTAGGAAGTAATACTAGAACTGGGACTCGCAATGGTCGTAACGGTAGCAGTCTTGGCTATCTTTTCCTATCGCTCTGCCTTATGCTGATCTGCTGATGTCTCTCTGAGTTCACTGCTCTCCTTTTGTGAGGGGAAGTATATGTAGTTGTAGGAAGAGTTCAATCCGTTGAATGGGTGATGCCACTTTGACATATATAAAATAATTGAGATATTAAAGGAGTTTTACTCATGTTCAATGTATTTCTCTTTTTCATGTAAATACTACCAATTCTGAATGCTCTTATACAGAATCCGATAATTATTCCAGGTTTGATTCCGTTATTTTAGTGAGGAAATACATTTACGAGATCATTTTTATTAGTTGATTTCTGATGGACATTTAATTCACTACGGAATAACATAATATTTATGAAAGATGAAGTGTCATTGGTTCTGTTCCGTAAGTCGTTTATAGCGTGTTCAACTTTAATCTAACAGCCAGGCTCGGTAATACAGTTTTACGAGGATATACTGATAGATCGTCATCAATATATCAAAAATACGTTCTTTATTCAGGTAAAGGATGTGTTTTCCTAAAATCAATTATTTTTATATATCGATTGTTCCTCTCATTAGAATGAAAATTTGAGACCCTTTTTGATCCAAATAAAAACTGACCAATCAAAGCAGATGTCGTATTCATTCGGACCTGCAAATAGTGCGAGTTTCAGTGGGAATTTGGATTCACAAGCAACTCTCCATCCCAGTTATAGGTATACACACTTTTAGAATAGTGCAGTTTGGCCTGAACTCAGAGTTTCCTTCCAGACTGATTTCCACCTAAGCCTATAGGACCCAGGTTATCCTTCTATTTTACCCATAGCTGGGGATAGAAGAGGTGTTTCATATCTTTTCTAAGAGTATATATTATATTTTATAATATTATAAAATAGTTTAAATATTATGGAATATTATAAAATATTTTTTTATGAAAGATATATTTTATAAAATATATAATTTATAAAAAACAAAAAAATAAAAAAACAAAAAAGCACACACCCCAAAACAAAATAACATAAATTAAATTAAAGAGAAACCAACCCCAAAACAAAACACCACCTACCAACTCAAAATACAGACCAACCCCTCTAACACCCCCCCCCCCAAAAAAAAAAATCCAACACAAATAAACTAGATAATTCTCATTTCTAAAAAATCACCTGAGGATGAAGCCAACAACATAATTTGGCTGGCTTCGAAACATGAAAATTTTTGTGTAGTGATACTATGAATTTAAAAACATTGTAACAACCATTACACTATATATATATATATATATATATATATATATATATATATATATATATATATTAAATTTAGTGCATCGAGGCAGCAGATAATTTTTCTAAACATATACTGTTGAATATAAGAGACAATGAATGTCTATTATGTTTAATCATGAGCCGTTCTAAACATCCTACTTTGGTTTTAATTTCAGGTGAAAATAACGACAAAAATGTTCCAACATTTAGATAATTTTTTATTAAGCTGGTTCTAAGCTTTCGGCTCAAATAAGCCATCTTCCATCTTCAGAGAGGGTACAAGGATGTTAACATAAAAACACCCAGCATCAAAGACGATTTTATCTTGTGTTGACATAAAACTTTGCTAAGCAACAATAACAGTTACCAAAAATAGCAAACGCAGTTTGTAAATTTGTAATGCGATTCTATGACGTCACACCGCGTGAGATCTGGAAATGATAACAGAACCATATATTTAAATGCAATGTAATGTGTTATGACCAGATTTAAACGTGATTTTATTTAGTGTGGGTTGTTTTAAAAATATGTATATGTATCACGTTGAAAACACCGGTTCTCGCTCGATCACCGAAGTTAAGCAACCCTGAGCCAGGTCAGTACTTAAATGGGTGTCCGTTTTGGAATACTAGGCGCTATAAGCGTTTATTGCGTTGTGGTGCAGTGGATGTTGGCTCGGTAAAGGAAATCGGTGAGCCGAGTTCCAATTCCAGTCGGACACTCTGCATTCACTTACGCACTGGTACCCTTGGGAATTCATCCCTTCCCTCCAGTTATGGGTTAAATATCTGAGTTCTGCTGTTCATGCGATCCGTGGTAAACTTCTGCACCGATAGTTTGTTATCAGCAGTTCCAAAAAGTTTGGATGGTGCTACACAAGCCTTCACTACTCAAAACAATTTTTTGTGTGTGGCAGTCTAACTGTATTAGATAGTCATACGTCGAAATCGAAGGGAGAATCCATAATATATATATATATATATATATATATATATATATATATAAGGCGATAATGCCACCTAGCAAATTTTTCGGTATAAAGACTTCTACGAGGGTCATTCAATAAATAAGGTGAAATTTTTGCTATAAGGACTTCTACCGGGGTCATTCAATAAA
Source organism: Ascarosepion bandense (assembly GCA_037127315.1). Classification (NCBI taxonomy): domain Eukaryota; kingdom Metazoa; phylum Mollusca; class Cephalopoda; order Sepiida; family Sepiidae; genus Ascarosepion; species Ascarosepion bandense. The sequence continues at coordinate 2,710,829 of JBBBDQ010001220.1, read as the reverse complement.
TAAGGTGAATTTTTTAAGGACTTCTACGAGGGTCATTCAATAAATAAGGTGAATTTTTCCGTAAAAGGACTTCTACGAGGGTCATTCAATAAATAAGGTGAACTTTTCTGTATAAGGACTTCTAGAAACTTACTTTTTTTAATTTTTCAACGTAGTCTCCCAGCAGAGTCACACACATTTCCCATCTGTGCACAAGCTTCTGTATTCCCTTAGCGTAAAAATCTTTGGACTGATGTCTCAGCCAATCGCTCACAGCACTTTTGACTTCATCGTCACTTTCAAACTTCGTACCTCTCGTGACGCTTTCATCGGAACAAACAGGTGAAAGTCTGAAGGGGAAAAAGGTCTGGGCTGTAAGGGGGATGAGGGAGCAGTTCCCAGCCCAGCTCTTCTGTTTGTGCTCTGCAGTAAGCATCTTTGGCACCCACCGGCAGCTGAACTTCGAGAAGGCAAGGTCATCATGGACAATTTTGTGTACTGTCCCAACAGATAGGCTCAAAGTCCTTGCAATTTTATCAACTGTTACCCTTCTGTCAGACTGAATAAGGTCATTGACTTCTTCAATCACCTCAGGAGACCTCGCTTCTGTAGGCCTCCCAGGCTTATCTTCATCTTCAACACTGCTCCGACCTTCTTTAAAACATTTAGCCCACTTGTAGACATTTTTCTGGCTGAAACATGTGGCACCATACACAGTTGCTATTCTCCTATGAATTTCAACTGGTTTGCATCCTTCAGCAACCAAAAACTTGATAACTGACCTCTGTTCAGTCCTAGAGCATGCTTGTTGGTCGGCCATCTTTGTTAATCTACAAAACTCTCAAAGTTTTTTTTCAATCTGAAAAAAAAAAAAAAATTAAATCCCTTTGAAAAAGAAGTAAAGAACAAATTAACCCTCTAGGGCCATTCATATCATATTTGATACAGTATTTCCCTATAAGGAAACATTTGGTTTTTCCCTATAAGGAAACATTTGGTATTCATTGACTGAGCAGTCAGTACTGCTTTCATTTGAAGTTTATAAAATATTTCTCTTAAAAAATTTTTCAGGAAAATATTTCTTTCAAGGCTTGTTTTCATACTGTATCAAATATGATACGAATGGCCCTAGAGGGTTAAGCTTCTATATGTATTAGAAGTCCTTATATCTAAAATTTCATATTGAATGACCCTTGTATTTAAATAAATATTACTATCCTTCTGGACGGATTGTTAAACTGATTCAGTCTTTCTAATTGCGAAATGAAAGTTATCCTGAACGGCAACTCTTCTAGATCTTTCTTTCATTAAAGCTAATATATCACCTTGGATACAACTATTTACTTTTGTTTAGATAAAAAAAGTCTGATCGGTTCGAGAAGGCAAAATTGAAAAAAAATTAAAATGTTTCAAAATTGAAATGTAATGTTAATCTTTATCTACTGTCTTCTTGATTATCCTATTTTTTTCATTGTTCTCGCACCTTAATGATGTTTTTCTTTTTACTTTCACATTGTGCACAGTCTTTCACATCTGCTTTGAGTAGCCCACGGGCCTCGTAGAAGGTAAACATCATTATAAAAGAAAATACACTCATTAACAAGTTGGAGGTGTACTGCCTTACATACGGTGAATCAAATACAAATATATTCTAAATTATTTTAATCAATTCTATCCAGGAGTGTACAGACACCCTGCATTAAAATCAATTTTTAAAACGTTTTGAAGGGACAGGGTATATATATATATAAAAAGACAAAATTATTAACACCTGCTTCAAGGTAAGTTATCTTTATTGGTATTTATTAAGTATGCCACAAGGCTGAATGAAAGAGACCTGAAAAGAAGGAAATGATTTGGGCTGCGTCAGTCGTTGTTGAAGTTGAATTGGCAGCACTGAAAATCTAGATTTGAGAAGCAGGAAATGGCATTAAAGCGAATTATGCAAGCAGACTGATTAATCAGAAGTAGATTAATTAATCTTATTAAATCTCACATAAAGATGATAGACTGAAACTGAAAAAGACTATTTTGTAGCTATCCATTCAGTAGGGAGAGCCTGCATTCTTTGAAACACCAGCATTCAATATATTGGGTTTTAAATGATCTTTGAACTTATTTGTTTTTCCTTGACGGTAATTTCGTTGGCATAATTCTATATCAGCGAGAAATCCTAAGTAATTTCATGACCTTATTCAAATTGATCACAAATGTAAAGGTCGTCAATGTATAAGCAAATTGCGCCATCTGGTGGATAACTTGCATAAGCCAGAGATACAGAAAAGAGAGGCTATAGGAAAAACAGAAATTGCAGTTGGGAGAAATAGACAAGGTTAATAAGAAAGGGGGCGGTTGACAACACAGAGTTCTTCTCTTTGGGTTATTGTCTGTAAAGAAACATCAAACATCTTTGACTCCCTTTCGTTTTTTTCTTTCATGCTCCCGGCTCAAAGAAAAGAGAACAGGAAAGTAATTAATTCACTGCTTTTTTCCTTTCCGGATTAACAAACAAAAGCTTTCTCTATTGACACTTATTAAATAATATCGCTTATTTGCATTACTTAAACTTTTTAATACGACATATAGTTAACATATGCAGTACAAAAATTATATATTCGGGAAAAGAGTAAAGCATGTAAGCGCATGCTTTGCACACATAGACCTTCCATCTCATATATATATATATATATATATATATATATAGATAGATAGATAGATATTCATTGTCTCTTATATTTAACAGTATATGTATAGAAATATATACATATTTTTTTTCTATACATATACTGTTAAATATAAGAGACAATATCTATTATGTTTAACCATGAGCCGTTCTAAACGTCGTATTTTGGCTTTAATTTCAGTTGATAATAAAGACAAAATCCCACACTTCATAAAATCACCTTTAATTCCAGTCATAACACGTTACATTGCATTTGAATACATGGTTCTGTTGTCATTTCGCGCTATCACGCGGTGTGACGCCATAGAACCGCATTGCAAATTTGCGAACTGCGTTTATTATTTTTGGTAACTATTGCCGTTGCCTAGCGGAGTTTTAGGCCAACACAAAATCGTCGGTGATTTCACGGGACGGTATTACCCCGATCATAATAAAGTGGATACCACTTCTGATTTCTCAGCACCCACATATGTTCGACAACTTCGTCGATTTGTCGGATATATCAATTTTTATAAAAGCCACTACACAGAATTTCTTACCTCACTGACAAATTTATTAGAAGGTAAAAAAATTCACCTTGGACACTGGATAGCTGCAATCCATTGAAAAAACGAAAATGCTCTTAAGAACTGTACCGGATTACATTTTTACGTGACGTCAATAAGCTAAACTTACGTTAACAACGGATTCATCTGATAACGCCACTTGGAGCAGTAGGCCGGCAAGTGAGTAATGGAATAGCTCAACTTTTTTCCTTCTTTTCTACTAAATTGACACCTACTCAGAAGAATTACAATCATTTTTTCTAGAGAACCCCTAGCCATTTATTTTGCTATCAGAATTTTTCAACATTTACTTGAAGGTTGGAATTTCACTATAAACACGAACCATAAACTATTAACATCCACCTTGCATGTGTCTACAAACAAGCATTCATCTAGAATGCTACGAGAATTGGATTATGTTTCACGATTCTCTTTGAAAACAGAGTATATTCCTGCTATCAACAATACAGCAGCAGATTCACACTCTAGACTATGATACATCATGTCGATGTAACTACTTTTGATTTTGACACTATTACAAACGGACAAAAAAGATGAACCAGTTAATATAGTAATTCAAGAAACATTGCTCAAACATATTAAATTACCTACATTCTTTAGTGACAACGATCCGTCCGTGCATGGAATACTGCTGCCATGTATGATCAGGCACACCCGCTGTTCATCTCCGTGTTCTTGTCAGGCTCCAAAGGAGAATCCGTCATGTGATAGGCTCGATTCCAGCCACTTTCTCACCGACGGGGTGTGGCTTCCCTCTGTCTGTTCTATAAATATTTTCATGGCTTCTGCTCCAAAGAACTTAAGTCATTGGTGCCTCTGCAACAGGTGTTTATTCGTGCAAGCAGACTGGCAACTGAGTCCCACCCATTCAGAATTAGATCAACCAAATGCAGACGACAATTCTCCTCCATCAGCTTCTTTTCTCGCACTTCCCGCCTGTGGAACTCGCTTCCATATTCATTCTTTTCTTACGGCTACAACCTCCAGAAATTTAAATGCAGTCTCAGTACTCATCTCTTAACCACTTGACTCTAGTTCTTTCTTCACCACCCTGTACATTCTTTCCTTTCTTTCCACCTTTGAAACTGTCATCACACCTGTATTTCAATCCTTCTCTTGCTCCTTTCTAACCGGTTCGTCTTTCTCTTCAGTCTCTCCTATCTAATCTTTTTACTCTTATGTAGCCCCCTCATCTTTTTAGTCTTATGTAGCCCCCTAATCTTTTTACTCTTATGTAGTCCACTGCACATCAGTGGCGTTACCGCCTTGCTCGGGGTGATACGATTAAAAAAGAATACACCATATCAAAACAAGATCTTATCACCCATGTTCCAACGACACGGTAGAAAGGTTCCAGCGCCAATTAAAAACAACTTGGTAACCAAAGACTGGGTAGATAATTTGCCATTAGATTTGTTTACAATATTTACATTGTTCGGAGTGTTGTCCTCATCTTTGTTACCATATTCATGACGTTTCGGCCGTTGTACGCTCTGGCCTTCTTCGGGTGATTGGAACCTTTTTTTCGTTCACCGGAGCAGATTGTTTTAGTTCCATGAGTCATTCCTCTTCCAGATGTCTCAATATCACTTACCTCCCTTTAACTAAACTCTGTGAAATTTTTGTTCACCTCTGCTGTAGCCAGGTATTGCTTCACAGCGAACTATAGGACAGAAAGTTATAACGCTATCAGTGTCGTAACAATCTTAAGCACAGTCAGCAGAGCAACCACAGAGCTCCACTGAATGAATAACCAAGTCAGGTCAAAAAGTTACCTGCCTGAAGCACTTAAAATGTTTGTATCCCTCTCAACTAACAATCTCAATCAACAGCTGCAAGGGCTAGAAAGTAGATTTGCATAGTCACCCTGCGTCTGTCATGCCCTGCACCAATAAAGCAGAGACAAGCATAAACACAGAGCCCCGAGGGGGCCACGAAAAGAGTCCAGTTGGCTCTCGGCCCAGAGATGTAACGACGAAGATAGGGCGCCAAGTAACTGGGAGCCCACCGTAGCGCGGGCGGGCGGCCGGCCTCCCATAGAATTCCTGACTGAAGATGTACAGAAACGGATATATTTGCCACGCCATTGGGTGTCAACTATAGAGAAGCCTGCTGCTAACTTAGCTGAAGATGTACAGAGACAGAGATAAATGCGACTCCAATGGGTGCCAATTGTAGAGAAGCCTGCCGCCGACCAATCGAAATGAATTAAAATCAGACAAGAAGTGATTTTAAAGACCAAGTTTGAAACTGCCAATCAAATTTAAAGACAGACAAAAAGTGATTTTGCAGACAAGTTTGAAACAGCCAATCAGAATTAAAGACAGACAAGAATTTATTTTGCAGACGAAGTCTCGAAACGGTCAACCAGATTTAAAGACAGAGAAGAAGTGATTTTGGAGACAAAGTCTCGAAACGACCAACCAGTGTTAAAGACAGACAAGAAGTGATTTTGCAGACGAAGTCTCGAAACAGCCAACCAGAGTTAAAGACAGACAATAAGTAATTTTGCAGAAGCGAACAAAGACATTTTGAATCGCCACAAACATGAAACTCCGATTGGAGTGAAGTGATACTGCCAACCAGAGACGTGAATTAATCATAAGAAGAAAAACTCTTCACAAATTACTACTTGGAGAAATTGGACTAAACTTCCGTTCCTTTGTCGACTTCATTTTGGGAAGAAACGATTGGTGATTGTTTTTATGCGATTTTCTTGTTGTATATATAAACTTTTTCCGCAACTTCTTCGGGCGTCATTCTATTTATTTTTGGTGCCGTTTTCATGTGCCCAATTGTGCACGCGCGTCTAGTCTGGTTTGTCTTGGCAGAGAGACCTCTAGTGAGAATTCAGCGTGATTTCCTTAAGATAGAATTTCAGTGCGTGGGCGGAAAAGAACACCGTTGTAAAAGTCAATTCAAAGACCATCTACTGAATCGAAGCCATCAACGACCAGCAGACGCGGGAGGCGTCACACATACATTTTCAAGTACACCACACGCAAGACTTGATTTTTCTCAAATGATAGAAACAAAAAACTTTTCTTTCATACACACATCTGCAGAAATATTTGTCTCTACTTCTGCGACGATGTAGTATTTACATTATTTACACTGTTCGGACTGTTGTCTTCATTTTTATTGTCATGCTTACGGTATTTCGGTCGTAGTACGCTCCAGTCTTCTTCAGGTTCTCACGGACACACGGCCCAGTGGATATAATCGTCATTTAGTTCCAGTGACTTTCTCCAACGAGTTGTGAGTTCACTAGTGGCTACAGCAATGCTGAATAACTCAAAGAGAGTTGGGTTCAAGAGGAATAACTACATGGCATCCAGAAGTAGCATCACACATGGAATAAGAAATATATATTTCAGTGATCGAAAGTAAGGGTTAGGTTCGAAATTCCTAGCACCTGAAGAAGGCCGGAGCGTACAACGACCGAAACGTCATAAACATAGCAATAAAGATTAGGACAACAGTCCAGACAGTGTAAATAATACAGAAATATACACTACTTTTCTCTCACAAGAACATCAATAATAATAATAATAATAATAATAATAATAATAATAATATCGTAAGGCATTCGATAGTGTGCTACATTCCTGGATTTTAAAGACTTTAAATATATACAAGATATCACCCGTCATCATCAATTTCATCAAACAGTGCATGTCTATATGGAAAACAACCCTTTACCTCAATCATATAAATGGAACCTATAAGTCTGATGAAATAAACATCAAAAGAGGTATATTTCAAGGTGATTCTTTGTCTCACTTACTATTCTGCATATCATTAATAGCACTAACCAGTTAACTTAATAAGACAGAATGTGGTTATAAAATAGGCCAAAAGAAAATAAGCCATCTATTTTACATGGATGACTTAAAGTTATATGCTAAGAATGATAATGAGCTGGAAGGTCTTCTGCAAACTGCAAAATGCTTCAGCGAAGACACTGGAATGAAATTCAATTTAAATAAATGTGCTAAAGCTACAGTTTTAGATCAATACAAGAAACATCCTCAATTAGCTTAGACCCTGCTGTAACAATAAAAGGAATTGAAACCAGAAGAAGCTTATGAATACTTAGGTGTAAATGAGAGTGAAAATATTCACAATAAAAAAATGAAAGAAATAGTGCGTAAAGAGTACTATAGAAGGCTACGAATAATATTAAAAACTGAATTGAATTCTCAGAAGAGAATTATGGCCATTAATAGCCTTGCAATCCCAGTTGTCCAATATAGCTTCAATATCTTAAACTGGACTCTAAACGACATCAGGCGAATGGATGCTAAAACAAGAAAGCTTCTTTCTAAGCATAAGATGCATCATCCAAAGGCTGATGTAGACCGTCTATACATACCCCGTAAAGAAGGTAGAAGAGGTCTTATTCAGCTGGAATTGTCATACAAGACAACAACTATTGGCTTACTAACATCCATAGAAACAACAAAGGATTGGATGACACAATTAGTAAGGCAACATGAAGAAAGAAAGAAAATATATTCAACAATAAAAGAAGGCAGTAAATACAAACAAGATTTACAGTTAGTAGATTCTGTAGAAAAGCAAAACAGAAGCCAAGAACCAACTATTGCGGCAAAAAATATGAAAATGAAAGACAATGATAAAGCTCTTGAACAGATGAAACAGCGCTGGCAAGACAATGGCCAATATCCAGAACGTGCCAATAAATCCAATGTTGACAAAGTTAATACTCATCGATGGTTACGTGCATCTGGATTAAAGTCTGAAACTGAAGGATTTATACTTGCAGCACAAGACCAAAGTCTTTTCACGAGAAACTTTCAGGCAAATATTATGCATAATAATATGAATCCAAAATGCAGGTTTTGTGATAAACACCAAGAAACAATAGACCACCTAATCTCAGGCTGTTCTGTGCTTGCCCCAAACGAATATAAAAATCGCCACGATAGAGTTGGGCAATATTTACATTGGGCAATGTGCAAACATTATGGAAAAGCTGTAAACAAACACTGGTATGAACATCATCCAGCACCGGTTACAGAAATAGAAGATGTAACCATTCTATGGGATTACACCATCTACACAGACAGAAAAATTGAAGCAAACAGGCCAGACATTATTGTTAAAAACCAGAAGGAGAAAACTTGTCTATTAATTGATATGGCTTGTCCAGCGGATTGTAACATAGCAATCAAGGAATTTGAAAAACTGTCAAAATATAAAGACCTGGAAATTGAAATAGAAAAAATGTGGAAATTGAAAACAAGAGTTGTGCCAGTGATAGTAGGTGCACTCGGAATGATAAAAAATGGAACAAAACAACACATTGAAAGAATCCCTGGAAACCCCAGCTTAAAAGATATACAAAAATTGTCTTATTAAGTACAGCCCACACACTAAGGAAAACTTTATCTATGTAATGCTAGGGATGATAGGGAAGATAGAAAAACATGAAATGGAGCCATAACAACACGCCACGACCTGCTTTAGGTCTCCCCGCAGACTTGGTTGGTAGTGAGACCAAAGCAGAAATCGAAATATGATGAAAAATGACATAATAATAATAATAATAATAATAATAATAATAATAATAATAATAATAATAATAATAAAAGAACACAGATGAATTAGTCTGATATTACTTATTGACACTTGTATAGATATTTTTGAACACTATTTTTTTACTCCCTCGTCATATACTAGACATTTCGTTTACAAAAATGGTAATGTTTTTTACTTAAAACATGTATGGCTTATAATTTTTGCTATGTAAGCGTATTTTTATTCTCTCAGTTTGGGAGTTAAATATTTTCCTATAGCCTGGACTCTAACAGATGCTACTGACCCAGAACACAGTGAAACAACAATATCTAAGAGGTGGTTCCACGCACCTCAAAACTTCATGAACAGAGGCCTTGCTGCCCGTTGATGTTTATTTTCATAACCAGGACGCTTAGCAGGTCTAGGGGGTTTGCGTGATAACCCGTTGCGTCAGGAACACGAGTGGGCTTATCAACGATCTAAGTCAGTTCGTAAGCGATAGATAAGTCATGAGAGTATCTGACTTCTTCATCAGTTCAGATTGAGTGGACTAATTACTTCTTGGGGTGAATATTGTAGTCGCCACAAATATGAATGTAAGCCAAGAGATAATCAGAGAAAATAATAACAATTTTTTTTCAGATTTTAGAAGCATGTGGGTAGTCTAACCTTGTAGTTGTTCATACACCATATCTTGTTAGCATAAACTATATAAATATATTTTAGTTTTAATGCAATGAAATTTTCACTTTAACTAAGCAGGTTCATACCGACTTCGCCGTTTCGTAAACAAATCGTTATCATGCACCCCAACTCATTCTGAACTGGTTTTCTTGGGTAGCAAGAAGTCGACATGAATTTGCACAGTTAAAGTGATAAATTCTTTACACTAAAACTATCAACGTTCTACTTCCACCCTGATATCGTGCACTACGATTAAAAATTGCTTGCCAAAATGCCTCGTATTCGTAAAACTACCGAAAAACAAAACCCAAAGTAACAATGTTGATGCCAAACATTAGCATATCTCAAAACTAAATGTATTTTATATGTCAACAGTGAGAATAATAATTCTCATAAGTTGAGGTGAGAGTTGTGATGTTTTAATAAATACAGAGTTAATTCTGTAAGGAAAGACATGACTTACCTCGGAATTCAAAACGAGGGCAAACGTGTCTTGCCTGTAAGATAATAACAAAAAAGAAAGATGGCCGCTATTGAAGGCACAATTTATGCGTAATTATCTCGTCCAAAACGAGACGATATTTGCCCACTTGCAAATTTGGGCCGTCTTGGAATGGAATAAAAAGCGGGTGCCAGCGCTGCTGTCAGAAGGGGATGTTTTTCGGTGGATTGTGTGTGTCGAAGTTGCGGATTGACAGTCAGAGTGAAAAAGAGGAAGTAGGAGCGGCTTAGTTAGTGTCTGTTTCACAACTGCCGAGAAAAGGAAAGCTGAAATCCATTTTTTGCGGCTACGAAACAAAGAAACAAAGAACAGCTGTCCTACCGGCGAACGAGCATCGTACTGCACCTTCTGTCCCCACTCATCATTATTCATTTTATTTTACTACTATTCCCTTTTAACTATTTATAGAAACCAATAACATTTAAATAAAATTACACATGCTTGAGGGATCCATTCGAATATGAAACATATAACGTAGCCAGCTCTATGTTTGACAAATTTGAAAGGAGAGCTGTCCTGCCAAGTGTGATGCGGGATTTGACGAAGGTTTTGATGAAATCTTTTAAGTTTGCACAAATATAAGTATATATAACCGGTTTTTTGAAACCATAAAAAAAGGAGTCTCTGATTCAAATAAACTAAACTTAAACCCCACCTTGCAGGAATCATGTATGAATTTGAAAATGTTTTTTACTTTCATTAGAAAGTATCGAGAATACCGCTGCACGGAATGTGATATTTTCTCAACGACTAATATGTTTTGAAATTTATCCTTGTATTATCATTTCTTAGCTGTCATATCACTGGAATTAGCAATCTTACAGAGGTAGAATCGCCGACTGACGCCACTTCGGTCGGGTTTCAATCCTGGGTTAAAAGCAATCGGAGTCTACTATTAAGCTGTGATACAGCGAAACACATCTGTGGATGGTGCAGTGGATATCGGCTCGGAACGAGAAATCGGGGAGCCGATTTCGAATTCCAGTTGAATTCATTGCATTCACTGACGCACAAATACCCTTGGGAAAGGTATTAATCCGTCTCTTCCTTCCAGTTATGGGTTAAATAACTGTTATGTCGCCAAGTATAAATGAATAACTCAACAACAGCAAAATTTAATAGTAATATTATGCATTTTACATTGTAACTACAAAAAAACTGAACAACATATAGAAAAATAAATAAATAAATAAATGAAGAAAGAAAGAAAGAAAGAAAGAAAGAAATAATAATACACTAAACTATGTTGAACATGAATAGGCATCTGGATCGGTAGAACACTCGACTGTCTTTAAAAATGAGAGCAAGTTAAGGAAAAAACTGTGTAAAACCTATTTAGATTATTGTTGGGGAGTTTTTTTGTTTTTTTTTAACCATATCGCCCTGAGCAAGGCAGTAACGCCACTGATATGCAGGGGGCTACGTAAGAGTGAAAAGATTGGAAAAGAGAAAGCCGGAAACCACATCCTAAACAGGGAACAAGGGATGAGCCTCTTCACCTGTTCAATAGATGTGGGTGGAGTGTCAACCGGGCGATAGTTTAGTCTATCTACTCCAATTAGTAGTTTTCGCACTGAAGGTTATAATCAGGATATGTTGGTTGCATATCTACTTAACGCACACAAAATCTTCCACTGAAAGCTGACTCCTTAGTATTCGGCTAACTGCCGACCAATATCAACTGCCTAGTAGTTCTACCGAACTCTAATAGAACTCTAAAGAACTCCTATGACTTCCCAAAAACTTCTCAAGAAGTTCCTGTTAACTCTTATTAATATAGGAGGGAGAATCGATCATCTGAGGAATAGGTGTGTTTCCTCATAACAATTATAGACAATAACGGTAATGGAACAATTCTACTCTACAAAAATAAAATTAAAATAAAAGTTGGGAAAGTCGTGGAACGAAGGGGTGATAATTTCGCTTGAACTAGTCAAAACAGGACTTGAAAGCATCTTATGTTAAAAGAACTGACAAAGGATATGGGTAAACACAAATAGACTATATTTGAATGACCTACACTCGACTGACTGTATTTTCCTAATATCTGAATGATTTGGAGAATTACAAGAAATGTTAAATAAATAAGGGGGAAAAACGGAACAAAAAATAATGTTTCGTTGGGACATTTATTAATATTAATTTAATAATAATACTAATCATGATAATATATATATATATAAACATTTTTAAATAGAACTTTGTCTCTGTGTGTGTGTCTGTGTGTGCGTGTGTCTGTTACCTATAGACTCCGAAACGGCTGAACCAATTTTCTTGAAAGTTTACACAGTTGTACTATAAGCGTGTGCGAGTGTTCTTAGCTAGGTTTTATGTTGAGGTACTCCAGATAAACATCGAAAATCGATAATCGAAAAAATCGGGTTATAGAAGGAGTGGTCCGATTTTAATCAAATTTGATACACTCATAGACAAAAACATAAGAAATGATATTCAGAAGTTTCAAGTTGGCAGTTCTTACAATAGTGCAGAAAATCGATAATATATATATATATATATATATATATATAAGCAAAATGTTTGTGTGTGTGTGTCTGTTTATCTGCCTGTATATCTCTATTTTTTCAGCCCTTTTACTTTAGTTTTTCCTTCGAGTTTGGCTCTAAGTAGGTATAATTGTAGTTCTTAGTCTCAGCCATGATACCATTTACTCAGAGGACTTATTTAGCCTTCAAAATTCAGTTTACGACGAAAAACTTATTTGATATCAGTACCAAGAAAATTAAAATTTGACTTACGTCCATTCATTTTTCTTTCAGGCTACGGTTTCGCTTTAACTGGAAACGTGCCAACGTCCATACTGTCTGAGCTCCAGGACCATGGATTAGTTTTAAAGCTTTCATTACACCCGAGCAACACCGGGCTATACTGCTAGTATATATATATATATATATATATATATATATATATATATACTGCTAGTATATATATATATATATATATATATATATATATATATATATATATATTATTACGCAACGTTCATTCAGTAATGAAACAGAACACTCTTAGTACTGGGTATACGTGATATGTCACACTGCTTACTACCGAGCGCCCATAGCTCAGAGGTAGAATCGCCGACTGACGGTAATTCGGTCGGGTTTCAAACCTGGCTTAAAAAGCAATCTAACTAATAGAGCAAAACAGATCTATCTGCTTATGACTATATATATATATATATATATATATATATATATATATCCGACTGAATAACGAATGAAGAAAAATTTACAACATCCTAAACATTAATTTAAAACAGTGCTCAATATATAATATAGAGCTGTGAATATTTATTGCATATTATATTTTTGAATATGTTTAATGTTTTTATATTAACAAATTTTTTATTATAT
>JBBBDQ010001220.1:2545000-2692500 GCA_037127315.1 Ascarosepion bandense | reverse complement strand
ATTGATCCCTATGTTGATGAGGTTAACATTGTAGCGATCGTAAACAAAAAAATATATTAATTATCTATTACTCTAAATTTAAATCGGCTAACCTCATCATCAAAAACAATTCACCCGCGACATTCAAACTTCATGAACCAACATTATTTACGAACTCACATGTTCTTTGAAGAAATGCTATCTTGATCCTAATTTCGTAAAAATCTACCATCCGCCCATGTATTGAATACTGCTGCCACATTTGGTTGGGTGCCCCTGCTATTCACCTCGTGGTTCTTGACAAAATCTAACGGTGCCATGTGATCGATACCGACTTAGCAGCTCTGGTACAGTCGCTCTCTCACCGCCGTCACGTGGCTTACCTGCGCCTCTTCTATAATGTCACGGCTTCTGCTCCAGCGAACTTAGATCACTGGTGCCCCTTAGGTATGATTTTACACGAACTACTAGATTAGCAACTAGGCTCCACCCTTTTACAGTGAAACCGATAAAATGTAACCGCAATTTCTACTTTTTTCACGCACCTCCCACCCGCGGAATTTCCTTCCATATACTTGCTTCCCCGACAGCTATAATCTCCAGGAATTTAAATGTAAGGTTAACAGACATATCCTATCACACTAAGTCGCATCCATTCTCACAAGCTCTTTTTCCACCTACTCCACCCACATCCGTCTATTACCCTCCTTCTGAGATTTCCTATAACTAACCCCTCTTTCCCCTTGGTAGCCCCTGCGCAACAGTGGCAGTAGAATGCCTTGCTTGGGGTGAGATGATTAAAAAGAAAAAAATTACATCGGCCATACCACTATGAAACTGACTCGAAGACTGGCGCTACATTTCTCTGAACGGAGCTCAATTCGATCTCATTTAAACACACACGGAGACCTACTAAAGCCTATTTGGAATATACTTGTTGACAACACAAATATCATAACACCGTCCACATGCAAAAAATACTAAAAATTATTAATAAAATTGAAAAGCCCAACATTCAACAACAGCAACTACGAACACGCTAACAACATGCTGACCGTGTTCGGTATATAACACATACTACTACTCCACATCAAACCACGAATATTCTGTTACAATGAAAATAATATTCAGTCTCAAAAATGGCTAAACTTACAATCAAAACCCTCGGATAAGCAAAACATTTTTATATAATTTATGTCCTCAAAAAGAAAAAAAATCATTAGATCACATGAAAAATAGAATAAAAAATCTTAACCATCACACCTTCTCTGTCATATTTAATGAAAACAGCATATAAATATATACATATATTTGACTCTACAACTCCTTTCCCATGAACTAAAATCGATAACCTCTCGCTACTCTATTGCTATTTTTATGGAAAATGTTTAGACAAGCTATATTCCCAACTCCCATCACTTTAGGCCTATACAAATAAAATCGGTTCGTAACATAGATTTTGCGCCCTTACAACATACTCATTCACTTCACTTTACTTTCACTACATGAACATTAGTATATATATATATATATATATATATATATATATATATATATATATACTACCGGCCATAACTATTAGGCCCAAAAATGATGTATTTCACACTATTTTTAGTATTTTTTGCCAATTCGGCAATTCTAAATGAAAATAAAATGGTTCTTTTCTTATAATTACATTGCAAAGTCTTACAAGCCAAGGAAGCAAAGATGAACATCCGAATGACACTAAATTTGCTTGATTCTTTCATTGATGAAACTGCAATATAGGTAATTAATAAATATAGGTAATTATTAAATATAGGTAATTATTAAATATGGGTAATTATTGAATATTTATAAATTGATTTGATGCACATGTTATTGTGCAGTTTTAACAAAAGAACCATTTAATTTTCATTTACAATTATTCACTTGGCAATAAATACTAAAAAATAGTATGAAATACATCATTTGTTTAAAACACTGGGGGTGGCCTAATAATTATGGCCGGTAGCATATATATATATATATATATATATATATATATATATATATATATATATATATCATGAACTGAATAAGTTATGAGTATTTTCTAAAAGATGACGTTCACAAGATTACATCAGTGTAGTTTTAAATGTTAACACATCTATAAGGAAATAATATAAGTTATCTTGAAATTCATTTTGTTTTTCATCGCGTTTATCATGTCTGATTTCGTGCCAAAGAAAGTGTATTTGCTGGGAATTTTACTGCACTACTTTATTCAAAAGGAATCTGCAGCTGAAGCACACAGAATTCTCGTTGAGAGTTACGGTGACTATGCTCTGTCGGAAACAACATGGACAGATTTGATCAGACGCTTCAAAACTAATGATTTTTATGTTGAAGATAAAAGGCGCTTAAGGACAGGAAAAATGTTGAAGACGAAGAATTAAATACCTTTCTTCATGAAGACTCATGTCAGGCGTAAACTGAACTTGCAAAATTATTAGGGTTTGATCACACAACAGTTTCCAAACGTTTGAAAGAATTAGAAATGATTGAGAAGCAACGACATTGGGTGCCGTACGATTTGAATCCGAGAGACGTCGAACGGCGTCTTGTCACGTGTGAACAACTGCTTCAGCGGAAGAAAAGAAAAGTTTATTTGTTTTGTTTGTTTGTTTGCTTGTTTATTTTGTTTTTTTGCATTGTATCATGACCATCGATGAAAAGAGGATACACTATAATAACCGTAAGCATAGAATATCGTGGGGAAAGCTCCGTCATGCATCAACATCCACTGAAAGCTGACTCATTAGTATTAGCTGGTATTAGTCGGCTAACTGCCGACTAATATCGACTGCCTAGTAGTTTTACTGAACGCCAATAGAATTCTAAAGAACTCCTATGAACTTCCCAAGAACATCTCAAGAACTTCCTTTTAACTCTTATTAATATAGAAGGGAGAGTCCATTATCTGATGAATAGGTGTGTTTCTTCATGACACATTACTTCATGAAGTAATGTGTCATGTGTCAATTTGAACTTGCAGAATCATTAGAAGTTGATCACACAACAGTTTCGAAACGTTTGAAAGGATTAGGAATTATTCAAAAGCAAGAGCATTGTGTTCAAGCCGAGAGACGTCGAACAGTGTCTTGTCACGTGTGAAAAGCTAATCATGATTGGCGATGAAAAGTGGATGTACTACGACAACTCGAAGCGTAGAAGATAGTGGGGTAATCCCGACCAACATTGCATCAACATTAAAGGCAAAGCCAAATAACCATGTTTTAAAGTTTCTGTTCTGCATTTAATGGGATCAGCAAAATGTAGTTTATTATGAGCTACTCAAACCGAACGAAACCATCACTGGAGATTGCTATAGACGACAATCGATGCGCTTGAGAACTGAATTGAAGAAAAAGACGGCCGCTTTACGAGCAGAGACACGATAAAGTGATTTTGCAACTTAATAACGTTAGGCCAGATGTTGAAAAACTGATGAGAACCCTACTAGAAAAGCTTGAATAGTTTACCCCAACCTCCGTATTCACCAGAAATTGCCGCGTCTAATTATATCTTGTTCCCATAGATAGCACATGACCTGGCTGAGCAGCACTTTCATTCTTATGAAGATGCCAAAAAAATGATTGACTCGTGGTTAGCTTCAAAAGACATGTCGTTTTTTGATGCGGAATTCAAATGTTGCCAAAAGGATGTGAAACTGTAGTGATTAGCGATAGACAATACTTTTAGTGAAATGTTTCTTACTAATTATTGTAAATAAAACATTACTTTTCATGAAGTATTTATTCAAGGTCCTAATATATATATATATTGCTAACGTTCATAAAAACAGTTATACCTTTGAGAGTTTCTATGTATATATATATATATATAAACTTATCACTATGCTCGTTTCGAAAAACCCTCCGAGTATATACACGGAGGGAAAAAATGGTTGTAAAAAAAGAAACAGCTAAGCACGTGAACATCAGTCAAAGTACGTATCCCAAAGAAAAAACCCCGAGACGAGTAATCTATAACAAAAAAGCGCTCAATACGATTTTTTCCTAATAACCCCCCCCTTTGTGTTTGGTGTCTTCTTTGTTTTGGTCACGTGGGTTATTGAGTTTCCTATATCTTGTCGCCATCTTTTATCCTCTTTAGCCAACCTTCCGTGAAGATCCGTTTAGGTGAAACCTTCGTAGGTTTGTTACTCTTTAGGTTATTTACTATATATATATATATATTCAGAAATTATAACATGAATATGTTATAATATCACTACAAAAGTAGCTATTTTGTTTCGACACTTCTTGTGTCTTGTCAAGTGATGAGGTTCATTTCAAGTTGAAGAGTTTTAAAAGGTTAAAAACAAGCAAAACCCCTTTAATCAGGGAGGCATTGTTGTACAATGTGGACTAATCAGAGTAAATCAGCTTCTAATTTGGAGAATATGGGAGCAGATAAAAATAATTGGGGGGGGGGCATTAGTATTAATATTTGATTAAATTGAGATCAGCATTATTAATTGACGATTAGATCTTCTTTATTATTATTTCGAAATTTAAAAACTTTTTTCTAAGTTTAACAATTTAATAGATTTAGAAAGTTATTCATATATTAAACGAGGAAGAGAAAGAACGCATACATAAATAAACCTACAAACATCCACACTGGCAAACAGACACATATACAGATTAATATGCTCACGCATATTTACATGCACAAATTACAAAATTTTGTTTTTACCGACTTGTCAATATATATATATATATATATATATATATATATATATAAGAAAAAATAAGGCAGACACGTTATTTCATGGTGAATCGGAAGTATAGGCCTATTTCATCTGATGATGGTTCGCCTGAAATAGGCCCTCATCACCGATTCACCATGAAATAACGTGTCTGCCTTATTTTTTCTTATATTTGCTCTATATGTATTTATATACATATATGTTTAGAGCTTTCTTAGAGAGCTATCCTACCACTGTATGTACAGGATACTCCTTTGGATTATTCTATAGCCACACTGCATGCTGATACACTCTGACTGAGCACTCTGGAAGAGTGGGAGGCTTTGAAAACAGGAGTTGCTAGCACACGCTCGTGGCCCAGGGGTAGAATTTCCGACTGACGCCGATTCGGTCAGGTTTCAATCTTGGGTAAGGAAGTAATCGGAGTCTAACCGTACTGATGAGTAGCGGTATAGCAAAACAGATCTGTCTGCGGATGACTATATATGTTTTGGCCAGTGCTTTGGGACCAATAAACTGGTTAGTAAGATAAGCTTATTTACCATTTATGTGTGGGTGACGCATATAATCATTGCTATTTATTAAACTTAGCTTTTATGGTTCTGGACCAATTGGAGTAAAAACAAAAATATTCTGTACCACTAGAGTCACTTTTCGACAGGAACTAATAAAAATTGAAAGTAACCAAATCAGGAGAATACGATGAGTGCAGTAGTGTTTCTTCATTTCATCTCTTTAAGTTTCTTCTTTGTGACATAGTCTTACGTTGTCGTGTTAAAAAAAGACACTTTTTCGATTTGCTAAAATCGGCCGTTTTTCTTGAACTCAATTCTCTTCTAATGTTGAAAGGTTGTTGAGATATCGATTTTTAAACTCTTTGCAATCATTTTTGGCAAAATCGTTAGTTTATTATTCACGATGACAAGCAGATAGTCTCCATCGACGTCGGAAGTTCGCCCAGAGCGTGATCGATCGTCTAGATTAAAATTAGTCTAAAGACATCTGCTAAACCATTTTTTGTCCGTCTGAAGAACTGACGAACGATTCAAATAAACCTTCTGAACGTGTTTTTTTTTGCGGTTCCAGCGCTTACAGCTTTGCCAAATTTATAAAGCATAACACAATAAAATCCAAATTTTCATCCTCCCTCATTAAGACATTCATTTGTGGAAAACTTTATTGTGGATAAAACTTCAATATTCAAGAATGTCTAACTTGTAACTGAACAATTTCGATCATTATATTTTAACAAATAAAATCGGGAACGAAATTTTGTAGTGAACTGATGTTTGTTGATATCGACAGGTAAGTATGACATTAAAATATAGAATTTCTGAAAATATAGATTGAAAGAATCAATTTGAACACTGTTTCTGTTAAACAAAAAGAAAAAAGGGCTCAGTTGGTGATGTCTGGTAGAGTAGATTGGTTTAATTAAAAAAGGATAGAAATATTTGGTTTTTAAGAAACTGAGTTAGCAATGACTGGATAGCTA
The DNA here is from genome assembly GCA_037127315.1 of Ascarosepion bandense. NCBI lineage: Eukaryota > Metazoa > Mollusca > Cephalopoda > Sepiida > Sepiidae > Ascarosepion > Ascarosepion bandense. Next base: position 2,686,291 of record JBBBDQ010001220.1, on the reverse strand, counting down.
CGTTAAGATCTACGATTAAAAAATGTTAGAAAATAAATTACATAATTTTTTATTCGGAGAAAATTGCTAGCAAATACGAAAAGCAAATGTAAGCATGGAAAAGATGAACGAAACAAGTCAATCAGGAGTGTAACGAAAATTGGAATTGAACAAAAAATGACACTAAATGATTAGATCAGAATAAGCAGAAGGAGAAAAAAAGATGCTTAAAAAAAACTAGACCCATCACATAGTTTGTCTATTCTTTTTATATCTATAGTGGGTTATCCGTTAAAGTGAAGTGTATTTGTGTGCTGAAATATATTAATTGAATTTGGCCTTGTTAGATAGCCCATTATATGGTGGATATAACACAAGAAAATCAAATTGTGTATAGAAACAACAACAACAACAACAATATATATATATATATATATATATATATATATATATCCGAGTGGGTACAGAACGAAGAAAGAATTTTTTCCGTCCAAAACATTAATTTAAAACAGTGCTCGATATATGATGTACAGAGCTGTGAATATTTATTATAAATTATGTTTTAGAACATGTACATTATTTTTAATATATTTTAATATATTAAAATATATTAAAAAATAATGTAGATGTTCTAAAACATAATTTATAATATATATATATATATATATATATATATATATATATATATATATATATATATATATATCAATTAAAGTCTTTTTACAACTAAACGTAATGTCTTTTGGTTGGTACAAAGATCGTTAAAAATGTTCATAGCAGTAAATGCCGAAAAGAGTTTGTGCGTATGTATGTGTGAGCGTTTATTTATTAGGAGTGTCTTTGAAGTCACCGCTCAGTCCATCGGGTAAGTGGTTCAGTGAACCGTGAAGAAGATAATGAGAGAGAAAGGCGAGACAAGCATAATGCGATCGGTCAAGCGACGTGTTAATTATGCTCGTATTTTCTCAACTGGCGATGCTTCCTGTGTCGTCCTTGTATTTCCTCTTTGGGGCTCCAAACAAGTCATTTGAGAATTCACACCCTGATTTAATCCTGGGCTTCCCATTGAACGATAAACAAAATTCACGTCGGCTCGTGAAAAGGGTCCGTAAAGGGAATTTGTTATTTATTTTTGGTTTACCACCAGAACATCTGCGTGGAGCCCAGATACGCGAAGACCAGTTTTGGTCATTTGCTTTCTGGACCTCTGAGGGCAAACATCCGGTCCCTCGCTTGCTCGGTATCATCACATAGCAGTTGCTTATTCTTTTTTCTGCGACGATCATACTGACATTTCAAGAACTACCTTTCGCAACATATTCTCATTCCTTGACTATTTTCCGCTCATTTGTGATTTTATCTCGCGTGCTATGCTTCCTAAAACATGTAACTACAACCTGGTTTTATCAAACAGGGCCAGACATGTGTAGCTAAAGCTGCGACAATCGAGTATTTCTCCTTCCATGTTTTCTTGCTAAGCGGTTTCAAATGGAAGAAGACGAGGAATGTGAGTGAGTGTGCACCGCGTTCCTAGAATTGGGTCTATCGATCGCGCCGTGATTGATGAACGTTTTCTTTTTCACTTTTTTTCCTGTCTCAAGTTTCTGTAGAAACTGGAATGTTGAAAAGTCAAGTGAGCCGAAAATCACAACGTCATCCGTTCACGTCATTCTATTCCCCACGAGACTTCGAGATATGTGAACGCGATATCCGTAATAGTGCGTGATACATTCGTTAGTCACACCAACGGAAATTGCTACTAAAAACGTTTTCTGGTTTCGTCTCCTTATGTTTTTAATTACCTTTCCAGGATTAAAAAAATAATTAATTTTTCTTTTTTTTCATTTTCAAAAGTGTCATACAGACTTTAAAAGCAGTGTTTAAACTTCTTTCAGTTTATTCTCAAATAAAGTGGTTTCCACTTATTTAACTCCACCAAATCCGTGTTTGACATTCAATGATTTCTTTTCTTGCTCCTTGTCGTTTACTTGTCATAAAATTCCACACCTGTTTTTTTTTTTCTGAGAATTAATATTCTCAGTGTTCCACAAATTATGTCTGCTATAATGGTGCACCAAGTTAGCTAATCTCTAAAACCTTTGTTAAATGACTATTTAAGAAAATTAGTGTCGGGAAGAAAGTGAATATAATCTGGCATTTCCCTTTCACCAGTCCAGTACTTTCGTTAGAATAGGCCGAAAATAAAGGACAGGAACGAAAAATAATAATTTTCGATTATGATAATAATAACGACACTGTCATGCCACCCGGCATGACAGAGTAGGTCAATATCTGCATTAGAAAGTCTACAACTTTTAATGACAGGAAACCTTAAGAAATTCGTATGAACATCAGCCAGGTTCGGTTACAGAGATAGGACCTGTAACAATTTTATAGAACTTTGCAACACACACACACACACACACACACACACACACACACACACACACACACACAGAACACTCAAAGCTGACCGCGCGGAAATCATAGGCTACAAAATCAGAATGTGCCCTATTGTTAATATGGTCATTCTTTGCAGATCGTATCGTATCTTTGACGATCTTCAAAAAACTCTCAAATCACAAGGACTTTGAAATGTAAATCTCAAAAATGTGGCACATGAGGTCATCAATAAATTCTAGTTGGAGTTGGAACCCTCGGATTGTCTGGAAAATGTTCCAATAGACAAATTGAATGGAATCCTGGTAGTCCAAGCTTTAGAGATATACAAAAAAATGTACTCACAAATACAACCCACAGATTAAGGAGGGCTAAATTTATGTAAAATGTGTGATCTTATGGCTTTTTTCTTGAAAAATACTTAGTGTAAAAAGTCCTGACATCATTTCTGACCTTAGGTCTCTGGTTGGAACCCGGAAGGAAATGCATTTACAACATAAATAAAAGATAATAATAATAATAATAATAATAATAATAATAATAATAATAATAATAATAAACTATTTTTGTATATTTCTTGAAACCCCACCCTAAGAGATATACAAAAAATTGTTTTGTTAAGTACATTCCGCACACTAAGGAGAACTTTGTCTATGTAACGCTAGGGATGTTAGGGGAGATGGAAAAAAAATGAAATGGAGCCATAACAACACACCACGACCTGCCTTAGGTCTTCCCGCAGACTTGTTAGGTAGTGCGACAGTAGCAGAAATCGAAATATGATGAAAAATGTAATAGTAATAATAATAATAATAATAATCAAACAACCTGAAAAGAGAAAGAAAAAATATTCAATAATGAAAGAAGGCAGTAAATACAAACAAGATTTAGTAGATTCTTTAGAAAAACAAACAGAAGCCAAGAACCAAATATTGCGGACAAAAAATATGAAAATGAAAGCCAAGGATAAAGCTCTTGAACAGATGAAACAACATTGGCAGGATAAACCTCTGCGTGGCCAATATCCAGAACTTGCCAATAAATCCAATGTTGACAAAGTTAATACTCATCGATGGTTACGTGCATCTGGATTAAAGTCTGAGACTGAATGCTTTATTCTTGCAGCGCAAGACCAAAGTCTTTTCACTAAGAACTTTCAGGCAAATATTATACATAATAATGTGGATCCAAAATGCAGGTTCTATGATAAATATCAAGAAACAATAGACTATCTGATCTCAGGATGTTTTGTACTTGCCTCAAATGAATATAAAAATGGTCACGATAGAGTGGGGTTATATTTACACTGGACAATGTGCAAATACTATGGAAATATATAAACAAACACTGGCATGAACATTACCCAGCACCGGTTACAGAAATAGAAGATGTCACCCTTCTATGGGATTACACCATCTACACAGACAGAAAAATTGAAGCAAATAGGCTGGACATTATTGTTAAAAACCAGAAAGAAAAGACTTGCCTATTAATTGATATTGCTTGTCCAGCGGATTGTAACATAGCAACCAAGGAATTCGAAAAACTGTCAAAATATAAAAACCCGGAAATTGAAATAGAAAAAATGTGGAAATTGAAAACAAGAGTTGTGCCATTGATAGTAGGTGCACTTGGAATGATAAAAAATGGAATAAAACAACACATTGAAAGCATCCCTGGACATCCAAGCTTAAGAGATATACAAAAAATTGTCTTATTAAATACAGCCAACATTCTAAGGATAACTTTGTCGATGTAACGCAAGGGATGTTAGGGGAGATAGAAAAACATAAAATGGAGCCATAGCAACACACCACGACCTGCCTTAGGTTTTCCCGCAGACATGGTAGGTAGTGCGGCTATAACTATTCGAATTATGATGAAAAATGACAATATAATAATAATGATAATAGAGCGCAACTTTTACAGAATGAAGTGGTTGCCATCCTCTGGAATTTCAGCGTTTAGTCCGATCGGAAAATGCAAGCAAATCGACTAAACATAACTGTGAAAAATCCTGTTGGGAAAAGGTATCTTCTGATAGATGTTGAAGCGCCAGCCGACACGAACAAAAGTTTGAAAACATTTGGGAAACTAAGTAAATACGAGTAACCCGTGAAGTAGGCATCTCAAAACGACTCCATTCTTCTTCTTCTTTTATGAGCCTTGTCCCTTCAGGACGTAGGCGATCATGGCCTTCCACATCTCCCTATCCCTGGTGGTTCTTAGCACGCTTTCTCCTGTAACGTCTCTCAGCCCCCCGTTCTGTCATCCACCTGATCAGGCCTTTTAAATATGTTATCTGCTGCTTTCCTCTGTCTCTTTTTCCCTCTGTCTAGCCTGTTAGTATCAGGTTCTCCAAGCCCTCCTTCCTCACTGCATGTCCCAGGAACTTCAGTTGTCTCTTCCTGATACTCAATATTAATTTCCTTTTCGTTTCCATCATTTTCACAATCTCGATGCTATTAGGTCGTTGTCTGGAATATTATATTTCAACCTCTACAAACATTAGACTTTAAAAAAAATAATTCTGAGCCGTCATCTAATGCCTAACCTCCTAGAGAGCGGGACAATTTCGTTACAGATCAAGAATACATTTTAGACAGCTAGGATGTTATTTTTTTAATCCTTTCCCGCCAATGCATGGCGCTAATGCGGAAGGATTTTTACGGGGAGCGAAAATAAAATAGAACGAGAAACCGAGTATAGACAGGATTGAAAAATTGACAAACATGAAAAGGGTTCCAGCAGACAAAAGATGGCGGTTGACGTTGTATTTATATTTTCGAAGATTTTAGTTATCAGGTAAACTGATAAACGGAAAGAAATTCCACAGGTGGAAAGTGCGAGAAAAGAAACTCTTGGAGTAGAAGTGCTGGTTGCATTTAGCTATTTTAACGGTAAACAAGTGGGACCTAAATGCCAATCTAGTTGCATGCTTAAATTTATGTAGTCAAAGCAACAGGGAAGAAAGCTTGTTAGAATAGTTGCCCTGAAAATATTTAAAGAAAATACAAAATAAATTCACGCTAAAAAAGTGAGAAACGGACTGAAGTCGAGATGACAGGTCAGGATCGGTTATATTGCAGATCCTTCTGAGGATTTTTTTAAAAACCTTGAAATGAATAGCAGGAGAACCAGATCATATATGACAACAGTATTCCATGCACGAGCGAATAATAGATTTGTAAATGTGCAAGATAGACTCCGACGAGAAATATTATCTGGCATGACACAGTAATCCAACATGTCTTACAGCAGACGAAGCAGTTAATTTGATATGGTCGTTCTACTTAATATCACTGGAAAACGTGAGGGAAAGAGAATATAATGGATTTTTTAAAATAACATGAGTAGAATATGCGACCAATGAAGAAGTTCGAAAAAGATGAACTACAGAGAAACTATTGTTGAAAACTACAAAGTGACAAATAAAGATTTTTGGGTGTGCGTGGGTGGTGCATTGGATATCGGCTCGGAACGAGAAATCGGGAAGCCGAGTTCGAATTCCAGCTGAATCCATTGCATTCACTTACGCGCAAATACCCTTGGGAAAGGTATTAATCCGTATCTTCCCTCCAGTTATGGGTTAAATAACAGGACAGATTGGGTTCTATAGCCTTGGTCGGCAACCAGTCTACCGCAGAAAGCAATGACAACCTACTGCGGGATAATCTTCAGCCCAGTCAGTCATGTCTCTTTCGAGACATGATCGCCCAAGCGTGTATCAAGTATGGCACTTAACTGACTGACTGAACAGAGAAAGAGAAAAGAAGTCTTAGAGAATTCGACACACATAAGACACACTGAAAACAAGAGCAGCAGAAAAATGTTTCTGCAAATGAACATGCATCATAAGGAAAGAAAGGTCAAATTAAAAAAGTAATGATGAAAATAAACAAAACGTCAGAAAGCTGTGGAGGGCCATAATCACCAAGTTAATGATGGAACATAATGGAAAGAAACAAGCAAAATAATTTGGTTCCTTACATTTGACATTCATTTGTGTAAAATGAAATTAAACAAAACGTTAGGAAGCTGTAGAGGGCCTTGATTTTCTGTCATGTTTTTTTCAAGGAACATAACGTAAAGTAAAGAAAGAAAATGAACAAATCATGAGAAAGAGTGGAGGACAATAATCACTTAGTTCTTGCAGGAACGTAACTCAAAGAAATTATCAGCATTTTTGGTTCCTTTTCGCGTTCATTAGTGCATTCTGTGAAAACATGCAAAACTACAGAAAGCTGTAGAGGGCCATAATCATCTAGATCTTGAAAAAATATAATGCAAAGAAAGAAAGAAAGTAAGAAAAAAAGCAACATGTTTGGTTTCCTACTTTTGGCTTTTATTTGTACAGTCTGTAAAAATAAACAAATCATCAGAAAGCTGTGGAGGACCATAATCATCTAGATCTTGAAAGAATATAATACAAAGAAAGAAAGTAAGAAAAAAAGCAACATGTTTGGTTTCTTACTTTTGGCTTTTATTTGTACAGTCTGTAAAAATAAACAAATCATCAGAAAGCTGTGGAGGACCATAATCATCTAGATCTTGAAAGAATATAATACAAAGAAAGAAAGTAAGAAAAAAAGCAACATGTTTGGTTTCTTACTTTTGGCTTTTATTTGTACAGTCTGTAAAAATAAACAAATCATCAGAAAGCTGTGGAGGACCATAATCATCTAGATCTTGAAAGAATATAATACAAAGAAAGAAAGTAAGAAAAAAAGCAACATGTTTGGTTTCTTACTTTTGGCTTTTATTTGTACAGTCTGTAAAAATAAACAAATCATCAGAAAGCTGTGGAGGAACCATTCATCTGGATCTTGAAGAAAAATAACATAAAAATTGAAGGAAGCAACGTCATTGGTTCTTTACTTTTGGCCTTCGTCCGTGCGGTCTTTGTGAAAATAAATTTATTTTGGATGTTGTTTTTAAAACCAAAACTTTAAGAAGACCACGTCCGCTATTTAACGTTTGAATTGGCAGATCGAGAAATTTACTTGGCTTCTTAATTTGTCACAAGATATCGAGGATAATGAAATCTGCCATTCCGCTTATAGAAATTTTTATAGTTTGGTTTGCCAAGTGAATTCTGGAATCATTTAAACGCTTTTTTAGGATTAGCATTTTAGAATTAGCAAAACAAATAAATGATTTCAATGGAACGCAAAAAATGTAACGGATGGAATAATGAATATACGTCAGAACGTCAGGCAACTTAAACATCGAAAACTTAACCAAATAGCGTAGAATCGAGTGAAACAAAGCAAAAATTTTCTGTAAGAATTATTCTGTTTATCAAAAATCATCAGCAACTATTCTTCTTCTTCATGTGTCGTGTCTCTTCTGGACATAGGCGATCATTGACTTCTACTTGGCTTTGTCTTTTGTCGCTCTCAGTAATTTTTCCCTTGGTATCTCTTCCAAGTCCCGCAGAGTCAACCATTTGCTCAGACCTAACAAGTACGTCTCCCGCTGCTTTCCTTTGTTTCCTCTTCCATTTATCCAAACTGTGAGTATGAAGCTCTCGAGGCCCTCCTTCCTCAATAGGTGCCCCAGGAACCTCATTTGTCTCTTCCTGATATTTAGTATCAGTTTTCTTCTCATTTGCATCCTTCCCAACACCTCATCGTTGCACATGTGCTCAGTCAATGGTATCCTCAGCATCCTTCTGTAAAACCACATTTCTGTTTCCTCAACCTCTCCTTCTTTGATGAGATTGTCCAGCATTCACTTCCATACAGAAAGACAGATATCACATAGCAATCCATCACTCTTTGTTTCTAATGAGATTTTCCTGTCTTTCAATACTCTGGCTAGCTTCTGAAATGAGTCTTTGGCCGTCAGGCCAATGCGTCTTTGGATCCCCGTATTTCACTTTCCATCCTCTGTCAAAACATTTTCCAAGTATTTGAATTTTTTACTTGTTTTATTTTAGATTCTCCAACTTGCATTAAAACATATCCACCAACTCTTGTGTCTAATCAGCAATTATAAAGTTATGAAAATGTTGCTATCTAAACTTATTTATAAATGGAATTTTGTCTGTGTGTGTGTGTGTCCGTTACCTATAGACTCCGAAACGGCTGAACCGATTTCCTGCGAGTGTTCTTAAAAAATAACGAGAATCGATAATCGAAAAAATCAGGTTATAGAAGGAATGCTCCGATTTTAATCAAATTTGATACACTCATAGACAAAGACATAAGAAACGATATTCAGAAGTTTCAAGGTTGCAGTTCTTAAAATAGTGCAGAAAATCGATAATATATATATATATATATATATGTAAAAGGCAAGATATTTGTGTGTGTGTCTGTTTATCTGCCTGTCTGTCTGTATTTTTTCAGCCCTTTTATTTTAGTTTTTGCTTCGGATTTGGCTCTAAGTAGGTATAATTATAGTTCTTAGTCTCAGCCATGATACCATTTACTCAAGGGACTTATTTAGCCTTCAAAATTCAGTTTATGAGGAAAAAAACTTATTTGATATCGATACCAAGAAATCAAAATTTGACTTACATACATTCATTTTTCTTTCAGTCTACGGTTTCGCTTTAACTGGAAACAACTATTGCTTTTTAGTCTTTCGTGTCAATGTTCAAAGAGTCTGAGCTCCAGGACCATGGATTAGTTTTAAAGTTTTCATTATTTAGTATTATATAAAATGACGTAATGATTCAAAAGCGTTCAAAAGTTGATTGGAGTTAATTCATTGTTGCGAATCCCTTTTAAAGATTCAAAGTCTGATCAAAATGACGATATATGTTTTGACATGTTTGAATAATAGACAATCAAATTATTTAGGGTTTTGCAAGTTTAGTGTACACTTTTTCATGAACTTGTTTCTTCAAAGCTCTCTTAAAAGTACCCACAAACCATCCATGTCTCTCTCCTTTGATCTTAGGTAATATGGCAATGTAGTAATTTGTAAGTTGTACTCTCCAGCCTTCTTCCGGTGCTAGGAATTTCAAACCGAACCCTTTATTACAATCCCTGGGGTATATCATTCTTATTCCTTGTGCGAAGCCTCTTTTTGATAGAATGAGAATGGTATACCCCTGTAATAGTAATAAAGTGTTAGGTTCGAAATTCATAGCACCTGAAGAAGGCTGGAGAGTACAACAACCGAAACGTCATATAAATGGCAACAAAGATGAGGACTATAGTCCGAATAATGTAAATACTGTAAATACTAGCTCATCTCAGAAATATAGACAAATAGAATGATCTATTATTAAACGTCGGACAAATGGCAACAAAGATGAGGACAATAGTCCGAATAATGTAAATACTGTAAATACTACCTCATCTCAGAAATATAGACAAATAGAATGATTTATTATTAAACGTCGTACAAATGGTAACAAAGATGAGGACAATAGTTCGAATAATGTAAATACTGTAAATACTACCTCATCTCAGAAATATAGACAAATAGAATGATTTATTATTAAACATCGTACAAATGGCAACAAAGATGAAGACAATAGTCCGAATAATGTAAATACTGTAAATACTACCTCATCTCAGGTATATAGACAAACAGAATGATCTATTATTAAACGTCGGACAAATGGCAAGAAAGATGAGGACAATAGTCCGAATAATGTAAATACTGCAAATACTACCTCATCTCAGAAATATAGACAAATAGAATGATCTATTACTAAACAAAGATGCGAAAAGCAGTCCGAATAATCTAATTAGTGAAAATTCTACATCATCTCAGAAATATAGACATATATTGTATTTCTTTTTTAATCAAATTTGTATTACGTTCTAAAAATCCGATACCTTTTATATTTCCGCATTAAACATAATGTTCTGCTTTTACGTTTATTTTTTCCATGATAATTGGTAATTTGCAAACAACATCCCATAATATATTTTTAATTTCTATTTCACTGTTTAATGCTGCAATAATAGTGTTCTTAAAAAGTTCATTATTTTTCGGCATCAATCTTGAGAGCTCATCCGCATGTTTTAATTTTTTGGACTGTTAGGAGTCCATTCTAAACTCATAATTTAATAAGTAAAGGTACCACATCGTTTGCAATCTATTCGCCATGTGCTTAGAAATTCCTTTTTTTAAACTATAAACTGATAAAAGAAGACGGTCGCTCGTCTATAAACGAATACTCCTTCCGTGTATATATATATGAAATTTGATTACTGACGCCTCTTTTAAGGTATGGCTGTGTTTTTTCTCTTCTGGTAGTAGCGAACGCGAAGCGTGTGCGACGGCTTTCATGTTATCGTCATCATTTATGTAGCATTACTGCACCTGTATCATAATAACTAGAATCTGAAGCTAATACAATCTTTTTTAATCGTTTCACCCCAAGCAAGGTAGTACTGCTACTGATGCTCAGGGTCTACATAAAAGTTTAGGTAGGAGGGGAGTGAAGAGAAAGACGAACCAATTACAGGGGGTGTCAGAGAAAGGGCAAGAGAAGGATGGGAACACTGGTGTAAAGATAGTTGCGAAGGTTGAGAGAAAGGAAAATATATACAGGAACACCAACCCAACTCATCCGACATAACTTCTGAGAAACATTTTTTCAATTCTTTAAATTTTCAGAATCATTGCAATTCATTTCACAAATAAAAAGTAGTTTCTCTATTTAAATGATACTTGCGACTTCCGAAGTCCTTTTTATTATAGGTTTTTCGTTTGCTCATGTGGCTTCGTTGATTATTGAGATATCACTACTAGCGTCTAGTCACACCCAAATTATTAATTTTGCATCCACATTATTAATTTTCCCATGCCCAAATTTTCTTTGGTTTTCTGTTATTATTTTTCCGTCGCAATGCCGTGTACAAATTTTCTCTCTATATCTTGTTTTTGTTTTAAAGTGTGACTCTTTTGTTCTACTTTTTCACACTTGTAGCATTCTGAATTCTTAAAGGGACACTCATCTCCATGACATAGATGAATTTTCTTTCTTCTACGTGTTTCTTTTACTTTTATGTGTGCACGTTTCTTTTCCTCACTTTCTTTTGCGTCGCGTCTCAGATTTAGGATTCCCTGACCTTCGTCCGATATTTTTGTAATGCAAGTTTTATACTCTGTTCATGTTTCGTTAGAATACTCGTCTGTATTTTGCGTCATTTTTCGCCGTTAACCAAATATCGAAAATCAATCCTTTCAACATATCCAAAGTAAATTCGTTTAGTCTGAATCTTTCACACTCCTTGTTAACTATTCCAACATATGTGTCAAAATTTTCGTCTTATTTTTTCGTAAAATTAATACATTCGCAACGTGTTCCCGATAAATATTTAGTCAAAATATTTACTGCTTCTTCAGGTTATTTTCGGTAGTAAAAAATTACAATATTTTTCATGCTGTACTGGTGCGAACTTTCTCAACAAAAGTCTTTTTTCTTGTCTTCCCAGTCGCTACATTTTTCTCTGTAAATTTGCTCGTATGTTATAAAATAAACAGAAATGGTAATTCCATCAACTGAATTGTATGAGAATTCAAATATAGTATTTGCCTACGCATCGGGAGCAAAAGAACTTGAAGACCTTTCCGTTTTCTGTTCAATTTTTTCCAGTCATTTCACCTCAAGCAAGGCAGAACTGCAACTTGTGCGCAGAGGATTACATCAGAGGTGGCTGATGAGAAAAAGGAACAAGTTACAGGGGTGTCAAAAATGAGTAACAAAAGGATGAGAATACAGGTGTGAAGAGGGCTGCATGAGATTAGAGTGGAAAGGAAGAAAAACATGATTCGAGGGTTGTCAGGGGAAGTATGTGAGTCAGAAAGATAAGAGATGGCAATCGTCTTTGCATTTAAATTATTGGAGATTGTAGCAGTCAGGGAAGAAAGTATACGGAATGGAATTCCTCAGGCGAGAAGTGCGAGCAAAAAAAGCTACTAGAGTAGAAGTTGCGGTTACATTTGATTGGTTTCACTGCAAAAAGGTGACACCTAGCTGCTAGTTTAGTAGCGAGTAAATTCATGCAGAGGTGGCACCAGGGAGCTAAGCTTATCGGAGCAGAAGCCGTGAAAGCATTTGTATCTTGTTGATATTTCTGGAGTTCCAATAACTAATAGTGTTGCTACTGTTGTTGTATTTACCGCTCGATCGAAATATTTCTTCCATATTTAAAGAATATCTGAGGTTTTTTTTTTGACGCACATCAAAGAAAAAAACCCAAATCAACGTGTTTCAAAGTTCTCGTCTGTTATAATACGCACCGTAGAATATATATTTTTCGCAATGTTATGAATCCGTATGAGACTTGATATCCTCGTCACGCCTGCTATAACTCGTATTAGTTTCAATTCCTCGTTTGCTACTGTCATAAACCGATTCTAGCGTCTAGAATATTAAATCTTGCTTAGATTATTCACTGTGACCTCTATGAATCATTGGTGCCAAAATTAGTGATTTTTTTGTAGTTTACTGATAGGGAGGCATTTTTTAAATATAACTCACACCCCTGAAGATGACCTCGGAAGGAGATTTAAAGTATTTGGATACATTGAGAAACGAATGATGAAAACATCTGTCAACGTTACAGTTCATTTCTGACGTCTGTCAGTTATAATACCCGAAAGATTATCCATGAGTATGAATGGATTTTATTAAAAATAAACAGGCACAATGTTTGCAATTTATTTAATCTGACACATATATATATATATAGTCATCCGCACTGTATCACAGCACATCAGTACGGTTAGACTCCAACTACCTTTTAGACAATGACTGAAACCCGACCGAATTGGCGTCAGTCGACGATTCTACCTCTGAGCTACGGGCGCTCGGTAGAAGAAGGCAGACTTTTTAGCGTGTATATTATCATTATACACGCCCAATAGCCAGAGTGCTCTAATTCATTACTGAAAGAGCGATGTGTAGATGCTAGGGTAGCTACTGTTTTTCAAAGTCTACCATTCTTCCAGAGTGCACAATCAGGGTGTGAGAGCGTAAATAGTCATCCGCAGCGGACAGATCTGTTTCGCTGGATCACAGCTGTTTGTGTTCATCTATTTCTTTGTGTACTTATCAAACGCATCGGCTTCGTATCTATCAAGCTATCTAGCTAGGCTAACTCTGTGATTTGAGTCGACATATATGTCAAGTTTTCGAAGGTGTTATTTGAAGAAACAAGGACTTTTCACGTGAATGATTGGCGAAACACAATCTTCCTCTTATATTTGACTAGCAGTATAGCCCGGCGTTGCTCGGGTGTAATGAAAGCTTTAAAACTAATCCATCGTCTTGAAGATCAGACTCTTTGGACGTTGGCACGAAAGACTAAAAAACAATACTTGTTTCCAGTTAAAGCGAAACCGTAGACTGTAATTTTGATTTCCTGGTATCGATGTCAAATAAGTTTTTTTCATCGTAAACTGAATTTTGAAGGCTAAATAAGTCCTCTAAAGTAAATGGTATCATGGCCGAGACTAAGAACTGTAATTATACCTACTTAGAGCCAAACCCGAAGCCTAAAACTAAAATAAAAGGGCTGAAAAAAAAATACAGATATGCAGGCAGATAAACAGACACACACACAAACATCATGCCTTATATATATATATATATATATATATATATTATGTATTTTCTGCAGTATTGTAAGAACTGCAACCTTGAAACTTCTGAATATCGTTTCTTATGTCTTTGTCTATGAGTATATCAAATTTGATTAAAATCGGACCACTCCTTCTATAACCCGATTTTTTCTTTTTCAATTATCGATTTTCAATATTTATCGGGTGTACGTCTACACAAAACCTAGCTAAGGACACTCGCAGACGATGATAGTTACAACTGTGTAAATTTTCAAGAAAATCGGTTCAGCCGTTTCGGAGTCTATAGGTAACGGATACACACACACAGACAAAGTTTAATTTATAAATAAGTTTAGATTAATATTATTATTTACTGAAAGGTACAGCAATCAAATATTAATTGGTTCTTTTATGTGTTTGGGATAACGGATATATATATATATATATATATATATATATATATATATATATATATATTAAAGACAATTCGAGAGAAGATGAAATACTAAAGAATTTGAATATTGGCTGGATTTTGTTTGTCCTGAGCCAGATATTCAAATCTTGTTTATCTGAATGAGAAATTGTTCTTCAGCTAAAAGACGACGTTTAAATGTTGCTCAAAAGCAATGCTAATTTTCTAATTTCATTCATTTTCTTCTGTATTTTACTTCTTTCGTTTTACTCTTTTCATTTTTTTTCATTCCGTCTTTTTTCGCGTTTTACATTTCCTTTATTTTTCAGTTTATCGATTTGTTTTTAATTTCATTCATATATTTCTTCTTCCCATTCATACCTTTGTCTAATTTTTATTTCTTTCTTTTCGTTTTCCGTTATTTGTTCTGCAAACATTTAATCATTAATATTTTTTAGCCAAATTTCATGCTTTTTTTTCAGTTGAATTTAACGCCCAGAAAATTCATTGCAAACATTTTCACAGCCACAGTTTCGTATTTTCCTTTCTTTTTTTAAGTTTTCAATTTTTGATAGATTTTTTTTTCCGATTTTTTATTTCGCTTTTTTTTTTTTTTTTAACAAGTTCGTTTTTCTCACAGCTCTTTCCTTTTAATAAATCTTCTGAGTTTTCGGTTTGAATTTTTTTGATGAATTCAGAATCCCCCGTGACTTCAGTTTTCTCTGGATATTGTGTCCATTTTTCTGTTATAATCAGGATTTTCTTTTCTGCTTTCACTTTTTTTCTTTATCTGTCTACGTTTCTTGCATGGAGAAAGCAATCACAGAACTTGTTTATCTTCTTTCCCCGTGTCCTCGGCATAGCGCTTTTCATCGTCCGTTCCTGGTTCACGTTGAAGAGATTCTCATCCCGACATGCAGATACGTGGATGTGCGCTTCATCGTGTCGGGGGTTTTATCAATTGGCGTTCGACAGAGAGAGCATCGGAATGGATTGCTTTTCATAGGAATGTATCAATAGAAGGAGACGATGTTTGACACGTGAACAAAAAATAATCGTGAATATCTTAATCTAGAAAGCGATGCTAACAGAACAATCTATTTTTATATTTATCACTCACTGGCATTCTTTCTTTATAGATATCTATCTATCTATCTATCTATCTATCTATCCCATTTTGTTCGTATGTATGTATGTATGTATGTATGTATGTATGTATGTATCTATCTATCTATCTATCTATCTATCTATCTCAGTCTCTTCATATCTATCTATCTATCTATCTATCTATCTATCTATCTATCTATCTCGGTCTGTTCAAATCTATCTATCTATCTATCTATCTATCTATCTATCTCGGTCTGTTCAAATCTATCTATCTATCTATCTATCTATCTATCTATCTATCTATCAATCTCGGTCTTTTATCTATCTATCTAAGTCTGTTCATCATTTAATTATCTCTCTATATGATGTGTTTAGGTAAGAACAATGATAGGATTTACTACATTGACAATATCCAGTTGTTGGTAAGGACGAAGTTGCTCGAAGTTATTCGATCAAAACATAAACTTTGACCCGTCTATCCATGATTTGGATGTGCGTTTGGGTGCAGTGAATATCGGCTCGGAAGGAAAAATCTTGAATTCGTTGAATTCACTTCCGCGCTAATACCCTCGTGAATGGTATGAATCCATCACTTCTCCCTTCAACTATGGGTTAAATTTGGTTGTATAGTTTTCAACCGGTAGATTATATATATATATATATATATATATATATATATATATAGTCTACCGATTAAATACTTTTGAGAAATTTTGTTTAGATTTGAATCTGCGACTCCTAACAAAAACAGAGTATCTAGTAAAATACGAGTATCTGTTAAAAATAATTTTCAAAAAATAAATTTTCTTATCTTCGAGTTGGGATTAAATTTTAATATGCGTTCTTTTTTTCTTCTTCTTCAAGTTACGGAAGATGACTAGAGATCTAAATTTCTCCAAAATATGATGAGATATCGAGTTACGATGACAGCATTATCAAGAAACAATCTACAATAAGATGAATTTTGCTGCAATCAAAATATTCAGCTTCAAAATCTCATTTATTGCAGAAAGATTTTAGCGACATATCAACACCTTATGAGTCATTTAATAACGAAATTTTATTTTCTTGAGATCATTAGAAATTGTATTTATAAAAATGTGATTGCTGGTATTTTTAATCTAAAAATGTTTTTTTTAATACTTTTATAGTGTTTGACCCCTGTTTAGGGCTTAAGTATTTGCCCATAACAGGTGGTACCACAACGGGTCAGGTTGAAGCTGGGGGAAAAAGATCAGGAAGTATATAAGTGTTGAAAGGCAAAATACAAATTAAAAATTTTGCCTCGAACATTAATCTTGAAATATATATGCTGAAGCTAAGAGCTGAGACAATCTGTGACATCTTATTTCGTCTCCAAGAGATTCTGCTTTTTTTTTTGTCGACCATCGATCTTCTTATTTATTGATCAATCGAGACTTGCATGTATAGCTTAGTGTCTCTTCATCGGTTAGCAGCGAACATAAAAAGAGGTCTTGCTCTGCTTCTCTTAACATATTTATTTGAAGAGAAGAAGAAGAGGAAGACATACCGCCTTAAATTGGGAATGATTTTCGTCTGTAACTGATCGACAAAGACATTTCGTTTCTCTGTTCCTTTTTAGCAAAAGAAGAGACTTATGTGTGAAGCAGTAAAGAAAAAGCAGTTGTTTTTTCAATGATAAAAGTGCGAAAACCTGTTAAATGAAATTAGGTTAATAAATCGTTTTTACCAAGTACGGCATTCGGCTTACGGTCATATCCCGTTGAATACACCGGTTCTCGTTCAATCACCGAAGTTAATCAACGTTGAGCCTAGTCAGTACTTAGATGGGTGACCGCTTGGGAATACCAGGTGCTGGAAGCGTTTAGTGACGGATGTGCGTTGTGGTGCAGTGGATATCGGCTTGGAAAGAGAAATCGGTGAGCCGAGTTCGAATTCCAGTTGAATGCTCTGCATTCACTTACGCGTTGGTACCCTTGGGAAGGTATTAATCCGTCCCTCCCCTTCAGTCATAGGTTAAATAACAGGGTAGGACTTAGGACCCTTCCCTTAAACAAATCTTAATGAATCTTCCTCCATCGCGGAGAAAGCCGGCTCAACCCGACGAGGTGAATGCAGATTGCTTCTTCTTCTTCTTCTTTCGTTTCGCCAGGTCTACGGACGATATGATAACGACCGTCATGGAGTACATATACCAGGACCTTGATAAGTCCGGCGACGCTCGTGCTGTTGCCCTGGACATCTTTAAGGTTTTTGATAGGGTTTGGTACACCGGCCTTCTACGCAAACAAAAGGTTAGGAAGGAAACACCCATCAGTAGTAGAAAGGGCGATAATAGATATTTCACTTACGAAACCTATTTTCCTGAAAGAATATTTTAATACATGGAATTTTTAAAGATTTCAACTGAATATGATACTGTTTGCTTGATGCATATATGCCAAATGTTCCCTTATAAAGAAACATCTGAAATTACCGTTAGCATTATAATTTCACACATACATAGAGCAGAGAAACAGCCTGTGTAGAACTGCTTCTTCTCTTAAAACCAAAACGGACGAAGGAATAAGATTTTAATTTCTTCACTGCATATCAGAGAACTTTGCCAAGTATTTCTCAATGTGTGTAAAAAAAAAAATAGTACATTCACTGTATGAACTGACTGCTTGCTTTTACTACTCGTCACTAAAACCTACTGTAATCTAAAAAACGCCGGGATTGTGGTCGGGAATTGATTTTCAAGATATAAACACCAGTTTCCATATCTCAATAAAAACAATTTTCAAGTGAAAGGCAGAAGAAATAATCGCAGCAAAAAGCGATAAGGATAGCCACCATAATAATAATAATAATAATAATTAACGGTTCGTGAGGAAAGAAAATACGGCAGTAAAATAGGAGAAAAAAATGACTATTTGAAAAGAATCCTTTTTTTTCTGTATTTTTACAGCTAAAAATATCAACGGTCTTACATAATTGTTTTATTCTTTTCATCTTCGGGATTAAGATATCTTTTTCTATATGCCGTGTAACTTTAGGATGTGGGCGATCATAGAACGCCACAACTTTTTGTTCATGTAACTCTTAGTAATGTTTGTCTTTTTGTGCGGGATATGAGTAGTGGTGCAGTGGACATCTGCTCGTAACGAGAAATCGGAGAGCCGATTACGAATTCCAGTTGAATTCATTGCATTCACTTTCGTACAAATACCCTTGGGAATGATATTAATCAGTCTCTTCCTTCCAGTTTGGGTTAAATAATAGGTCAGATTGTGTTCTATAGCCATGACTGGCAACCAGTCTACTGCGAAAAGCAATAGCGACCTACTGAGGGATAATCTTCTGCCCAGTCAGTCATGTCTCTTTCGAGACATGATCGCACAAGCGTGTATCACGTATGGCACTTAACTGACTAACTGAATATAATTGTTTGAATCATGATTAAGGCTTGTACTGGTCATAAAGTGAGGGATTGGTTTTCTCTTGTTATAAATTAATAAACTGATCCCCCACTAATTACTACATAATAATAGAATACATCTCTTCTCCCTCTACCTAGGAGTCAAATAGCAGGACAGATTGGGCTATATAGCCTTGGCTGGCAACCAGTCTACTGCAGAAAGCAATGGCAACCTACTGTGGGATAATCTTCTGCCCAGTCAGTCATGTCTCTTTCGAGACATGATCGCCCTAGCGTGTATCACGTATGGCACTTAACTGACTGAATGTTTGCATTTTTGGCATCCCTCTCACTTCCCGTTCCTCCACCCATTCACACAGGTTCTTTAGTCGGTCGACCCTGCTGTCGCCTTCAATTTGCCATTTGAATATCATATTCTACGGCACCTTAGGTATAGGTTGAATATTCTGAGCATAAGTTTCCGTTTTGCCTTCATTTTCATTAAGACTTTCTCGTTTCTTACGTGACCTATCTATAATATTCTCAACATCCTTCTCTGCTGACTCAAAATCTTTTTTCACTTGTGAGTAAATTGTCCCACATTTGCTGTCATATACGAGTACTGATATTACGTAACGGTTAAAGTTTTGGGTAAATAATATACCTCCACTAACACAAATGAAGTCGGCTGGAAGCCTTAAATAAAGAACTCCAAGTGTGTCCAAAAAAGCCCCTTGGATTTCTCACCGACGGGATGTGACTCTCCTCTGTTTTTTCATGGCAACATCTCTGACAAGCCTTTTCCTCTGGTTTCCCAACCACATCTGTTAGCATCAAGGTCTCACTCTTTTACCGTCGTAATAGTTAAATGTAACCATCTCTTCTTCTCTAATAGTTTCTTTTCTCACACATCCCGCTTCTGGAATTCTCTTTCGTTTGCTTACTTTCCTGATAGCTACAATCTCTAAAGGTTTTAATGCAGCATCAATTGCCATCATCTGTCTACTTGCTTACCATCCTTCCCTTATCTATTCTACGACAAACCCTGTAACTTGTTTTTCACTTGCTGTAACCCCCTGCGCACCAGTGGCGGTTCTGTCATTCTTTCGGTGAAATTATTATATATATTTATAGAATCATATAATTATGAACTAAATGTGCATTGCGACACGGAAATTTCTGTTTTGAAAATTTTCGAGACTCTCGTCATCAGGCAATGTTGGATGTTGGTTGTGAAAATGATTTACATTTATATACAAAAAGCCACGCTTTGTTATTTATGTATGTGGGAAGGTATAAAATGTATGTGTATGTTCCTTTTAACTAATCAATAAAATAGTCATTGCCTTCAAACACAGCGTCTAGAAGATTTTGGAATCTCCTGCGTCTCTTCTACACGATCTCTTTGTTTAAATTGATGAATACTGCCATAATCTTTGCTTTCAGTTCACCTCGGATTTTACAAGAAGTTTTGTTGGCTACTCGCTTAACTTCGCTTCACTTATAATAATCAAGGGAATTGCAGTCTGGAGAGTTAGGTAGTCAGATGTAAATAATGATGTGGTCTCAAAAATGACTGGGATCATTTGCTTGTGTTACAGAGATAGTGTCTTACAGCAGCCACCCTCTTGACCTTAGTTTTCCAATCTGCCGTGCTTTCGTAATAACCGTTAGATTCATTCAACCCATTCTTTCTACTGTCCTCAGATTGACACCCAAACACTGAAGTATTGGAGTTTCCGCCGCGAATACCGGACTGTACAACATACCGTTTCCAAATTTCTGGCGGAGCGAATTCCGTCATGGTGGTCTTTTTCTTACAGACGGTGCCCAACTGACTCTACCATACTGTGAAGTCAACCAAATGTTGAGAAACAGCAACCATTATATTTTGATTTTTTGTTTTTATCATTGTGTTTTTCTTATTTCTCTGAGGTAGATTTAAAATTAAAAGGGCAGTGATATAAATATATATTGGAATGAAGAGATAAATATCTTTTATAGTAGGTGTGAAAGTCATGTAGTTTGTATCTCAAAGAAAGATAAATATATATATAATTAATAAGAGTAAAATGTTGTCACTTAGCTGAGTAATATTACCCTTCAGATTGCTAATAGAGAGAGAGAGAGATAGAAAGAGGGAGAGGGAGAGGGAGAGAAAGCATTTCTAATTTTTTTATGTTTTCATTATGAACACATATAATAGAAAAATAGCTTTATATATATATAATTATGAACTGAAAGTACATTGCGACACGGAAATTTTTATGTTTCGAGATGATTTTTCTTATTTAAATGTAAATCATTTTCCCAATCAACATTCAACATTGTCTGATGACGAAATAGAAATCTCGAAACATAGAAATTTCCGTGTCGCAATGTACTTTTAATTCATAATTATATGATTATAT
This sequence comes from Ascarosepion bandense, assembly GCA_037127315.1. Lineage (NCBI taxonomy): Eukaryota > Metazoa > Mollusca > Cephalopoda > Sepiida > Sepiidae > Ascarosepion > Ascarosepion bandense. Next base: position 2,665,062 of record JBBBDQ010001220.1, on the reverse strand, counting down.
TATGCTTTACAATATTTATTGTATTGAACACTGTTTATAAAAAAAGTAAATGCTAGTGAACTTCAAATCGTAAAACCTTGTGTCATCTTTTACCTCGATATACATACATATATATATATATATATATATATATATATAGAGAGAGAGAGAGAGAGAGAGTTTAATACTTTTGGTCCTAATAGGGTTAGACCAGTACACATTTTTTATTAAAAAGTAGAAACCTGGGTAGCGAAATAACTCGTTTTTAAAAATGGAATATATATATATATATATATATAATTATTATTATTATTATTATTATAGTAAAACGTACAAAGAAAACAGTATCACTACTGTTAACAAAACGTCCTACCGTTAACAAAACGTTAAATTAAGTCGTCAGACCCAAAAGGTAACACCAAATGGGTAAAGGGGAATAAAAAAAAAAAACAAAAAAAAAACAAACAAAGCAAAAGCTGTGTTCGAAAGAAAAAAAACCCAAGACGAAAACCTTAACAATAAAGAGCTCGATACGAAAGTACGAAAGTAGAGCAAAGACGATCCGGCGAGTGAAACCGCGATCGACGTTTGGGTCACTTTTGTATATATATATATATATATATATATACATGTGTGTGTGTGTGTGTGTGTCTGTGTGTGTGTGTGTTTATATATATAAATTTTATATGTGGACTTCAACTGTGCCTTTCAGAGTTCATTGTTCAGTGATTGGTACAAAATGCATTCATTTTTATTTTCAGTTGATTTTTTCATTTGAAATAATGAACCCGGTTTTATAAATTTAATAGATTCAAGATTTTAATCACTGTTTATCAAACACCGTAATTCATCATTTCGAAGATTGACGCTACACATTTTCTCTACTCTTTTAACCTTTCCATTGACTTCATTTAATTAGCATAAAAAAAACAAACTAGAAATCAATATGTTGGTATTTCCATTCTTTCTGTGTTATTTGAATCTAGACTAGACGAAATCTGATGCGAAACTACAAAACTCTTGTACACGCCAAAAACTTCACAAAGTCGCCCCCATGATCAATGGAATTTTTGGGTAAAACACGTCACATGTGTAATGTCAATGACAATTAATATGGTTACCCATCAAGTGCCGTCTCTTCTCATTCCTTTATTCTCTTTGAGCGACGGACGGATGGAAGATATTAATTGAAATGTTTTGGTTGATGTCCCGCGTCAACACCACACCAATTATATATCATTCTTCGACGTGCAAGTCGCATCATTAGACCGAGCCGTCAAATCGAATAACTCCAAAGACATTTCAAGAAAGACCGAAAAGGAAGCAAACTAAAAACAGACATTTGCTGCCCTTCTCTAAACTGAGACAAAATAAAGACGACAAAAACTAATAAAAAAAATTAGTATACTTTTCTTAGTGAAAACAGTTCCTACAGATATGTGCATAGATATTCAAGAATAAATACTAGAGAAAAACATTAACATAAAAAAATTGCAATATGAACTTTACTGAACATTATTTTATAAGTCCCCAAAATTCAGATCCTTTTGTCCTGAAGGACATATTGCCCAGTGGATATAGATTTTGGTTAATTCCTGATTTGACCCAAAGAGTTGTGAGTTCAATACCAGGCTACAGCAGTGGTGAACAAGTAACTTGCAGGTTTTTCGGGAGATAACTCATGTCTTCTGATCGGGGCTTTATGCAAGGAATGAGGATGATATACCCCAGTTATTTTTTAACAGAGCTCATATTGCTTGTTTTTACCCTAATGATATTCTCTGGCACTCCGTATTAATGGTTCCCATATTGTGTTCATTTCTATGATTGGTCCGTTGAAGAGTCCATAAAAGGATTCGGTTCAAAATTCCTACCACCTGAAGAAGGCCGGAGCGTACAACTGCCGAAACATTGTACAAATGGCAACAAAGATGAGAACAATAGTCCGAATAATGTAGATACTGAATATATTCGAGAAATAACAATTTTGCTTTTAGATATTAGGATAATTTTAAGTTTTTCGTATCTTCCAATACTTTGACCTTTGTAGCATCAGGTGTGTTTTCAGATTTAATTTCTGTTGGGACGCCCGCGCCTATTCGGCTATAATGGACTATTCCATTACTATGTAAAGTAATGGTGGCATCTACGTAGGACGGGGTGTGCCGAGCAGCCGATCGACAAGTCAGTCGTAGACTTCCGGTGACGACCCGGAAGTACCCATTGCTCATACTACGTCTTACGACGGTTGAGACGATTAACCCTTATTCTTGTATTGGATACTAATAACCTTTGTAAATACTATTTTCACGGAATACAACAATTAACCTATTCCTGTTGTTGAGTTATTTATTCTTACTCACGACATAACAATCTTAACTGGAAAACTTAAAGAAAGTAAACCCTGAGTTAAGAGAAGTGAATTTATTTCACTTGTGTAATTTTTCTCCTTAATTACGTCAGGTATTTCAAATGTTTTTGCGTCATTGAAGGATCGGCATTTTTCAAGGTCATTGAAATATTTTTTTGCTTCTATGAGATAAAACATTTTTCAGCAGCAGCAGCAGGAAGAAACACCGTAGGTTATATCCGGATTGATATGACTGGAGCAGTTTTTTTTATTTTTCGCTGGAGTACGAAATTAAGACTGATTCTGATTTGTTTTACGACCAGCGTGCATTTCAGCAATCTTATCAACGCCTTATTTAGGACCCTTGTAAAAGAAGAGATGGCACTGTTTACAGTATTTACATTATTCGGATTATTGTCCTCATCTTTGTGTTCTTAAGTACACATATCCAGTGGATAAAGACGTTAATTCCTGACTTGACTCTTAGAGTTGTAAGTTCAATACCAGGCTACAGCAGTGGTGAGCAAGTAACTTACAGGGTTAGAGGGAGATAACTCATGACTTCCAAATGTGGCTTTATGCAAGTAATGAGGATAATATACCCCAGTGATTATAATAAAGGGTTTGGTTCGAAATTCCTAGCACAAAGAGTACAACGGCCGAAACGTCGTACAAATGGCAACAAAGATGAGGACAATAGTCCGAATAATGTAAATACTGTTAATACTACCTCATCTCAGAAATATAGACAAATAGAATGATCTATTATTAAACCTCTTACAAATGGCAACAAAAATGAGGATAATAGTCCGAATAATGTAAATACTGTAAATACTACCTCATCTCAGAAATATAGACAAATAGAATGACCTGTTATTAAACGTCATACAAATGGCAACACAGATGAGGACAATAGTCCGAATAATGTAAATACTGTTAATACTACCTCATCTCAGAAATATAGACAAATAGAATGATCTATTATTAAACCTCTTACAAATGGCAACAAAAATGAGGATAATAGTCCGAATAATGTAAATACTGTAAATACTACCTCATCTCAGAAATATAGACAAATACAATGATCTATTATTAAACGTCGTACAAATGTCAACAAAGATGAGGACAATAGTCCTAATAATGTAAATACTGTAAATACCACCTCATCTCAGAAATATAGACAAATAGAATGATCTATTATTAAACGTCGTACAAATGTCAACAAAGATGAGGACAATAGTCCGAATAATGTAAATACTGTAAATACTACTTCATCTCAGAAATATAGACAAATAGAATGATCTATTATTAAACGTCGTACAAATGTCAACAAAGATGAGGACAATAGTCCGAATAATGTAAATACTGTAAATACTACCTCATCTCAGAAATATAGACAAATAGATTGATCTATTATTAAACCTCTTACAAATGGCAACAAAAATGAGGATAATAGTCCGAATAATGTAAATACTGTAAATACTACCTCATCTCAGAAATATAGACAAATAGAATGATCTATTATTAAACGTCGTACAAATGTCAACAAAGATGAGGACAATAGTCCGAATAATGTAAATAGTGTAAATACTACCTCATCTCAGAAATATAGACAAATACAATGATCTATTATTAAACGTCGTAGAAATGTCAACAAAGATGAGGACAATAGTCCTAATAATGTAAATACTGTAAATACCACCTCATCTCAGAAATATAGACAAATAGAATGATCTATTATTAAACGTCGTACAAATGTCAACAAAGATGAGGACAATAGTCCGAATAATGTAATTACTGTAAATACTACCTCATCTCAGATATATAGACCAAAGTATTTCTTTAAAAAATCCTGTTTAATCGATGTCGCAAGTTCATAAAAATTCCAGACAGTATACACACTTTGTCATAAAGGATAATTTATAATCAGTTTATTAAAAATAAAATTCTGACTGGATCTGAAGTTGACGGAAACTTTTTAAAAAATCTCAATCTTCAAAAAAAAAAAAAATGATTAAATGATTATGGAATTTGAAGGTGAGAAGATAATAAGGCGTAAATGTGAATCTTTTCCCAAATTGAAAACAATCTGTTGTCCACCCAGATAACAGTTTGCCTGAACCAAGAAAGCTTTGTTCATGGAAAGTGATATCGTTGGTGTATAATATGCAAGGTTTAGCCTCTGGAATAGGGTAAACATTTTTGAGTTAAGGTTTTTGTGAATATTTTAGGTAGCAGTTCCGATTTCATATGTAGGGAGTAGATCGATCCGAAAACCTTCACCTCCATTCAACTAACTTTTGAAATATAGAAGATCGAAACGTACTGAGTGGTCATTGTCGGAAGGAGATTTTGCCCTGTTGACACTGCAGATAAATTGGTCATCACTCTGCAGTTTGTTCGGAATGGAAGAACTCAAAGAAATCGCCAAGCAACCATGAAGAAATGAGCCATGTACTACCCCAGCGATTGAAAAGACTGAAATTGCATACCCTTTCGCCACCGATGATTGGAAAATACAGCCAGACGTCAAGAAAACACCTTGACCCTCTACAGCTATTTGTGGGCCTTACTGCTCAATGTAATATTTGACTCTGCTATCGCTACCATACTTTGTTCTAACATAGATTTACCCCAGCTCGTTAGGCATGTCAATCTGCATCTTTTGCCTCCAATATGCCCTGTGAGTGTTTAATTCTAGAAGCTCTGTTTTCTTATTATGTGTCCCAGAAATTTCAAGCATCACTTTCTGATTTTAAATAGGTGTCATTTTTATTTCTATTATTCTTAAAACTTGATAGCTGTTTAAAATGCATATGGAGCAGATAAAAGCTAGAGTTTGCAATACTGATTTTAGAAAAGCGACGTAAGATAGATTTATCCACTTCGGGAAATTGGCGCAAAACAGCCTCCTTCTCAATTTAAACAGTGAAATCTCCAAAACCAGGATATTACTCCAATTTTTATTTAAAATGTCGTTAGTAATATTAATTCCATAAAACGTTGGTACTTATAATTTCATCTTTATTAGATTCTGTTGTGGGATCTCCCCTTTGTATATGATAATGGACTCGACTGAGTATACATATACTCCTGCCATAGAAAGAACAACAGTTGAAAGTTGAGAGTTGAGATTAATCGTAGCGATCCGGGCGAGTTATCGGAGTGTACTGGAACTGATACTTAAGTTAGCGAGAGATACCGAAGTTACCCAGAGACTACCGCATCAGAAGTCAGACTAGCTCTGAGCTCCACTCAGCTAGAATAAGATACACGGATATACTATTTCCACGACTTCACTACAAGTCTTGTATATGTTTATTTCTTACTAATAGTATTCCTGGATTTACTAAACTGCGTTCAAGTTCGTATATTACGTTCAATATAACCTACTTTTCTATCTCCATATCTGTTTTGTTGTTCATTATTTTGTGCGGTTCCTCAGCCGGAATCAACAACAGATTCATTATACCTTTGAGATTTGTATCTTCATTATTTGACATTCTGAAAAGTAGCTCAGACAAATATTCTCAATTTTATTGATTTTGATACAATTTTTAATATGACATATACTGTTTCTATATAATTAGAACTTCTACATTGTAGTTAGTTTCAGATACGTATATTAAAGATTCCTACATACAGTGGCAGGTTTAAATAAAGAATGGAATTGTTCAAAACTAGAATATTTGATTTTCTTCAACCGAAACATTTTGTAGGGAGTTTTCTAATTTCGATAATTCGGGGTTTATCCAAAAGACTTGTAAACATTTGTTTACTGAGAAAGTATCCGCACTTGATTTTACCCTCCAACTGCTGTGAGAAATGAATGCTAGTTTCTTTTTTGCTTAATTGCTGGTGCAGACAAAATACCCTCCTTCATATTCCGAATAAGCAAATAATTCGTTATACTGGACATGACATATATAAAAATAAATCTAAACATGAAGACAAAAAGCAAATTTCAAAGTCAACTGAAAAACGCAACAGCCGCCAAAATATTAAAAAAAATTATGATTAATATTTTTTAAAAGTTCATTTTGGCATATAATATTCTTATTTACTTTATATGTATTAGCGGAACCCGTGGAATTTCCACGGAAGGATAATTATGATTTCCTGGAAAAAAGTTTACTTTGTCATACGACAAATGATAGTAACGTCTTCAAACATAAAAATATTGGATAATAAATAACGATAACACAGAGTGCAATTTTATTAACATATCTTTAAAAGTAATGTCCATAGAAGCTACTTTACTGTAATCTTATATTAAGCGGCGTATGCACAGACCATAACGAAAATACTGTACGCTATTTTGTGAGAGATTTTGAAAGGGAAAATGCTTTTTTTATTACTGAAAAATCATGGCTCCTGTGTCTATTGTAAACAGAAAAGACCAACTGAGCAATGGCCAAGGGTGTAGAGGCCAGAAATTTCGTTATTAGGTCGCGGGATATGACAACAAACCTGCCTATTTTTATTATATTGTACAGTACACACACAAGTACACACACACACACAATTACTGCTACAACCACCAGCTTAAGCTGCTACTGATACGGTAATGCTATAGGCTCTTTCCTCCTACTCTCTCACTCTTTACTACCCTTCCGTTTGGCAAAGGTGAGAGAAAGTCTGAGGAGAGTAAAAAGATAAAGGGGAAGGAAAAGCTCGTGTAGAGAGTGTGTTATCTTTTTTCAGTGGCGCAATGGACGGAGGAACTAACTAATTAAGTAACTAATTAACTAATTAACTAACTAGCTAAAGAAGGAACAAGCAGAATTATTATATGATTAATATTAAAATTAGTATGAATATTAGCATTAATATTAAAATTAGTATTAATATTTAAATTATCTAATTTGTTCATTTTGAAAATACACCATTGTGCAAATTAATTGAAAGAACTGTTTTAGTTTTCTTTTTTTCTTCAAGTTTACACCCCACTGAAGAGCAGGGTCAAAAATGTTTGTATTTTTACCCAGATTAGTCTATTAGCAGTGGTGTGCAGTAATATGAATCTATTTTCGGGGTCTATGATGGCTGACCTATGATTGGTTGACCTAGAAAAATATTGCGTCATCCGTGACTGCATCCGATTTTTATCACGCCCAGGCGGTATTGTCTCGACTGTCGATTAGTTGTCCTACCATCATCGTCTACAATGGACATTACTTCAAGGAAGTGTACGAAAACTTTAATATCTGCACAAACTCCCTAGCTTACTGAGAAATAGCGGATATTGTTGGTGTCAGCTTTTCAACTGTCAGTCGTGTCATCAAAGCAAAGAGACAAACTGGATCCATCAGTCCAAAACTCAAAGGAAAGTGTGGTTGGAAGAGAAAATGAAAATTAAGTGACGACGTATGCGTGATCAGGAAAAGTGTGAAAGATCCTATGAAGACATTATTTGTTTTGTTTCAAATAATTTGCACAAGGGTGTAGCTTTCGAATTTTAACCAAAATAGGTGCAGGAAAATTTTGAAATTTCGGAGTTCTAGAGTCTTGAACAATACTAACCCTACATGTATAACTGTGCATTGTTTTCTACACTAGACTCCTTCCGTTTTATTTGTAACTCATTTGAAAAACAATAATGTGTATCTTTATTAAAGCGGTAGCATTTCATTGTTTTGTAGCCAATTTGTTTTTTTCGCCTTACGTGAGTTGAAATATTCTCACCGCTTTGAAGATATGTGGCGATATTTTTCATTTTAAATTCTATTAAATATCTTCCTCGTTGAAATATTCTATTTGACACTAGAAATTGTAATATCGCTTTAGTCTGCAAAATTGTTTAAATTTCTTTTCAGCAGAAAAATACGAGATGATAATATCTAGAAATTGAGATTTTAATTTAATGTGAATTTTTCGTGAGATTATTTTTGGAAATTATTTTTGCAGTAAACGTAACAAAAAGATACATCAAATATCAATCAATCGAAAAGTCTTTCTTTTTTTAAGTACAGATCAATATTTCCTTCTACTGAAAATTTATTTGGATCACTTTGTACATGCGAGATAGTTATAGGTTGAAGTGTATTGAACAGCTGTTCGGGTGAAATTTTTAAGAAGGTCTGGAGCTTTTTTGCCAGACAATTTCTTTCCTGATCTGATAAAATAAGAAGAGAAGAAGATAGAAAATGTGAGGAAAGATTGTAGATTAATCTGAGAGATATTTTTCCTTAGTTTCCAATTTATTTTTGTCGAAAGTGATGTGTAGTTGAGGATTAAGGATAATCAGATTCCTACGCGGGAAAACATATTTACCCAAAGTAAATAAGAACCACTTCGGGGAAGATAAAAAGCAACAAAGAGACAAACAAATCGACATATTAGAAGTGATTATATACTTAAAAAATATTTCTGAGCGTTGTGGTGTAGTGGATAACGGCTCGGAACGAGAGATCGTGGAGCCGAGTTCAAATTCCAGTTGAATTAATTGCATTCACTTACGCGCAAATACTTTTAGGAAAGGTATTAATCCGTCTCTTCCCTCCAGTTATGGGTTAAATAATATTGACTGACAACCAGTCTACCGCAGAAAGCAATGGCAACCTACTGCAGGATAATCTTCTGCCCAGTCAGTCAAGTCTCTTTCGAGACATGATCGCCCAAAGCGTGCATCACTTATGGCACTTGAATGACTGACTGAATATAATAGTTGGAATCCTGATTAAGGCTTCTACTGGTCATAAAGTGGGGGATCGGTTTTCTATTGTGATAAATAATAAACTGAATATAATAGTTGGAAACAGGGTTAGGGCTTCTACTGGGTATAAAGTAAAGGGATCAGTTTTCTATTGTTCGGAAGTAATAAACTGATCACCCATTAATTACTACTTAATAATATAATGCATGTCTTCCCTCTCTAGCTATGAGTTAAATAATAAGACAGATTGTGTACTACAGTCTTGGCTGGCAACCAGTCTACCGCAGAAAGCAATGGCAACCTACTGCGGGATAATCTTCTACCCAGTCAGTCATGATCGCCCAAAGCGTTTATCACAAATCGCACTTAACTGACTGAATATAATAGTTGGAAACAGGGTTAGGGCTTCTACTGGGTATAAAGTAAGGGATCAGTGTTCTATTGTTCGGAAGTAATAAAATGATCCCCCACTAATTACTACTTAATAATATAATACATTTCTTTCTCCTCTAGCTATAAGTCAAATAATAGGACAGATTGCGTTCTATTGCCTTGGCTGGCAACCAGTTTATCGCAGGAAGCAATGGCAAACTACTGCCCAGTCATGTCTCTTTCGAGAAATTGATCGCCCAAGCGTGTATCACATATGACACTGAACTGTTTGACTGACTGACGTAATATAAAGCTAAAACTTCCAATTTGGAGCATCGTAGGATGCTAACGTTTCATTGGGAAAATCTTTTTCCAAAATATGGAAGATTTATCCCAATTTCAGGTTAAAGTAAGGCGAAAAACAAAAAACAAATAAACAAGAAAAGGCGATATTTAATATTAAAAAATATTTGCTTTCATGTGTTGCAAGTGCACAATTTACACTTGTGCAGCTCGTTCATGAAATGCACACATGCAAATAGCTAAGATTGCTTCATGTAAATACGTCCTACTTACACGCAGATGCAAATATATACGATTTAACCATAGCGGTAAATAGCTACTAACTTAATCCAAGGCGTAAATATGTACTGACCTAACCGGAGGTGCAAATATTGAATGACTGGCTCACATTGATAAATACATATGTACTAATTTGAATCTTGTCGCAAATAGTTACTGACAGTACAGTATTTACATTATTCGAACTATTATCCTCATCTTCGTTGCCATTTGTACGACGTTTCGGTCGTTGTACGCTCCGGCTTTCTTCAGGTGCTAGGAATTTCGAACAAAACCCTTTATTGCATTCACTGGGGTATATCATCTCCATCTATTTGCGTAGAGTTACTTCTGGCATTCTTGAGTAATCTCCCTTTAACCCTGTAAGTTACTTGTTCACCACTGCTGTCGCCTGGTATTGAACTCACAACTCATTGAGTCAAGTCACAGAAACTTATCAACGTCTATATCCTGAAGAAGGCCGAAGCGTATAAAGGGCAGAAACGTCGTACAAATGGCAACAAAGACGAGGGCAATAAACCGAATAATGTAAATACTGTAAATACTACCTCATCTCAGAAATATAGAAAAATAGAATGATCTATTATTAAACGTCGTAGAAATGGCAACACAGATGAGGACAATAGTCCGAATAATGTAAAGACTGTAAATACTACCTAATCTCAGAAATATAGACAAATAGAATGATCTATTATTAAACGTCGTACAAATGGCAACAAAGATGAGGACAATAGTCCGAATAATGTAAATACTGTAAATACTACCTCATCTCAGAAATATAGACAAATAGAATGATCTATTATTAAACGTCGTAGAAATGGCAACAAAGATGAGGACAATAGTCCGAATAATGTAAAGACTGTAAATACTACCTAATCTCAGAAATATAGACAAATAGAATGATCTATTATTAAACGTCGTAGAAATGGCAACAAAGATGAGGACAATAGTCCGAATAATGTAAATACTGTAAATACTACCTCATCTCAGAAATATAGACGAATAGAATGATCTATTATCAAACGTCGTGCAAATGGCAACACAGACGAGGACAATAGTCAGAATAATGTAAATACTGTAAATACTACCTCATCTCAGAAATATAGACGAATAGAATGATCTATTATCAAACGTCGTGCAAATGGCAACACAGACGAGGACAATAGTCAGAATAATGTAAATAGTGTAAATACAACCTCATCTCAGAAATATAGACAAATACTAAATGTACTGACATATTCTGTGCACGTAAATACGTGCTGATTTATACTGAGTGATAATCTTATATTGATTTTTTTAATCATTTCACCCCAAGCAAAACATTCCACTGCCACTATTGCGCAGGGGGTTACATAGAGGAAAGTGATGAGAATGAGTGGCTAGTTATAGAAAATGTTGGAAGGAGGGTGATAGACGGATGACGATACCTAGGATGGGGGTTAGGTAGATGGGGAGAGTGTTTGATGCTAATTAGCGTAATAAGAGGTGTCTATTGACCTCACATTTAAATTTCTGGAGATTGTAGCTGTCGGGGAAGCAAGCATATGGAAGGGAAATCCACAGGCAGGAAGTGCGAGAAAAGAAGCTGTTAGAGTAGAAATTGAGGTTACATTTTATCGGTTTGCACGAGATACTAGATTAAAGGAGTCGGACCTAGTTGCTAATCTAGTATCTCGTGCAAATTCATAACTAGGGGGCACCAGTGATCTAAGTTCATCGGAGCAGAAGCCGTGAAAGTATTTATAGAAGAGACACAGGGAGGCCACGTCACGCCGGTGAGAGAGTGACTGCAGCCAGGCTGCCAAGTCGGTATCGATCACATTACAGATTCTCCGTTGTAATTTATCAAGAATCTTGAGGAGAATAGCAGGAGCACCCGACCAGATGTGGCAGCAGTATTCAATACACGAGCGGATGGTAGATTTATATATGTGCAGGATGGAAAAACGTCCGGGCCCTGTACAGCAAACCGACTTTCATAACAGCAGATTTAGCAATGGATTTGATATAGTCATTCCACTTGAGGTCCGCTGAGAGTGTGAGGCCAAGGAGTCGTAGTGTTTTACTCTCAGGGAGGCAAGCTTGTTCCAAGCTAATAGGAGAAACTTTTGTAATCGTTTCGCCTAAGCAAGATGTATACTGCCACTGGTAAGCAGGGAGTTATATGGGAGGAAAGCGAAAAGAAAGAAAAACAGGCACCAGCGGGTGCCGGAGAAAGGATAAGGAAAGGATGGGAATACTGTTGTGAAAAGGGTTATGTGAGAGTAGAGTGAAAAGAAGAACAACAAGATACAAAGGTTGTCGGGAAAAGAATAAAAGAAAGATGGGAGTCAATAAGACAAGAGACGGCAATTGACGCGAGGGAGGGGAAGTGCGAGAAAAGAAGCTGTGGGAATAGAAGAGATAATTAGTTTTTTGACTGTAAAAGATTAGAATCTAGTTGCCAGTTTAGTAGCTTGAGTAAATTCGTGTATAGAGGGCACTGAGAAGCTAAGCCCGTCGGAGAATAGGCCGTGAAAATATTTGTGGAAAATTAGAGTGAAGCCGTGTCTCGTCGGCGAGAAAGTAACTGCAGTCGAGCTGCCAGGTAGATTAATATATAGGTAATACACCATTGGGTTACGCTGCTTTGTTTACCAGGGAAATATTTATCTACATGATGGGATAGTGAAAGATGTGACTTATTTTCACGCCGGGTCAACTACTTAGCCGGGCGAACCGATTTTTGCCCCTCTATCACACGCATACAAACATACTACAGATTATCATGTAAAGGAGGTTTTCTCTTTTTTTCTGAACTATGTTAATGTTCTGTATATCAGTCAGGCAGTTAAGTGCCATACTCGATACCCGATTGGGCGATCATGTCTCAAAACAGTCATGATATGACAGAAGATTTTCACACAGAAGCTTTTCCTTTCATTCTGTGGTAAACTGGTTGCCAACTAATTCTACAGAACCGAATCTGTTCTGCTTTAAAACCCATAGCTGGAGAGAGAAGAAAGGGTATTTGCGTGTAAGTGAATGCAAAGAACTCATCTATGATTCGAACTTGGTTCTCCGATTTTTCTTTCCGATACGATATCCGCTGCACGACGAACATAAAATCCGCGTATATGTTGAATTTATTTATGAAAATTCCTAACCCTCAGCCGTATCAAAACTAATGATTTACGACGTGATGTAAATAAGTCGTGACTAATTTTTAAGAGTTAATAAAACATAAGTTATTCCTAAAGGTAAATATTACGACATATTTAGATGCAACGAGCTTTATATATATATATATATATATATATATATATATATATATCAGCATGCAGTGTGGGTCTAGAAGAATCCAAAGGAGTATCCTGGACATACAGTGGTAGGATAACTCTCTAAGAGAGCTCTAAACATATATGCATATAAATACATATAGAAAAAATATAAGAAAAATTAAAACAGACACGTTATTTCATGGTAAATCGGAAGTATGGGCCTATTTAAGGCGAACAATCGTCAGCATCCGTCTTTATTTAACAAAGGATTTTACACCATTTTATATATATATATATATATATATATATATATATATATACATTGCAATGGTTGTTACAATGGTTTATAAATTCATAGTATCACTACACAAAAATTTTCGCGTTTCGAAGTTGCTGTGTGCGCTTCTCATCGGGTGATAAGTTGAAATGAAAATTAAATGTGGAAAACTGTTTATTTATGCTGATTTGATGTTTAAGTGAATGTAGGGTGGAAGCTTGTTCTGATTTAGTCGACCGTATTGTAGCCCTAGAGATATAGCTTTGGGTTAGGAGAGGTGGCTTAGTTTAAGACAGGTTCCTTATTTATTTTGTCTGGGTAGTTCTTATATTGATAATATCTATCAGCCGATGAGTAGCCCACATAGCAGCTTCAAAACGCGAAAATTTTTGTGTAGTGATACTATGAATTTAAAAACCGTTGTAACAACCATTAAAATATAACGTGGTATCATTTACTTTATAAAAGTAAATGCATGAACAGCAGGTAAAAAACCTACGAGTTCTATAACTTTGTTACAATATATATATATATATATATATATATATAACCCTATTTCTGCATATGAAAAAATGTAATTCTTAGTTTAATACAACAGAGCGATAGAAATTATTAGTAGTAGTATTATTGATTTTGTGGTTTATTGTAAATCGCGATATGAGCTCTGATTAGAAATATTTATTATTCGGATGCTTGTAAAATCCGGAAAATAGAAAAACTAGCTGAAAATTGGGGAGAAAGGAAAAATATATTTTTTCCATTGTTATTCAGAATCGAATTTTCGGCCAGTGAAAGTGAGAAATGGCGATAGTCACAACAAATTGTCAAAAACTTTTGATGAGGTTAATACGGTCAGGACTTGACTATGAGAATAGAAACAAATTATAAATCTCACTAGAGTTAAAATTTCCAACCTAAAGGCTGGATTTGCTGAGGTAATCAGTTTAATTAAGAAGTAGAAGATGAAGAGAAAATTACGTTGTTGCCTCATTCGTTGAACAAAACTTCCCATCTCGAGATGAGTAGGTAGAAGTAATCTCATTGGTCAAAGATCTGATTTGCATAAGATACCTCGGGTCTCTCCGCATCCCCCAAGATAAGTTGGGTTAAGTATAAAATCCGGGACCCCGAGTAAAAAAAAAAATCAGTTTTTGGAGTTGCGGCCCAGAGATGACTGAGGAAAAAGAGTTTCCAACCGGGAGCCTTGTCGATTGGGTGCCAGCCGTAGAGACAGTGACGGTCGCTTCCCATAGAGATCCTGGCTGAAGATATAGAGAAACGCAGAAAAGCCTGCAGCCGATGAACTTAAAAGAGTTAGAGTCGAATAATGCGCTTCCCATAGAGTCCTAGCTGAAGATGTACAGAGAAAGAGCCAAGTTAAGTTGGAGCTGCCGAGCGAAAGAAGCCAGATTAATTTACTGTCGCTGTCACCAAAACACACCACTTCGACCGTTTCCGTAAAGCTTCGGTAAAGAGCCCTGAAAAGATTTTTTTTATTTGGAAAATTGAAAGCTCTGAAAACTTCGCTCCGTTGTGAACATTGAATTCGACGATTGTATATACTACTTTATATATATATATATATATATGAAGACTCTATCCGCAAATTATTCAGGCATTATCGAAATTATTTATTTATTATTTATTTTGTGTCGTATTTTTTTTTTTTTTTTGTTAACCAAATATAAGCGCGCGTCCGCCTGGCTCGACGTGGTAAAGACCCAGCTAGCAAGATTTCGGTGTGCCTTCCTTAGATTAGAATTCACGTCTCGAAGACCAGCTACTGTGTCGAGGCCAACATCATGACTAGCAACCCGAGAGCGTACGTCACATATATATATATATATATATATATATATATATATATATATATATATATATTTACGGTTTCACACTTTGATTGAGGACTCTGGAAGAATGGTAGACTTTGAAAAACAGTAGCTACTCTAGCATATA
Source organism: Ascarosepion bandense (assembly GCA_037127315.1). NCBI lineage: Eukaryota > Metazoa > Mollusca > Cephalopoda > Sepiida > Sepiidae > Ascarosepion > Ascarosepion bandense. Next base: position 2,649,631 of record JBBBDQ010001220.1, on the reverse strand, counting down.
CGCATCTTTCATTCAGCAATGAATTAGAACATTCTTAGCTATTTGGCGTGTATAATGATAATGTACACGCTAAAATGACTGCCACCTTCTACAGAGCGCCCATATCTCAGAGGTAGACTCGCCGAGTGACGCCAATTCGGTCGGGTTTCAATCCTGCGTTAAAAGCAATCGGACGTCTAACCGTGCTGGTGAGCTGTGATTCAGCGAAACAGGTCTGTCTGCGGATGATAATATATATATTAATGAACTTAATATATTTTCTTGAAAAAGGCTGTAAAGGTACTTTTGTTTAGTTGTGTTTATTATTTTTTTTAATTTATTTCTCTCCAAGAAGGGCGATAACGCCACTGGTACGCAACAGGTTTTAGTGGGTAAATCAGAGTGAGATGAAGTGAGGAGGAGGACAATAAAAGAACAGTTTCAGGAAGACAGAAGATTGTGATGGTCTTTACATTTAAATTTTTTGAATCGAACCAAGAAATCGGAAAATAGATCTGCAGGCGAGAAAAAAAACTATTAGTATAAAATAAATGAGTGCATCTCGTTACTTAAACAGTAAAACGTTCAAACCCTCGTGCAAATTAATTAAAACAAAACGAATAATGTCTTTCTAGGATCTTTCACACTTTTTCTGATTACGTATACGTCGTCTTTTGGCGCTGTTTTTCTCTTCCGTCCGACTTTTTCTTTACGTTTTGGACTGACTGAATATTTCTTTGCCATGATGACATAACTGACAGTTGAGACCAACAATATCCACGATTTCTCTGTAAGGCTTGCTAGTGTGTCTGTGCAGCGTTACAATTTCTTCCTAAGAGTGCTTATATAGATACTTATATATATATGAAATGATTTGTTTGAACATTGTTTTTATCGATACACGTAGTTAAGTAGATATTCTGTTTTTAATTAAACAGTATTATATATTTATATCTAACGGCCTGATTATTTGCGATAAATTTTTATTACCAAAATGTGTGGCATTCGGCATTCACATTTTCGTAGTAAAAATTTATTGTAAATAATCAGGCCAGTAGGTATAAATATATAATACTGTTTAATTAAAAACAGAATATCTACTTAAATACGAGTATCGATCAAAAATAATGTTCAAACAAATCATTTCAAATTGTCGGTTGTTTATAACCAAATTTCGTTAAGATATATATATATATATATATATATATATATATATATATGCAAACTTATCACTATACCCGTTTCAAATAGCCCTCCGCGTATATATGCGTAAGGAAAAAATGGTTGTCAAAAAAGAAAGAGCTAAGCACATGAACATCAGCAAAAGCAATTTGGACCGAGTCAGTACGTAGCCCAAAGAAAAAACCCGAGACGAGTAAGCCAACCTTCCCTGAAGATTCGTTTAGGTGAAACCTTGGTAGGTTCGTTGGCCCACTCGGTTAATTTACTTATACATATATATATATATATATATATATATATATATATATATATATATATATATATATATATATAAGTACTCTCAGGAAGCTGATCGTAATTGCAATATTTTCCATTGAGATAAAATAAATTGCAAATTCAACTTAAAGTTAATAAGGAATACTTTCTTCTGAATGAGTCATTTGTATCTGGAATATTAGCTTCTAATATATTTTTTATTTGGCTAGAAAAAATTGGTAAAGATTTTGTCTTGTTATAGGTAGAAAATGTAATGAATATATTGTTAGAGTTGAGAAATATAAATGATTTTAAGCCGACAGAAATCTGAACATTCATAGGAAATGTAATCGATTAAGAAGCATGCATTTTAGAATATAAGGACCCCAGTGTTGATTTTTCATAAAGTGGAAAATAGAAAGAAAAGAATAAGAAAAGGCCATATCGTTCCGAGACAGAATTTTATTGCCATTCATTGTCCACTAAAATGGAAACAGATATCAAAACGACATCAATAGCAAATTTTAGCCAAGGAAAAGGAAAATTACTATTTTGATTCTTTATATTAAACACTTAATAGTCACATGCGGAATCTTACGATGTACAATTTGACAAATTAATAGGCATTATTTTCTGAATATATTTAACATATGACCATATTTGGCACTTTCGCTAGACTTTGATTTGGAATAGGATTTGACGCACACCAGACATCAAAAGTTTTATCAACTCCGCTTCAATCATGTTATTCATATTTATTTTACTAGAAGCAGAGCCCGGCGTTGCTCGGGTGTAATGAAAGCTTATATATATATATATTATCGATTTTCTGCACGATTGTAAGAACTGCAACCTTGGAATTTCTGAATATCGTTTCTTATGTCTTTGTCTATGAGTGTATCAAATTTGATTAAAATCGGACCACTCCTTCTATAACACGATTTTTTCGATTATCGATTTTCGATATTTTTCGGGGGTACCTCGACACAAAACCTAGCTAAGAACACTCGCAGACTATGATTGTACAACTATGCAAATTTTCAAGGAAATCGGTTCAACCGTTTCGGAGTCTATAGGTAACGGATACACACACACACAGACACAAACAGACACAGACAAAGTTCCATTTATAAATAAGTTTATATTTAGATTAGATTTACTACATGACACATTCAGGTTTATGTCCATATGACGTCGAAACACTAGTCCTTGTACGAAAACCGAAGTTAAGTAACGTCGTGTCTGGTTAGCATAATCAGGAAAAAACAGTTGAAATTCTTTAGTCACGTAATGAGGAAAGTGTGATTGAAAAACGTACAAGGGGGTATCTTGACTTCCGGATTGCTAACTCGACTCAAGTTCCTCTCAGTTGGAGATCTTCCTGTCTGCAATTCCACTGATCTGAGACAGTGGTTGTGCAGAATTTTTAGTTTGGATATTTCTGAACGAGGTTGGCGCTATACATAACGCCCATATGAAAGACTCGAGCTGACTATGCTATTTAAGTAAATGACACCTTTTTAAATAATTATTTTTTTTTGTTTTTGTTTTCAAGCGATTGGCAGTGTTGGATGAAAGTATCGCTACGACAGTTTTTCTATGTTCAATTGCATTATCTTTCATACTTTGTTTAAAAAAGCAAAAAGGAATAACAACCGAAACATGTGCGTCTACTAAAAATAATATTCACGGTAATAATAATGAGAAATAATGTTGGAATAAGAAAATTTCATTGTTGGCATTTCGGATACGAAAATGAAACGAGCAGATACAGACTTCTATAAATCCCAACAAGATATGCGTTTTCCTTTAACAGACAATTTAAAACTTAACCCCCAAAAAGGTACATTTAAGTTATGCATAAGATGTCCCCATCTTTTTTTAAGTAGTCACTCGTTTATTTCATTAACCATCTGCAAAGTTACAGATTTGATCACATTTCACAGAACCAGCCTGGATTTAATACATCCCCCACACATTTCAATCCAAAAGCAATCGGATGTCTAACGGTTAGACATCCGATTGCTTTTAATCTGATCTGTCTGCGGATGACTATTTACGCTCTCATACACTGATTGAACACTCTGGAAGAATGGTAGACTTTGAAAAACAGTAGCTACTTTAGCATTTACGCATCGTTCATTCAGCAATGAATTAGAACACTCTCAGCTATTGGGCGTGTGTATAATGGTAATGTACACGCTAAAAAATCTGCCTCCTTCTAACGAGCTCAGAGGTAGAATCGCCGACTGACTCCAATTCGGTCGGATTTCAATCCTGGGTTAAAATCAATCGGATGTCTAACAGTAATGATGAGCTGTGAAACAGATCTGTCTGCGGTTGAGTATATGTATATTGATTATTTAATTCCTAAGTCTTTGGTCATAATAAAATTAAACCAGTACACAGTTGTATTAAAAGTGTTCAATACAATTATATTGTAGAACTTTTGAATATTTTTCTTTTTTTACTCGAGCTAGGATTCTACCATGTGGTGTCTTCATGCAATTTGAAAATGAAGAATATACAGTGACACGCATAAGTATTGGGTACATGTTATTTTCTGTTATAACTCTAGTTTACATTCGCCATTTTGCTTGATATTTTGTAAGTCTGAAGGGGCATCCTTTACATAGCCTGAGGGACACTGCTGGGACAGCTCGACCCTCTTCTGTTTGTGCTCTGCAGTAAGCATCTTTGGCAGCTGACCTTCGAGTAGGCAAGGTCATCATCGACAGTTTTATGTGCTGTCCCAACAGAGACTCAAAGATCTTGCAATGTCATCCACTCTAACTCTTCTGTTAGACTAAATGAGATCATTGACTTATTCGATCACCTCAGGAGAGCTCACTTCTGTAGGCTTCCCAGGCCTGAATTCATCCTCAACACCGCTCTGTCCTTCTTTAAACAATTTAGCCCACTTGTAGACATTTTTGGCTGAAACATGTTGATATTCTCCTATGAATTTCAAATGGTTTGCATCCTTCAGCAACCAAGAACTTGATGACTGACCTCTGTTCAATCCTGGAGCACGCTTCTCGGTCTGCCATCTTTGTTAATCTCCAGAAAGTTTTTTCAATCTGTAAAAAAAAAAAATAACTTTGAAAAAGAAGTAAAGGAAAAAAATTAAAAAAAAGTAAGCTTCTATCTGTATTAGAAGTCCTTATACCGAAAACTTCACCTCATTTATTGAATGATGCTCGTAGAAGTCCTTAGACCGAAAACTTCACCTTATTTATTGAATGACACTCGTAGAAGTCCTTATACCTAAAAATTCACTTTATTTATTGAATGACCCTCGTAGAAGTCTTAATACCGAAAAATTCACCTTATTTATTGAATGACCCTCGTAGATGTCCTTATACCGAAACATTCATTTTTTGAATGATCATAAAACAGAAATAAAATTGCTTATTCCTACACATTAAAATATGGAAGATAATAACCAAGCAATATTTTTTCGCTTTCGGTAACAACATCTACAGATAAAAAAATTGGTTTTCCGACGAGATCACCTCTCAGGTGCGTTCTAGCTTCTCTATTTTTGGAATATCTGGAAAGTAACCCTTTCAAAATATATTCCCCACAAAACTCTTCATATTTCAGATATATAAGCGACTCCCTGTTAATATGTCTACAAAACACTATTTTAACAGATCTTGTCAACAAACCTAATAGCGTTAAACCCATAGTAGACATCACGTTTGAACCAGAAAGCAACTACAATGTTCCCTTAGTCGATATTGTGTTATATAGAAACAATAATGAACTCAAATTTGACATTTACAGAAAAGCTACCAACAAGAATGATTTGGTCAACTTTTATTCCCACCAATCTAAGATTAAATATGGCATAAATAAAGGATTTTGAGATAACAGCCTTAAGAATCTAAAGCTTCAAATACATATCCAAAGAAGAAACATAAAAACATAAAAACCTCTAGAAAAAATAATATTCTCTATAACAATGTGGTAGTGATCTATCCTGTCCTACCCAGGAATGGGTATGACGCGGGTTATAAAAGACCGGGACTAAAACGAACTGGAGAGTCACCGTCACTAGACGGCTCTATGGCACTGTCAGCTCTCTGCCTTCGGGTAGAGGGCGCTCTCTGCTTCCGAGCAGAGAGCACAAACCCAGTCGTGGTTCCGCCGAAGGGTAGAACCACGACTCGGTAATAATAGACAGACATTTTTTGGCTGGGCCATATAGCCCGGAAAGCCCAGATATAAACTGACCATGTGTCATATGTTGCCCTTACTGGGAGGGACAGCTAAATAATGTCACCGTCATTATACTGTCGGCTCTATGACACTGTCAAGCTCTCTGCCTTCGGGTGGAGAGCGCTCCCTGCTTTCGAGCAGAGAGCACTAACCCAGTCGTGGTTCCGCTGAAGGGTAGAATCACGACTGGGGAAAAATAGACAGATAAATTTTGGCCTGGCTATATGGCCGAGAAGACCCACAATAAAAAGACCTTGTGTCACATCTAACCTTACGTGGGAAGGTTAGTAAATACCGTCTTCGTCATTATCCGAGAGTGATCGTGATTATACGAGAGTGATCGAGATTATACGATAGTCATCGACCTTAGTCGAGAGCCATCGTCATTTAGACGAGACTTAGATGTCACTAAACGGAAGCATTCTTCACCAGACGGACGCATACGTCCTATACAGACATTGTCTTCTTGAGTGTTATACCTGTTAACTGTTCGTTGGTGCACCTGTCTATTGGTTTATTGTACCGAGGTATAATAAATCGCTCTTCCTATATCCTCAGTGTTAACAATTATTTCTTGCACTATTCTTTCTCTGTTTATATCCCTTTCCGGGATATAACAAAGAATAAACTAGACAGCATCAGATCCATAATTATACCCACCAACTCCATAACACTCACTATCCCAAACAATTTATCCCGTTGAAACAACAGCCAAATTGTCACAACCAATTTCAAAACCATTGTAGACATGATCAGAACTAAAACACTTATAACAATATTTCAGAAGCAGGTATATATATAAAATCTTTGACTTACGGCATATCACGTTGAATACACCAGTTCTCGTTCGATCACCGAAGGTAAGTAACGTTGAGCCTGGTCAGTACTTAGATGGGTGTCCGCTTGGGAATACCAGGTGCTGTAAGCGTTTAGTGACGGATGTGCGTTGCGGTGCAGTAGATATCGTATTCGAAAGAAACATCGGTGTGCCGAGTTCGAATTCCAGTTGAATACTCTGCATTCATTTAAGCACTGGGAAAAGTATTAATCCGACACTTTCCTCCAGTTATGGGTTAAATAACAGGTTGGGGGTCTGGAGGCAACCTATCTAGTGTTGGTGTCACAATAAAAAACAGTCTTGGTAGCCCTGGCGAAGCATCAAGTATTCAGCTATTTGACAAGATTATGAATTTCGCTGTAAAAGGGTTCCAAATGCACAGGGAATGCTGGATGGGTGTAGTGAGTTCTATCTAGGCCAAGGCCGCAAGACGATGACGACGACAATGATATATAAAATGTATAATTGTCAAAAATGTTCCTTCCAATACGATGGGAAAACATCTAGTAATTTGAAAAAAAAGTATCTATGAACACAAAAGGGACCTCATAAATAACAATTTAACAAATGCGCTAATCTTTTTTTTAATCATTTCACCCCAAGAAAGGCAGTACTGCCACTGGTGTGAAGGGAGCTATATAAGAGAAGAGTGAAGGGTTACAAGGGAGGAGAGCGAAGACAAAGTGGAACCAGTTACAGGGTGTGTAAGATAAAGGGCAAGAGAAAGATGGTAATACTGCTGTGAAGAGAGATGCGCGAGAATAGGTAGAAAAGGGGAGAAGAACAATATTCATGGGAAGTTGGAGAAAAGAAAGGAGCTGTATGTGAGTCACGGGGATAAAAAAAGTCAATTGACGTTGCATTTAAACTCTTGGATGTTGTAGCTACCAGGGAAACAAGTATACGGAAGGAATTTTTTTTATCTAAAATGCTGTACTCATCAAAAGCGAAAGCAATTTACCCAGAAGGAAAATTCTCGAGAGTGCAGTCATCGAATCTTATCAAAACATAAATTTACGCCCCGGTTTTTCCCATCTCACCTTTCCTGAAAGAATTACGACTTTCCTAAGCCAACATACACGACCACAAATATTTTGAAACATCAAAAGAAAATGATTAAATCCATTACCACATGTTTTTGAAGATGCACATTACAAACGTCTATCTTATACCAAAACAATCTAATAACAATCTAAACAAATTTTCATTAAATAATAAAAACCTTTTGAATATTACTCACTTACCTTTTGCTAGACTTTGACTTATGACACTTTGTATCCTTCACATTATTTGATTGACCTTTCAACCCAACCACCTGATGAACGTTCATGAACGTTCTCAAATTTCAAAGGCTTGATAAACTAATAACATCCTCGCCTCTGTGGATATAAACACGAGCAGCATAATAAATCCTAAGTTGTCTTGATAAAGTGCCTCAGAAGATGAAAGGCATTGGCTAAGAATAGGTTTTGCTCTTGTTTTATTTATTTTCTTCCTTTATAGATACACGCTATCCAAAAATAATTACACACACACACACACACACACACACACACGTGTCTGTGTGTGTCTAACCGTACTGATGAGTTGTGATACCGCGAAACAGGACTGTCTGCGGATGACTCTCTCTCTCTCTCTCTATATATATATATATATATATATATATATATATATACAAATGAATCAGGAATGAAGAAAATATTTGCAACGTTCAAAAGATTAATTTTAAACACTGCTCAATATAGAAATGAAGCAATGAATATTTATTATAAATTATACTTTAGAACATGTACAAACTAAAATCTACTACATTGTAGATTTTGTTTCGACATTGAAAAAACAACGTCTCATCAGGTAGTTAGTAATGGTAATTAACATTATTTTGTACATATCCTAAAGTATACCATATATATATATATATATATATATATATATATATATATAATTCATAAATTATAACATGGATATATTACAATATCATTACAAAAGTAGCCATTTTGTTTCAACACTTTTGTGTCTTTTCAAGTGATGTGATGGTTCTTAAAAAAATAATATTATTAGCTCTACTTTTGTATTGAGCACTTTCTTAAAAATAGTGTTTTTTTGACAAGGAGTATTATTCCAACAATATTTATATATATATATATATATATATATAAAGGAAAACTCAATATATATATAATATATATATATAAAGGAAAACTCAATACATATATATATATATATATATATATATATATGATACTCAATATATATATATATATATATATATATATATATATATATTTATATTTATATATATATAAACTCAACACGTCATTTAAATTGGTTATAAATTATAATTCATTTCAATGAGTTTTATTAGCTCATTTTATCAGACCACACAATATTCCTTCCATTTGGTACAAGAAATTTACCGGAATATATATATATATATATATATATATATATATATATATATATATATATATTAGATAAAATAAATTGCAAACATTATGTTTGATTATTTTTAATAAAATCCGTTCATACTCCCGAATAACTTTGAGAAATGTTATTATCAATCATTTCTCAATGTTCCCAAGTACTTTCAACGTTCTTCCGAGATCATCTTCAGGGCTGTGAGTTGTGGTAACAAAAATAACCACGAAACCGTGTAAAAATATGACATGTGTAAAAGATTTGGTGCTTAAATTCACTAATATATATATATATATATATATATATAATTTATACAATACAATTGTATATAAATACATTTATATACAATAATAATATTTTTTCTATTTTTAAGAAAGTGCTCAATACAAAAGTAGAGCTAATAATATTATTTATTATTATTTTTTTAAGAACCATCACATCACTTGAAAAGACACAAAAGTGTTGAAACAAAATGGCTACTTTTGTAGTGATATTGTAACATATCCATGTTATAATTTATGAATAAATTATCTATATATACAATTTCTTAAACCAAGCTGTATTCCTGATATATCTCGAAAAGGAATACAGTCTAAAAAGATCAGTTGAAGAATGGAACTTCACACCAGGAATAAGAAATACAGATTTATTGTATTAAGGTACAATTAACAATAATACATATATATGCAAGGTTGAAGCGGAATCGACTATCGAATAGTGAATGCCTTCGCCTACGATCTTTCCTCTATTCGTATCGCTCGTTACCGTCTTTTATAAAGTAGAACATTCTATTCTCGGTAGATGACAGGATGTTCCACTATAACAATTCCAAAATATGACAAATATTTTAGGGTAATGTATGGCTTAATGTCATGAAGAATTTTTAAAATTTTAGTTGATTTCATTTAGCGGCACAATCACTATGGGTTATTTAAATTATTAAAATTATTTAAATTATTTAATGCTAAAATCAAAATATTTTAAGCGCAACTTGATGTCTTTAACTACAGATAAAATGTATTGATTGTAATTTTACTGTAAATAGTTATTTTTGGCAATTTTTTTACATAAATATATATGGCTTGTATTTTTATGATAAAATGTAATTTTATACTTTTATAGTGTTTTTTGTTAGGATGTTCACTCTTTGCCTGTGTTTGGGAGCCTAAGAGGGTATCACGGGTCAGGTTGGACCTGGGAAGAGGTCGTTTACGCTCCTCAAAACCTTCAAAATCCCAATCAAAGAACTTGCTGCCAGATGTACTTTATCGTCCTACCCAAGAGAACATTCTAAACTTAATATTAAATGTATTAACATATGCTGTATATATTCATTTAAGACATTTATCATTAATCTAGAATGAATCGTAAATCATAAGTTTCACTGAAAACCTGTCCTTCACCGTGTAGAATATAGGGTTACGTTGGCGGGATAAATTACATTAGATATGATAAAAGTGAAAAGTAATTTTTTTCAAAATGAAGTCACGCCGGTTTTTAAAGGAATGATTTCGAGAAAGCAAATCCGGAATAACAGAGAAAATCCCATCTAATATCTTCTTTTCTGTCGGAGTTGTATTAAACTTAAATCATTATTAATGAAAAATTAAAAGAAAAGAAATATTATCTTCAATTACTTTGGTTTGATTACGTTAACAAAATGATTCCCATTTCATGATTTAAATTTATTTTTCGGTTTATCGCTCACTTGATAATCTGAAATGAAAGAATTTACTAAACTCAAGTAATATAATTAGGGGTGTGCGTAGTGGTGCAGTAGATATCGGCTCGGAACAAGAAATCGGAGAGCCGAGTTCGAATTCCAGTTAAATTCTTTGCTTTCACTTACGCGCAAATACTCTTGAGAAAGGTATTAATCCGTTTCTTCCTTACAGTTGTTAAATAACAGGAAAAATTGGTTTCTACAGCATTCGCTGGCAACTAGTCTACCGCAGAAAGTAATGGCAACCTGCTGTAGGATAATCTTCTGCTCAGTTAGTCATGTCTCTTGTTCGCCCAAGCGTGTATCACGTATGACTGAATGAATATAATCAGTGTTCCATTATCTTTCTTTGATTAGAATACACACATTTGTATTCACTGAAGTCGTTTATGTATCTACTGTCAGATGGATTTCAAATATTTTGCCTAATTCAATAACGACGCGATATTTAAGACATTGATGAACTGAATCAACTTGGAAATTTCTAAGCACGAATATACTGTACAGTTCTATTGAAGTATTATTCACCGTTATCATTGAATGAAACCACAATGGAATCTTATTTCATTGCTATTGTAAATTCCTCTTAATTAGGCAGTAATGTTAATTTGTTTGCCGTTGGTGTACACTACAGAGGTCATTGACAATGGCACGTACATGGACACCTATCTCATTCATTCAGCCAGTTAAGTGCCATACGTGATACACGTTTGGGTGATCATGTCTCGAAAGAGACATGACTGACTGGGCAGAAGATTATCTTTCAGTAGGTTGCCATTGATTTCTGCGGTAGACTGGTTGCCAGCCAAGGCTATAGAACCTAATCTGACCTGCCATTTAACACATAGCTGATGGGAGAAGAGATAGATTATATTATATTATTATAGTAAGTATAATTAATGGGGGATCAGTTTATTAATTCATAACAATAGAAAACTGATCCCCCACTTTATACCCAGTTGAAGCCTTAATCATGTTTTCAACTATTATATTCAGTCAGTTAGTTAAGTGCCATACGTGATACACGCTTGGGTGTTCATGTCTCGAATGAAGGCAGAAGTAGGTTGCCATTACTTTCTGCAGTAGACTGGTTGCCATCCAACCCAATCTGTCTTGCTATTTGATCCATAGCTGGAGAAAAGAGACGGATTATTACCTTTACCAGGGGTATTTGTGTGTAAGTGAATGCAACAAATTCAGATGGAATTCGAACTCGGAAATGATTACTGTAATTATTTCATTTCAAAATGTAAACTTATTTATAAATGGAACTTTGTGTGTGTGTGTGTGTGTGTGTGTGTGTGTGTGTGTGTGTTTGTCTCTGTGTGTGCGTGTGTCCGTTACCTATAGACTCCGAAACGGCAGAACTGATTTTCTTGAAAGTTTACACAATTGTACTATCATCGTCTGCGAGTGTTCTTAGCTAGGTTTTGTGTCGAGGTACACCCGATAAATATCGAAAATCGAAAATTGAAAAAATCTGGTTATAGGAGTGGTCCGATTTTAATCAAATTTGATACACTCATAGTCAGTCAGTTAAGTGCCATACTTGATACACGCTTGGGCGATCATGTCTCGAAAGAGACATGACTGACTGGGGAGAAGATTATCCCGCAGTAGGTTGCCATTGCTTTCTGCGGTAGACTGGTTGCCGACCAAGGCTATATAACCAAATCTGTCCTGCTTTTTAACCCATAACTGGAAGGAAGAGACGGATTAAAACCTTTCCCAAGGGTATTTGCGCGTAGGTGAATACAATGGATTCAACTGGCATTCGAACTCCGAGCCGATATCCACTGTACCACAACGCACATCCACTCATAGACAAAGACATAAGAAACGATATTCAGAAGTTTCAAGGTTGCAGTTCCTACAATAGTGCAGAAAATCGATAATATATATATATATAAAGGGCAAGATGTTGGTGTGTGTGTCTGTTTATCTGCCTGTTTGTATTTTTCAGCCCTTTTATTTTAGTTTTTGCTTCGGGTTTGGCTCTAAGTAGGTATAATTGTAGTTCTTAGTCTCAACCATGATACCATTTACTCAGAGGACTTATTTAGCCTTCAAAATTCAGTTTACGACGAGAAAACTTATTTGATATCAATACCAGGAAATCAAAATTTGCCTTACGTTCATTCATTTTTCTTTCAGTCTACGGTTTTGCTTTAATTGGAAACAACTATTGCTTTTTAGTCTTTCGTGCCAACGTCCAAAGAGTGTGAACTCCAGGACCATGGATTAGTTTTAAAGCTTTCATTACACCCGTGCAACACCGGGCTATACTGCTAGTTATCTATAAAGTAATGTACCGCTTTGGTCTCCTCGTAACTAAAATGTTCATTGAATCAAATCCGACTATCGTTGAGGAAGGGAAACAACAAAAATCGCGTATTTCATTTATGATCATGTCACAATGAAGAGTAAATCGATTCAGAGAGTTCTTAAAAGAGAACAAAAATCAAATGGATTCAGATGACTTCTGAAAAAAGTAGTCATAACGAAGAACGAATCGATCCAGAATACTCTGGATCGATTCGTTCTTCGTTATGACTACTTTTAATAAAATAATAAAATAAAAAATAAAATAGAAAATAAAAAAATAAAAAAATAAATCACCCGAATCAATGGATAATAACGAAGAATATATCCACGAACAGTTACGGGATAACCTGCCTCCTTCAAACTGAAGCGCTTGATAGCTGAATAATTTCAAAATGACTTTGTGGGGATTTGTTGCAAGGTTAATTTAGATTAATTTCTCTGTTGGATTTTTACATGGCACAAGGCCACTTCCCAAAGGAACTTCCTAACTAAATCCTTACAATCCACCATTATTTTTATGAGCGCTGAAAATCATTCATTAAACAAGCAAATGGAAATTGGAATGAAGTTGACAAAGCGTCAATTTACAACTATAAAGTGTATTTAATGAATATTAACAAGAAATACATAAATTACAATAGATGTTGAAACTGTTTATTTGAAAGTGTCTTCCATGGACTGTATGAAAATTTGTGTTAGAGCTTTTGACGTAAGTTGAAATGTTCCTTGTTGCTGTAAGATTTATCAGTGTGATAAAAAAATTATGTGACGAATATTATTACTAAAAAGAATTGTTCAAATCTGAGAGTTCATGAATAATGTTGATTTTTGTAGTTGTACAGAAGAATGTATTTGTATGATGGAGTGAGCTGGACTTAAAGCTCGTATATTTCTACATTTTAACGCCAAATTGTGAGGATGTTTGAACACCTATATAAACGATTTGCCGCCTATTTTTCGCCAGTTGGCACCAGAATTCCTTACGCACACAACTTTATATAAAATGAATATATAACAACTTGTATATGCTTGTTTAGAAGATCATTCTGATTTTATATTTCGTTTATGCTGTTTTTCAACATACTGTTTCGTTGGTGATACCTCACGTTTTTTTGTTCATGTCTTGAACTTAATGACCTTGTATTTATCTACGGAAATTTCACGGGCAATCTTCTTTAACATTTTGTTTTGCAACCTCACATTTATTTAATTTTGAAAGCAAAGTCGTCCATATGATATTGATGTCTACCATTTGTCTGCTAATTTTGTGGTTTGAACAAGACATAAGTGTTGATTCCTTCAACATTTTAATATTGAAATGCCATTCTTTGCTGTTTTATTTTGATTTAATTTCTTTAAAATCTACTTTTTTCTAAGATTAAATACTAAAATAATGTTAACTTAACAATTCGTTTATTACGAAGTATTTTATTATTTCCAGACATTAAATATTGCACAACGGCTACGTTGGCTGAAAATTGATATTTCAGATTGCAAGCAAATCCAAATAGACTGAAAATCAGATGTGTGGTCTTTTCTGACGTAGAAATTAAAAAGAGTGAACTTTCTTGCATATTGCTTGACCAAATGTTCTTCGGAAGCAATACTCGGCTGGAAGAATTAATTGAGTGAGCCTGTGTACTGTGCAAGAATCTTTGGCAAAAGATCGCCTCACTTAACTCAGTCACGCCACTCTGAAGTTCGAATATGGCTCTCCGCGACTACCAGTCGTGGCCGTTGAAAGCAAAGGCGATTTTTGCAAGTTTGAGAAGAATTTAACGAGTTTGAAGGATTCCAATCCAAGAAGGGGAAATTTCGAAAGGAAATAGGTAGTGCGTTAAAGATGCAAATTCCTAAGGCGAATACTCTGACTTTACCTTACATAAGACCCGTATTTGATTAATTTTCGGATAGGCATTTTACTGATGCCTTCTTCTTCTTCTTCTTCTTCTTCTTCTTCTTCTTCTTCTTCTTCTTCTATGTGCCCTGTCCCTTCAGGGCGTAGGCGATCATGGCTTTCTATGTCTTCCTATCCCTGGTAGTCTTTAGCACGCCTTCTCCTGTTTCACCATGCAACCCTCGTTCCATCATCCACCTAATTATGCCCTTCAAATATATTATCCGTTGCTTTCCCTTGTCTCTTTTTCCCTCTATCTAGCCTGTTAGTATCAGGTTCTCCAAGCCCTTCTTCCTCATTGCATGTCCCAAGAACTTCATTTGTCTCTTCCTGATGCTCAGTATTAATTTCCTTTTGTTTCCATCCTTTCTAAAACCTCATCATTGCTCACATGCTCTGTCCATGATATTCGCAACATCCTTCTGTAGAACCACATTACAGTTGCTTCAAGTTTTTCCTTCATCTTTGATGATATTGTCCAGCATTCACTGCCATATTAAAGAACTGACATCACATATCAATCCAGTACTCTCTTCTTTGTTTCTAATGAAATTGTCCTGTTTCTTAACACTTTACTCAACTCCTGGAATGCTTCCTTTACCATGCCAATTCGCCTTTGAATCTCTGTGTCGCACTTTCCGTCTTCGGTTAGAACATTTTCCAGATATTTAAATTTTTATACCTGCTTGATTTTAGTATCCCCCACCTGTATTTGGCATTTTGGGTTACTCTTTTTGCTGATGATAATGTATTCGGTTTTTTTAAGTTTATTTGTAGTCCTTTCTTGTCATTCTCTTCAGCTACCTTCTGTAGGAGGTCTTGTAGTTTCCTTTCTGTGTCTGTTATCAGCACTGCATCATCTGCGTATCTTAGGTTGTTTAAATTGTGGCCTCCGATTACAAATCCAGGCATAACTTTTAGAGTCCTCAAAATATTATCGCTGTACAAGTTGAACAGATTTAGTAAAAAGACACATCCTTGTCTTATGCCCCTTTCTATCTTTGTATATTTTTTTAATCATATCACCCCGAGCAAGGCGGCAACGCCACTGATGTGCAGGGGGCTAGATAAGAGTGAAAAGATTGGAAAAGAGAAAGCCGGAAACCACATCCTAAACAGGGAACAAGGGATGAGCCTTTTCACCTGTTCAATAGACGTGGGTGGAGTGTCAAACCGGGCGATAGTTTAGTCTATCTACTCCAATTGAAAAAAAGAAAAAAAGAAAAGAGTGAAAAGATTGGAAAAGAGAAAGCCGGAAACCACATTCTAAACAGGGATCAAGGGATGAGCCTCTACACCTGTTCAATAGACGTGCGTGGAGTGTGAACCGGGCGATAGTTTAGTCTATCTACTCCAATTAGATATATCTGCTGAATTCGTTACATGTCCGTATACAAGCGGTTTGCTGCCAGTAAAGATTCTTGATTACTCTTAAGTCTTTCCCAAATATATCAAGGGTTTACAACATTAAACTGTAAAACTATAACTTATTGGGCGAACAATATAAAAGTATCCCATCTGCTAACCAATCACGAACTAAGCGAGCTAGTATATTAAAGTCTACTTGTTTCACATAAATAAAGTTTGTATTATAAAAATATCAAGCAATGTGCGTTGTGGTGTAATTGATATTGGCTTGGAACAGAAAATCGATAAGGCCGCGTTCGAATTCCAGCTGAAACTGGTGCATTCAATTACGCACATATACTCTTTGAAAGGTATCAATCCATATGTTTTCCTTCCAGCTATTGGTTAAATAGCAGGACAGATTGGGTTGCCACAGTATTGGTTGGTAACCAGTCTACCACAGAAAGTCATGGCAACCTACTTCAGGAAAATCTTCTACCCAATCAGTCATGTCAGAAAAGAGGTATGATCGCCTATGAGTCTATCGCGTAAAGGAATTAACTGACGGAATAAACAGAGGAAACAACTTATACAATGTTACTTAGAAGCAACATATGACATTTCTTTTATCTCAAAAATGCCGCATTATAAAATTTAAGTTTATGATATAAATAAAGGTTTTCGTCAATTAAAAGATTATATGTTGTCATACACGGAAATAGGCTGTTGTCCATACAAAGTTTTGCCTAAGGCGATGCATATTAACATACCGGTATATTTGCAATGATTTCCAAGACTTGTAGTTTTAAGGGCCCGTATAGAAATATTAATTTAACATAGTTCAACTTTTAATTGGGACACAATAAAAAATTAAACTCGCTCCAACTTTCTAAATTGCATGCTAATAATTGTCCAATGCTGAGATGTTTATTTTTAAGGCTTAACTTGGTCGCAAATGTGAAAAATTTGGGAAATCAGGTGGGGATTCAACTCACTAACGTCTTGAGAACTGCTTGTGAATTGTGCAGCAAAATTGCTTGGTTGAGATATACTTATGATACACGGTAAGTGAGGCTTAACCAAAGATGATTGAACACAGGACATTATTGATTTATCTGGGTGACTAAGTTGTTAATCAAGCCATCACGGCAAGACAGTACAGATTTCTTGATTATATTGCATGTACCAAAAGGCATTTCTTTAGCGTCCCGTTAGGGCTCTAAGTCCTATTTTTATAATGGGAACCAAGTTAATATCGAACGGTTCAAATATAAAAAGAAAAAGAAACCTTTTAGAATCATATGCATGACCTTCTTTGTTGCTGTCGGTTGAGAAATAAATTAACCCTTCTAAGAAGAATGTGTAACATTGCGCAACAAGAACAACAAAAATGCCTTAAGAAGCGTTTCGTCTTTATCCACTGCTTCCAAATGAAGGCTTTTAACAATTGAAATATTCTCTGACCAGTTGGCCCAAGGCTACTTAGGTTCACACTGGGAGTGCTTTGGACGACATCCAAACACACTTCCGCACCCATCTTGATGATGCATTTCTTTTCTCACTCAACTACACCAAATCACCGTGATGGACTGATGCATTATCTCACATTATGGATCACTGAGTCGAGGCGAGGAGAGGGGAGGGGAGAAACAGGAGGAGAAACAGATAGGGAAGAGAGCGGGGGAGATAGGTAAGAGAAGAGAGACAGATAGTGACGAGAGGAAAGAGATAGAGAGAGAGAGAGAAGGAGAGGGAAGTGAGAATTTCACATTTTACTATAAGAGAAGGAAGCCGAGTTAATAATATTTTGGTTTAAAAAAGTGTTAGCAGGAGAAAGAGAGAGAGAAGAGAGAGAGAGAGAGAGAGAGAGAGAGAATTAATAAAGGGATAGCTAAGTATAAAGTTAGATATCTAGATAGATATGACATTTAAATATGGGCAGTCTATTAGGAGAACAGATAGATAGATATGAACAGACTAGAAAACGAGGATAGATAGGTAGATAGATATGGGCAGTCTGTTTAGATAGGTGTGAAGACGTATAAATATATATATAAATGTCAACAGACCTGAAGAGATAGATAGATAGATAGATAGAAAGAAAGAAAGAAAGAAAGAAAGAAAGATTTTCTAAACATATACTATTAAATATAAGAGACAATGAATGTTTATTATGTTTAATCATGAGCCGTTCTAAACGTCGTATTTTGGCTTTAATTTCACTTGAAAATAAAGACAAAAATTCTCCAATATTTGGATAATTTTTTATTAATTTGTTTGTAACCTTTCGGCTCACATGAGCCATCTTCAGAGAGGTTATTTAGACGGTAATACAATAACATCCACCATCACCGACGATTTTATTTCGTGTTGACATAAAACTCCGCTAGGCAACGGCAATAGTTACCAAAAATAAACGCAGTTCTCAAATTTGCAATGCGGTTCTATGACGTCACACCGTGTGATAGCGAGAAATGACAACAAAACCATGTATTCAAATGCAATGTGACGTGTTATGTCCGGATTTAAAGGTGATTTTTTTTGGGTGTTGGTTGTTTAGATTTGATGTACATGGCCTCCAATATCTGAAGGTTCCTCTTACTGTGTGTATGAGTAAGGATCACCGTATTTTTGGCCAAAATCTGTCTGATATTATTTACATGTTTATGTTTTTCAGAGAAATGTTGTTTAATTGTACTCTGATCAGAAAGATGACATGTAAGGCTACGGGAGAGCGTGGTTGTAGTAAAACCAATATATGTACTGGGTTTTTTATTAGTATCAGAGATGCAATCTCTGATACTAATAAAAAAGAAATAGATAGATAGATATGAACAGACTGAGATAGATAGATAGATAGATAGATAGATAGATAGATAGATAGATAGATAGATAGATAGATAGAGGAAGTCCATTGTAGATATATGTGAAGAGGTATACAAAGAAAGAAAGAAAGAAAAAGAAAGAGCGAGCGAGAAAGAGAGATGGATTGATAATTGATAAATATGAACAGCCTGGAAGACATAGATAGATAGATAGATAGATAGATAGATAGATAGATAGATAGATAGATAGATCTGAACAGACTGAGATAGATAGATAGATAGATAGATAGATAGATAGATAGATAGATCTGAACAGACTGAGATAGATAGATAGATAGATAGATAGATAGATAGATAGATAGATAGATAGATAGATAGATAACGCGTTAATAAGTTGCTGATTTATTGCTGGTATCATGACAATGAGCACTGTTTCACTCGATGTAGCTGGTGTTTGCCTCTCTCACGATCTTTCTCTCCTCTACCATGTTGTGTATTTGATCTCAAAGGGCGAGAAGATTGCTGATGAAGCAAACTAAAGTGAATAACATTTTTTTGTGTAGCTCCTCGCTACACAAGAAGAGAATTCGTTGGAATAAATAACAGACTTAGGTTAAAAATGAAACACCGATTTAGTTTATATATGATTTGTTCTATACAGCGGTTTTAACTCTTCCCACTTACTGTTATAATCAAATGATACTGGGATCCTCTCTTGGGGTTTGCAGCCTGTGTTAATAGTCATTGAAATAACGAAATTCTGGACTTCAGCGCTGGCACAAGATTTTGGTCAGGGTGTCTAGGCGAACTATGTGGGTTTCAGTAGCAGTAATGTGGGGACGGATGTGTGTTGAGGTGCAGTGGATATCGACTGCGAACGACAAATCGGGGTGACGATTTCGAAATTCCAGTTGACTCCATTGCATTCACTTACGCGCAAATACCCTTGGGACAGGTATTAATCTGTCTCTTCCCTCCAGTTATGGGTTAAATAATAGGACAGATTGAGTTCTATAGCTTTGTCTGGCAACTAGTCTACCTTAGAAAGCAATGGCAACCTATTACGGAATAATCTTCTGCCCAGTCAGTCATGTCTCTTTCGAGACATGATCGCCCAACCGTGTATCACGTATGGCACTTAACTGACTGACTGAATATAATAGTTGAAAACATGGTTAATGATTGTACTGGTTATAAAGTGGGGGATCAGTTTTAATATAAGTGGCATGGAGGGTGCTAGCCATCAAGGTCGGACCTAGTGATAGTTCGTTCGAGCACTTTTCGATAGAGACTCGCCGCATCTCGCCTGTACGAGACAATTCTTCACCAGCAAGGCCTCGAAGACGCTTTTGACCTCTGTCTACACTGGAAAGTGAGGTCGGGGCAGTCTGCTCCGACCTCACTTTCCACCAACAGTACTCCATTTACGACCTGATCTGGCTCTTAAAAAGGATAGAGAATAACATGAGGAGTTAGGTACATACGTTTTAATTTAGGGCTTATTAATTAGAGCCAGGCATTCCCCTTCAATATTTATAAGAAAGTTTACCAAAATATACCTCATTGATCAACCCACCCACAACATCTATATTCTCAGATGCATTAATATTTGTTGCCATTAACATCTTTATCTATCAGTATGATCATTAATAATTTTCCTTGCTTCAATATGCAGTGTAAATCGTTTTCATAACTCTCCGTCATTATAATTCATGGCTCATTCACCAGAACCAGGAATAATCTCCCCCACCACTAATAAGCGACTTTACCAAAATATAGCTTACTGAACCCTCCTATATCTCAGATGTACTACTATTTATTTCCAATAAATTGGAAATAAATTGGATTAGATAGACTAAACTATCGCCCGGTTCACACTCCACCCACGTTTATTGAACAGGTGAAGAGGCTCATCCCTTGTTCTCTGTTTAGGATGTGGTTTCCGGCTTTCTCTTTTCCAATATTTTCACACTTTTCCTTTTTTTTTTTCAATTGGAATAGATAGACTAAACTATCGCCCGGTTCCCACTTCACCTACGTCTATTGATCAGGTGAAGAGGCTCATCCCTTGTTCCTTGTTTAGGGTGTGGTTTCCGGCTTTCTCTTTTCCAATCTTTTTACTCTTTTTTTCTTTTCCAATTGGAGTAGATAGACTAAACTATCACCCGGTTCCCACTCCACACACGTTTATTGAACAGGTGTAGAGGCTCATCCCTTGTTCCCTGTTTAGGATGCGGTTTCTGGCTTTCTCATTTCCAATCTTTTCACTCTTACGTAGCCCCCTGCGCATCAGTGGCGTTACCACCTTGATCGGGGTGATATGATTAAAAACTAAATAGCATCTATATGTATGGAAAAATGATTTCGTATAATTTCTTCCCTTCAATATACAGGGTAAATCCACTTTGCCGAAATATACCTCGCATAAAATCCACAGTATACGTTCCTGCAATTTTCTTTAATGATCAACCTCAACCCTTAGTGTCATTTCTTATTAGTGTTGCACGCGACCACAATAAAAGTAATTAATTCCTTTCATTAGTAATAAGCCACTATTACCAAAATATCAGTCGGCCAGTTAAGTGTGGTCCGTGATACACGATTTGGGCGATCATGTCTCGAAAGAGGCGTGACTCACTGGGCAGAAGATTATCCCGCAGTAGGCTGTCATTGCTTTCTCTGGTAAACTGTTTGCCAGCCAAGGCAACCCAATCTGTCCTATTATTTGACTCATAGCTAAAGGCGGAAGAGATGTATTATGTTATTAAGTAGTAATTAGTGGGGGATAAGTTTATTACTTCATAATAATATAAAACTGATCCCGCACCTTATCCCCAGTACAAGCTTTAATCATGTCTTCAACTAAGTCAGTCAGTTAAGTGTCATACGTGATACACGCTTTGGGCAATCATGCCTCGAAAGAGACATGACTGACTGGACAGAAGATTATCCCGCAGTAGGTTGCCATTGCTTTCTGCGGTAGGCTGGTTGCTAACCAAGGCTATAGAACCCAATCTGTCCAAAAAACGGATTAATATGTTTCTCATAATTATTTGCGCGTAAGTGAATGTAACGAATTCTACTGGAATTCGAACTCAGTTTTCTTATTTCTCGTTCCGAGCCGATATCCACTACACCACAAAGCAAATCATAAAGAATGTACCTCGTATTATGTCCACAAAATACCTTTTTTAATGACCACTTCTTCTGCATGCCACCCTGTGAGTCAGCACTACCAGGTACTTTCAGCAAGTCTTAAACACCAATATATCACATTAATTTAAACCCAATATTTCCACGTTCCATTGAATGGATCTTCTGGTCGCCGTTTACTGCCATTTCCTAAAACAATTAACGTCTTTAAGACTCTCCAGTTAAATTCCAGTTGAATTCCTTGCCTTTATTTACTCGCAAATGCCCTTGGGAAATGTATTAATCCGTCTATTCCCTCCAATAAATAACAGGACAGATTGGGTTCTATAGCCTTGGCTGGCAACCAGTCTACCGCAGAAAGTAATGGCAACCTACTGCGGGATAATCTTCTGCCCAGTCAGTTTCGAGGCTTGATCGCTTAAGTGTGTATCACCTATGGCATTTAACTGACTGACTGACGAATCTGTAGGCTAACATTACACCATCACAACACACTATGGACACCTTCAATTAAAGCTAAAATTAAAGCTTCAAGAAAATATTTTTATTTTTAAAAATTAAATTTAAATTGAGGTATCGAAAATGAGCAGTGATTTATTGGAGGTACCTAGACAATTATCATTCAAATAGAACCGAACTTTAAGTTCAAAGAAGGCTTTATGATTTAAAATATTTAACACTAGCAGTATAGCCCGGCGTTGCTCGGATGTAATGAAAGCTTTAAAACTAATCTATGGTCCTGGAACTCAAACTCAGCCTAAAGAATATTTGTGTGAGGTTTGGTGAGAATCGGATAAAAATTGTGGATTTGTATAACGGACATACAGACAGATAAACACACACACACACACAAACATCTTGCCTTTATATATATATATATATATTATCGATTTTCTGCACTATTGTAAGAACTGTAACCTTGAAACTTCTGAATATCATTTCTTATGTCTTTGTCTACGAGTGTATCAAATTTAATTAAAATCGGGCCAATCCTTCTATAACCCGATTTATTCGATTATCGATTTTCGATATTCATCGGATGTACCTCGACACAAAACCTAGCTAAGAACACTCGCAGACGCTTATAGTACAACTGTGTAAATTTTCAAGAAAATCGGTTCAGCCGTTTCGGAGTCTATAGGTAACCTTTAAATGGTTCGCTTTTCTCTTTACTCTCCTCCTATCTAATCTTTTTCTTTTATGTAGCCCCCTGCTTATCACCCTTTCACCTTCTTTCTACATCACCCTGTATATCTTTTCCTTTCTCCCTACCTTTGCAACTGTCATCACACCTGTATTCCCATCCTTGTCTTGCTCCCTTCTCTGACACCCCCTGTAACGAGTTTGTCTTTTTCTTTACTCTCCTTCTATCTAATCCTTTTTCCCCTTATGTAGCTCCCTGCGCATCAATGGCGTTACCGCCTTACTTGGGATAAAACGATTAAAAAATAATTCCAACAAATACCACCTGAAGAAGGTCGGAGTATACAGTAGCTGAAACGTCGTGAGAATGACAATAAAAATGAGGACAAGAGTAAGTAGTACAAATGGTGAAATTGCATCATCTCAGAAACATAGACAGATGTTTTATTGTTGTCAATAGAAAACATTTTGTCCAGCTTTTCTCATCTTGAGTTAAAGGAAGAAAGTGTACACAATTCGCGACAAAGATCAGCGGTGGCGTTATTTTTGGTAAATGCCAATGAGTTCGTGGGAAAGAATTCCATTGACCGCGGTTAAAACCACACGCGCCACCCTAGCGAAAGACGATGAACTGGTTCATTTGCCTGTTGCCATTATTCATTTGCCGCGTTCCACTTAATTTGGAAAGTCATAGTGCACTCTTTTCTTTTGTTCGAACGTAGCAGTTGAAAGAATCGATTAATTGCCTTTATTCTTTTTGAAACAACGGTTCTTGTGCTGCTTCTGTGGAAACGGTGAATATATTCGGAAAATATCAGTTCTTGAAGGCAAATAAAGAAAAAATATCAACAAAGAATAGTTTGAATTTTCTAAAAATATACATTAGTGGCCAACAGGAAAACAGTGGCAGCAGCCTAAGTTTTTTTTTTATTGCTTGTGTTCAGTGCCAAATACGGGCCCCTTTCCCTTCTATCCTCTCTTCTCTCTCCTCCAACTCTTTCCTCTCTGTTTCTTCCTCTCACTCCAAATGTGTGATATAGTAAAAGAATAAGAAAAAGATAAATAAGAAAACAAGAATTTAATATTCAGAAATCTATCATAAGGCCACAATAATCCATCAAAATAAAACTCATTATATTAGCGAAGTTGTTATTTTTAATCATCCCCCCCCCCCAAGCAAGGCATTCTACTGCCACTGTTGCGCAGGGGGTTACACAGGGGAAAGTGATGAGAAATAGGGGTTAGTTATAGAAAATGTTAGGAGGAGGGTAATAGATGTATAAGAATACCGAGGATGGGGGTGGAGTATATGAAAAAAGAGCTTGAGAGAATAGATGTGAATGAGTGTGATAGGGGATGTCTATTGACCTTACATTCAAATTCCTGGAGATTGTAGCTGTCGGAGAAGCAAGTATACGGAAGGGAATTTCACAGGCAGGAAGTACGTGAAAAAAGCTGTTAGAAATTGCTGTTACATTTTATCGGTTTCACTGTAAAAGGGTGGGACCTAGTTGCCAATCTAGTAGCTCGTTTAAATTCATACCCAGAAGGCACCAGTGATCTAAGTTCATTGGAGTAGAAGCCGTGAAAGTATTGGAATTTGTAAACCATCTTATCTCTTATAAAACATTAATCTTTGAAATGAGTGTCATCTTCACTGGGATAAACACCTTTGTAGTGCTGCACCAGACCAGGTATAAATGTGAAAATATCGTGGAAAAATTACCGTGACTACGACAGTGAGTTCGATGTTGCTCTATCTTTGTAGCTTTTTAAGTTTTGCAAGTATTGAGAAAAAGTTGTGGACTTTTACTAAGTATAGCTTAGTCTGACATAAAGGCAATTAAGTATTGGGACGAAAGGATTATTTTATTTTAATCTTTAAAGTGGGTGGACCTTCTGGGATAAAACCCCTGTATTCAAAACCATTACATTTTTATCTAGACTTGGGAACCAACTACTGATAGCGAAACAGAGATAAGTAGCCATCTAAATCGCTAGACAAACCAACACCCTATTCTCATTATCGTGAATTTGTGTCAAAGCTATATTTTAGTTCAGGAGCGCATACATAAATTTTCAAAATAACATAAATTTTTATTTAATTCACTATTATATTTCTCTATTAAATTTTCAAGGTGAGCACCTCTACGTGGTGTAATTGTTAGCAAACCTATCATGCTAAAACCTTTTATAACTGAGCAGTGAGTTCGATCCTCACTGGGTACCCCATACTTGTGCCACATCTAAGTGGCGCTCTGAAAATCAACTATTAAACTTGCGAGGTGCTTTGTAGTGCAATGGATATCGGTGAGCCGAGTTCGAATTCCATTTAAATTCGTTGCATTCACTTATACGCAAATCCCGTAGAAAAAAGTATTAATCCATCTCTTCAGTCTCCATCTATGGGTTAAATAGCACCCTGCTATTTAACCCATATATTGGGTTTCTATTTAACCCATGAATTTGGTTCCTATAGCCTTGATTGACAACCAGTCTACTGCAGAAAGAAACGGCAACCTACTGAGTGAAAATCTGTCTAGTAATTCATGATTCGAAAGAGACATGATCACCTAAACATGAACGTTTTGGACAAAGTGGGATCATAATGTCGAGTGCAGTTCCCGCAATTAGTTAATACTTAATAATAATTTTTCTAATAATCAATCAATTACCCACGTCTCAGATGTTCTGAAGTCCTCGGCTATGATAAAAGAAAATGAAAAATTGGGCCCAAAACTACATAACCTAGATCTCTGTCTCTCTCTGTCTCTCTCTCTTTCTCTCTCTCTCTCTATCTATCTAAAATGCCATGCCTCTTCGGGGATCATGAATCACCACAGATCTCTTTTTCTTATTAGTTCAATACTGCCTAGTATTGAACTTACAACTCTAAGAGTCAAGTCAGGAACTAACCAACGGTCTTATATCCACTGGGCCATGTGTCCTTAAGAACAAATAACTTGCAGAGTTAGAAGGAGATAACTCATGACTTCTAATCGACGATTGCCGCAAGGAATGGAGTTCATATAGCGGCCCTATGATTGTAATAAAGGTTCGGTTGGAAATTTTTAGCACGTGAAGAAGGCCGGAGCGTACAACGGCCAAAACGTCGTACAAATGCCAACAAAGATGCGGACAATAGTCGGAATAATGTAAATACTGTAAATACTACCTCATCTCAGAAATATAGACAAATAGAATGATCTATTATTAAACGTCGTACAAATGGCAACAAAGATGAGGACAATAGTCCGAATAATGTAAATACTGTAAATACTACCTCATCTCAGAAATATAGACAAACAGAATGATCTAATATTAAACGTCGTACAAATGGCAACAAAGATGAGGACAATAGTCCGAATAATGTAAATACTGTAAATACTACCACATTTATAATATATAGATAAATAGAATGATCTATTATTAAACGTCGTACAAATGGCAACAAAGATGAGGACAATAGTCCGAATAATGTAAATACTGTAAATACTACCTCATCTCAGAAATGTAGACAAATAGAATGATCTAATATTAAACGTCGTACAAATGGCAACAAAGATGAGGACAATATCAGAATAATGTAAATACTGTAAATACTACCTCATCTCAGAAATGTAGACAAATAGAATGATCTAATATTAAACGTCGTACAAATGGCAACAAAGATGCGGACAATAGTCCGAATAATGTAAATACTGTAAATACTACCTCATCTCAGAAATGTAGACAAATAGAATGATCTATTATAAAACGTCGTACAAATGGCAACAAAGATGAGGACAATAGTCCGAATAATGTAAATACTGTAAATACTACCTCATCTCAGAAATATAGACAAACAGAATGATCTAATATTAAACGTCGTACAAATGGCAACAAAGATGAGGACAATAGTCCGAATAATGTAAATACTGTAAATACTACCACATTTATAATATATAGATAAATAGAATGATCTATTATTAAACGTCGTACAAATGGCAACAAAGATGAGGACAATAGTCCGAATAATGTAAATACTGTAAATACTACCTCATCTCAGAAATGTAGACAAATAGAATGATCTAATATTAAACGTCGTACAAATGGCAACAAACTTGAGGACAATAGTCCGAATAATGTAAATACTGTAAATACTACCTCATCTCAGAAATGTAGACAAATAGAATGATCTAATATTAAACGTCGTACAAATGGCAACAAACTTGATGACAATAGTCCGAATAATGTAAATACTGTAAATACTACCTCATCTCAGAAATGTAGACAGATAGAATGATCTATTATTAAACGTCGTACAAATGGCAACAAAGATGAGGACAATAGTCCGAATAATGTAAATACTGTAAATACTACCTCATCTCAGAAATATAGACAAACAGAATGATCTAATATTAAAGGTCGTACAAATGGCAACAAAGATGAGGACAATAGTCCGAATAATGTAAATACTGTAAATTCTACCACATATATAATATATAGGTAAATAGAATGATCTATTATTAAACGTCGTACAAATGGCAACAAAGATGAGGACAATAGTCCGAATAATGTAAATACTGTAAATAGTACATCATCTCATAAATATAGACAAATAGAATGATCTATTATTAAACGTCGTACAAATGGCAACAAAGATGAGGACAATAGTCCGAATAATGTAAATACTGTAAATAATACCTCATCTCAGAAATGTAGACAAATAGAATGATCTATTATTAAACGTCGTACAAATGGCAACAAAGATGAGGACAATAGTCCGAATAATGTAAATACTGTAAATACTACTTCATCTCAGAAATATAGACAAATAGAATGATCTATTATTAAACGTCGTACAAATGGCAACAAAGATGAAGACAATAGTCAGAATAATGTAAATACTGTAAATACTACCTCATCTCAGAAATATAGACAAATAGAATGGACTGTTATTAAACGTCGTACAAATGGCAACAAAGATGAGGACAATAGTCCGAATAATGTAAATACTGTAAATACTACCTCATCTCAGAAATATAGACAAATAGAATGATCTATTATTAAACGTCGTATAAATGGCAACAAAGATGAGGACAATAGTCCGAATAATGTAAATACTGTAAATACTACCACATTTATAATATATAGATAAATAGAATGATCTATTATTAAACGTCGTACAAATGGCAACAAAGATGAGGACAATAGTCCGAATAATGTAAATACTGTAAATACTACCTCATCTCAGAAATGTAGACAAATAGAATGATCTAATATTAAACGTCGTACAAATGGCAACAAACTTGAGGACAATAGTCCGAATAATGTAAATACTGTAAATACTACCTCATCTCAGAAATGTAGACAAATAGAATGATCTATTATTAAACATCGTACAAATGGCAACAAAAGATGAGGACAATAGTCCGAATAATGTAAATACTGTAAATACTACCTCATCTCAGAAATATAGACAAACAGAATGATCTAATATTAAACGTCGTACAAATGGCAACAAAGATGAGGACAATAGTCCGAATAATGTAAATACTGTAAATTCTACCACATATATAATATATAGATAAATAGAATGATCTATTATTAAACGTCGTACAAATGGCAACAAAGATGAGGACAATAGTCCGAATAATGTAAATACTGTAAATAATATACCTCATCTCAGAAATGTAGACAAATAGAATGATCTATTATTAAACGTCGTACAAATGGCAACAAAGATGAGGACAATAGTCCGAATAATGTAAATGCTAAATAATATAATTTCATCTCAGAAATGTAGACAAATAGAATGATCTAATATTAAACGTCGTACAAATGGCAACAAACTTGAGGACAATAGTCCGAATAATGTAAATACTGTAAATACTACCTCATCTCAGAAATGTAGACAAATAGAATGATCTATTATTAAACGTCGTACAAATGGCAACAAAGATGAGGACAATAGTCCGAATAATGTAAATACTGTAAATACTACCTCATCTCAGAAATATAGACAAACAGAATGATCTAATATTAAACGTCGTACAAATGGCAACAAAGATGAGTGACAATAGTCCGAATAATGTAAATACTGTAAATTCTACCACATATATAATATATAGATAAATAGAATGATCTATTATTAAACGTCGTACAAATGGCAACAAAGATGAGGACAATAGTCCGAATAATGTAAATACTGTAAATAGTACCTCATCTCAGAAATATAGACAAATAGAATGATCTATTATTAAACGTCGTACAAATGGCAACAAAGATGAGGACAATAGTCCGAATAATGTAAATACTGTAAATAGTACCTCATCTCAGAAATATAGACAAATAGAATGATCTATTATTAAACGTCGTACAAATGGCAACAAAGATGAGGACAATAGTCCGAATAATGTAAATACTGTAAATAATAATTTTTCATCTCAGAAATGTAGACAAATAGAATGATCTATTATTAAACGTCGTACAAATGGCAACAAAGATGAGGACAATAGTCCGAATAATGTAAATACTGTAAATACTACTTCATCTCAGAAATATAGACAAATAGAATGATCTATTATTAAACGTCGTACAAATGGCAACAAAGATGAAGACAATAGTCAGAATAATGTAAATACTGTAAATACTACCTCATCTCAGAAATATAGACAAATAGAATGGTCTGTTATTAAACGTCGTACAAAAAGCAACAAAGATGAGGACAATAGTCCGAATAATGTAAATACTGCAAATACTACCTCATCTCAGAAATATAGACAAATAGAATGATCTATTATTAAACGTCGTACAAATGGCAACAAAGATGAGGACAATAGTCCGAATAATGTAAATACTGTAAATACTACCACATTTATAATATATATAGATAAATAGAATGATCTATTATTAAACGTCGTACAAATGGCAACAAAGATGAGGACAATAGTCCGAATAATGTAAATACTGTAAATACTACTTCATCTCAGAAATATAGACAAATAGAATGATCTATTATTAAACGTCGTACAAATGGCAACAAAGATGAAGACAATAGTCAGAATAATGTAAATACTGTAAATACTACCTCATCTCAGAAATATAGACAAATAGAATGGTCTGTTATTAAACGTCGTACAAATGGCAACAAAGATGAGGACAATAGTCCGAATAATGTAAATACTGTAGATACTACCTCATCTCAGAAATATAGACAAATAGAATGATCTATTATTAAACGTCGTACAAATGGCAACAAAGATGAGGACAATAGTCCGAATAATGTAAATACTGTAAATACTACCACATTTATAATATATAGATAAATAGAATGATCTATTATTAAACGTCGTACAAATGGTAACAACAAAGATGAGGACAATAGTCCGAATAATGTAAATACTGTAAATACTACCTCATCTCAGAAATGTAGACAAATAGAATGATCTAATATTAAACGTCGTACAAATGGCAACAAAGATGAGGACAATAGTCAGAATAATGTAAATACTGTAAATACTACCTCATCTCAGAAATGTAGACAAATAGAATGATCTAATATTAAACGTCGTACAAATGGCAACAAAGATGCGGACAATAGTCCGAATAATGTAAATACTGTAAATACTACCTCATCTCAGAAATGTAGACAAATAGAATGATCTATTATTAAACGTCGTACAAATGGCAACAAAGATGAGGACAATAGTCCGAATAATGTAAATACTGTAAATACTACCTCATCTCAGAAATATAGACAAACAGAATGATCTAATATTAAACGTCGTACAAATGGCAACAAAGATGAGGACAATAGTCCGAATAATGTAAATACTGTAAATACTACCACATTTATAATATATAGATAAATAGAATGATCTATTATTAAACGTCGTACAAATGGCAACAAAGATGAGGACAATAGTCCGAATAATGTAAATACTGTAAATACTACCTCATCTCAGAAATGTAGACAAATAGAATGATCTAATATTAAACGTCGTACAAATGGCAACAAACTTGAGGACAATAGTCCGAATAATGTAAATACTGTAAATACTACCTCATCTCAGAAATGTAGACAAATAGAATGATCTAATATTAAACGTCGTACAAATGGCAACAAACTTGAGGACAATAGTCCGAATAATGTAAATACTGTAAATACTACCTCATCTCAGAAATGTAGACAAATAGAATGATCTATTATTCAACGTCGTACAAATGGCAACAAAGATGAGGACAATAGTCAGAATAATGTAAATACTGTAAATACTATCATCTCAGAAATATAGACAAACAGAATGATCTAATATTAAACGTCGTACAAATGGCAACAAAGATGAGGACAATAGTCCGAATAATGTAAATACTGTAAATTCTACCACATATATAATATATAGATAAATAGAATGATCTATTATTAAACGTCGTACAAATGGCAACAAAGATGAGGACAATAGTCCGAATAATGTAAATACTGTAAATAGTACCTCATCTCAGAAATATAGACAAATAGAATGATCTATTATTAAACGTCGTACAAATGGCAACAAAGATGAGGACAATAGTCCGAATAATGTAAATACTGTAAATACTACCTCATCTCAGAAATATAGACAAATAGAATGATCTATTATTAAACGTCGTACAAATGGCAACAAAGATGAGTACAATAGTCCGAATAATGTAAATACTGTAAATAATACCTCATCTCAGAAATGTAGACAAATAGAATGATCTATTATTAAACGTCGTACAAATGGCAACAAAGATGAGGACAATAGTCCGAATAATGTAAATACTGTAAATACTACCTCATCTCAGAAATATAGACAAATAGAATGATCTATTATTAAACGTCGTACAAATGGCAACAAAGATGAAGACAATAGTCAGAATAATGTAAATACTGTAAATACTACCTCATCTCAGAAATATAGACAAATAGAATGGTCTGTTATTAAACGTCGTACAAATGGCAACAAAGATGAGGACAATAGTCCGAATAATGTAAATACTGTAAATACTACCTCATCTCAGAAATATAGACAAATAGAATGATCTATTATTAAACGTCGTACAAATGGCAACAAAGATGAGGACAATAGTCCGAATAATGTAAATACTGTAAATACTACCACATTTATAATATATAGATAAATAGAATGATCTATTATTAAACGTCGTACAAATGGCAACAAAGATGAGGACAATAGTCCGAATAATGTAAATACTGTAAATACTACCTCATCTCAGAAATGTAGACAAATAGAATGATCTAATATTAAACGTCGTACAAATGGCAACAAACTTGAGGACAATAGTCCGAATAATGTAAATACTGTAAATACTACCTCATCTCAGAAATGTAGACAAATAGAATGATCTAATATTAAACGTCGTACAAATGGCAACAAACTTGAGGACAATAGTCCGAATAATGTAAATACTGTAAATACTACCTCATCTCAGAAATGTAGACAGATAGATCGATCTATTATTAAACGTCGTACAAATGGCAACAAAGATGAGGACAATAGTCCGAATAATGTAAATACTGTAAATACTACCTCATCTCAGAAATGTAGACAAATAGAATGATCTAATATTAAACGTCGTACAAATGGCAACAAAGATGAGGACAATAGTCCGAATAATGTAAATACTGTAAATACTACTTCATCTCAGAAATATAGACAAATAGAATGATCTATTATCAAACGTCGTACAAATGGCAACAAAGATGAAGACAATAGTCAGAATAATGTAAATACTGTAAATACCACTCTCATCTCAGAAATATAGACAAATAGAATGGTCTGTTATTAAACGTCGTACAAATGGCAACAAAGATGAGGACAATAGTCCGAATAATGTAAATACTGTAGATACTACCTCATCTCAGAAATATAGACAAATAGAATGATCTATTATTAAACGTCGTACAAATGGCAACAAAGATGAGGACAATAGTCCGAATAATGTAAATACTGTAAATACTACCACATTTATAATATATAGATAAATAGAATGATCTATTATTAAACGTCGTACAAATGGCACAAAGATGAGGACAATAGTCCGAATAATGTAAATACCGTAAATACTACCTCATCTCAGAGAAATGTAGACAAATAGAATGATCTAATATTAAACGTCGTACAAATGGCAACAAACTTGAGGACAATAGTCCGAATAATGTAAATACTGTAAATACTACCTCATCTCAGAAATGTAGACAAATAGAATGATCTAATATTAAACGTCGTACAAATGGCAACAAACTTGAGGACAATAGTCCGAATAATGTAAATACTGTAAATACTACCTCATCTCAGAAATGTAGACAAATAGAATGATCTATTATTAAACGTCGTACAAATGGCAACAAAGATGAGGACAATAGTCCGAATAATGTAAATACTGTAAATACTACCTCATCTCAGAAATATAGACAAACAGAATGATCTAATATTAAACGTCGTACAAA
Organism: Ascarosepion bandense; assembly: GCA_037127315.1. Classification (NCBI taxonomy): domain Eukaryota; kingdom Metazoa; phylum Mollusca; class Cephalopoda; order Sepiida; family Sepiidae; genus Ascarosepion; species Ascarosepion bandense. Next base: position 2,615,845 of record JBBBDQ010001220.1, on the reverse strand, counting down.
TGGCAACAAAGATGAGGACAATAGTCCGAATAATGTAAATACTGTAAATTCTACCACATATATAATATATAGATAAATAGAATGATCTATTATTAAACGTCGTACAAATGGCAACAAAGATGAGGACAATAGCTTGAATAATGTAAATACTGTAAATAGTACCTCATCTCAGAAATATAGACAAATAGAATGATCTATTATTAAACGTCGTACAAATGGCAACAAAGATGAGGACAATAGTCCGAATAATGTAAATACTGTAAATACTACCTCATCTCAGAAATATAGACAAATAGAATGATCTATTATTAAACGTCGTACAAATGGCAACAAAGATGAGGACAATAGTCCGAATAATGTAAATACTGTAAATAATACCTCATCTCAGAAATGTAGACAAATAGAATGATCTATTATTAAACGTCGTACAAATGGCAACAAAGATGAGGACAATAGTCCGAATAATGTAAATACTGTAAATACTACCTCATCTCAGAAATATAGACAAATAGAATGATCTATTATTAAACGTCGTACAAATGGCAACAAAGATGAAGACAATAGTCAGAATAATGTAAATACTGTAAATACTACCTCATCTCAGAAATATAGACAAATAGAATGATCTAATATTAAACGTCGTACAAATGGCAACAAAGATGAGGACAATAGTCCGAATAATGTAAATACTGTAAATTCTACCACATATATAATATATAGGTAAATAGAATGATCTATTATTAAACGTCGTACAAGTCATAACAAAGATGAGGACAATAGTCCGAATAATGTAAATACTGTAAATAGTACCTCATCTCAGAAATATAGACAAATAGAATGATCTATTATTAAACGTCGTACAAATGGCAACAAAGATGAGGACAATAGTCCGAATAATGTAAATACTGTAAATAGTACCTCATCTCAGAAATATAGACAAATAGAATGATCTATTATTAAACGTCGTACAAATGGCAACAAAGATGAGGACAATAGTCCGAATAATGTAAATACTGTAAATAATACCTCATCTCAGAAATGTAGACAAATAGAATGATCTATTATTAAACGTCGTACAAATGGCAACAAAGATGAGGGACAATAGTCCGAATAATGTAAATACTGTAAATACTACCTCATCTCAGAAATATAGACAAATAGAATGATCTATTATTAAACGTCGTACAAATGGCAACAAAGATGAGGACAATAGTCCGAATAATGTAAATACTGTAAATACTACCACATTTATAATATATAGATAAATAGAATGATCTATTATTAAACGTCGTACAAATGGCAACAAAGATGAGGACAATAGTCCGAATAATGTAAATACTGTAAATACTACCTCATCTCAGAAATGTAGACAAATAGAATGATCTAATATTAAACGTCGTACAAATGGCAACAAAGATGAGGACAATAGTCCGAATAATGTAAATACTGTAAATACTACTTCATCTCAGAAATATAGACAAATAGAATGATCTATTATCAAACGTCGTACAAATGGCAACAAAGATGAAGACAATAGTCAGAATAATGTAAATACTGTAAATACTACCTCATCTCAGAAATATAGACAAATAGAATGGTCTGTTATTAAACGTCGTACAAATGGCAACAAAGATGAGGACAATAGTCCGAATAATGTAAATACTGTAGATACTACCTCATCTCAGAAATATAGACAAATAGAATGATCTATTATTAAACGTCGTACAAATGGCAACAAAGATGAGGACAATAGTCCGAATAATGTAAATACTGTAAATACTACCACATTTATAATATATAGATAAATAGAATGATCTATTATTAAACGTCGTACAAATGGCAACAAAGATGAGGACAATAGTCCGAATAATGTAAATACTGTAAATACTACCTCATCTCAGAAATGTAGACAAATAGAATGATCTAATATTAAACGTCGTACAAATGGCAACAAACTTGAGGACAATAGTCCGAATAATGTAAATACTGTAAATACTACCTCATCTCAGAAATGTAGACAAATAGAATGATCTAATATTAAACGTCGTACAAATGGCAACAAACTTGAGGACAATAGTCCGAATAATGTAAATACTGTAAATACTACCTCATCTCAGAAATGTAGACAAATAGAATGATCTATTATTAAACGTCGTACAAATGGCAACAAAGATGAGGACAATAGTCCGAATAATGTAAATACTGTAAATACTACCTCATCTCAGAAATATAGACAAACAGAATGATCTAATATTAAACGTCGTACAAATGGCAACAAAGATGAGGACAATAGTCCGAATAATGTAAATACTGTAAATTCTACCACATATATAATATATAGATAAATAGAATGATCTATTATTAAACGTCGTACAAATGGCAACAAAGATGAGGACAATAGTCCGAATAATGTAAATACTGTAAATAGTACCTCATCTCAGAAATATAGACAAATAGAATGATCTATTATTAAACGTCGTACAAATGGCAACAAAGATGAGGACAATAGTCCGAATAATGTAAATACTGTAAATACTACCTCATCTCAGAAATATAGACAAATAGAATGATCTATTATTAAACGTCGTACAAATGGCAACAAAGATGAGGACAATAGTCCGAATAATGTAAATACTGTAAATAATACCTCATCTCAGAAATGTAGACAAATAGAATGATCTATTATTAAACGTCGTACAAATGGCAACAAAGATGAGGACAATAGTCCGAATAATGTAAATACTGTAAATACTACCTCATCTCAGAAATATAGACAAATAGAATGATCTATTATTAAACGTCGTACAAATGGCAACAAAGATGAAGACAATAGTCAGAATAATGTAAATACTGTAAATACTACCTCATCTCAGAAATATAGACAAATAGAATGGTCTGTTATTAAACGTCGTACAAATGGCAACAAAGATGAGGACAATAGTCCGAATAATGTAAATACTGTAAATACTACCTCATCTCAGAAATATAGACAAATAGAATGATCTATTATTAAACGTCGTACAAATGGCAACAAAGATGAGGACAATAGTCCGAATAATGTAAATACTGTAAATACTACCACATTTATAATATATAGATAAATAGAATGATCTATTATTAAACGTCGTACAAATGGCAACAAAGATGAGGACAATAGTCCGAATAATGTAAATACTGTAAATACTACCTCATCTCAGAAATGTAGACAAATAGAATGATCTAATATTAAACGTCGTACAAATGGCAACAAACTTGAGGACAATAGTCCGAATAATGTAAATACTGTAAATACTACCTCATCTCAGAAATGTAGACAAATAGAATGATCTAATATTAAACGTCGTACAAATGGCAACAAACTTGAGGACAATAGTCCGAATAATGTAAATACTGTAAATACTACCTCATCTCAGAAATGTAGACAGATAGAATGATCTATTATTAAACGTCGTACAAATGGCAACAAAGATGAGGACAATAGTCCGAATAATGTAAATACTGTAAATACTACCTCATCTCAGAAATATAGACAAACAGAATGATCTAATATTAAATGTCGTACAAATGGCAACAAAGATGAGGACAATAGTCCGAATAATGTAAATACTGTAAATTCTACCACATATATAATATATAGGTAAATAGAATGATCTATTATTAAACGTCGTACAAATGGCAACAAAGATGAGGACAATAGTCCGAATAATGTAAATACTGTAAATAGTACCTCATCTCAGAAATATAGACAAATAGAATGATCTATTATTAAACGTCGTACAAATGGCAACAAAGATGAGGACAATAGTCCGAATAATGTAAATACTGTAAATAGTACCTCATCTCAGAAATATAGACAAATAGAATGATCTATTATTAAACGTCGTACAAATGGCAACAAAGATGAGGACAATAGTCCGAATAATGTAAATACTGTAAATAATACCTCATCTCAGAAATGTAGACAAATAGAATGATCTATTATTAAACGTCGTACAAATGGCAACAAAGATGAGGACAATAGTCCGAATAATGTAAATACTGTAAATACTACCTCATCTCAGAAATATAGACAAATAGAATGATCTATTATTAAACGTCGTACAAATGACAACAAAGATGAAGACAATAGTCAGAATAATGTAAATACTGTAAATACTACCTCATCTCAGAAATATAGACAAATAGAATGGTCTGTTATTAAACGTCGTACAAATGGCAACAAAGATGAGGACAATAGTCCGAATAATGTAAATACTGTAAATACTACCTCATCTCAGAAATATAGACAAATAGAATGATCTATTATTAAACGTCGTACAAATGGCAAGAAAGATGAGGACAATAGTCAGAATAATGTAAATAGTGTAAATACTACCTCATCTCAGAAATATAGACAAATAGAATGATCTGTTATTAAACGTCGTATAAATGGCAACAAAGATGAAGACAATAGTCAGAATAATGTAAATACTGTAAATACTACCTCATCTCAGAAATATAGACAAATAGAATGATCTGTTATTAAACGTCGTACAAATGGCAACAAAGATGAAGACAATAGTCAGAATAATGTAAATACTGTAAATACTACCTCATCTCAGAAATATAGTCAAATAGAATGATCTGTTATTAAACGTCATACAAATGTCAACAAAGATGAGGACATTGATCCGAACAATGTAAATACTGTAAATGCTACCTTATCTCAGAAATATAGACAACCTCCTTATTGATAGTTTATTGGTGATAGCTTTGATGTCATTATAGTGGACCACGAGGCAATACTCTGATGAGGATAATCACCTACTCCTCGCATTCTTGAAGAGATGGAAGAGTAGTGCCCTTAGTCAGGCTATATTTCCCGCCATACCCATTATTGCTCCGTTTGTAGAATATTTCGTTCGCCTACGATGATATGAAATTGCAGGACTCGTGATCCTGCTCTTAATACATCATCACTAAAAGGCTTCATTTGAAATTCACTAAATATTACTATAAATGATAGACTTTTCAGTAAGAACCGGAGATCAGTCAGTTAAGTGTCATATGTGATACACGCCTGGGCGATCTGACTGGGTTGAGAATTTTCCCACACTAGGTTGTCATTATTTCTGTGGTAGAATGATTGCCAACAAAGGCTATAGAACTGAATCTACCCTGCTATTTAACACATAGTTATAGAGAGAAATGACGAATTCCTACATTTCCCATGGCTATTTGCACCTAAGTGAAAGTAACGAATTTAACTGGGATTCGAACCCTGTTTCTCCGGTTACTCGTTCCTAGCCGATATGCACTGCACCAGAAACGCGCATCCTAGACCTGAAGATACTGCAGCCATAACTCTGATAAAAACAATGTAGATGCAAGTCAGACGACTTGCATTCTTTAATAACATCAAGTTTCATGACAGATTTACAGAATTTTATATCTCTTCCGTTTGTATTTTTTTTTTAGTTTTGTTTAACGGCATAACAACCTCTGTGGGTTATTTAATGTCAAAAAGGTGGGGGTCTTAATGTATTTTCTTTTACCTGTTCAGTTATAGTAAGAAGGTTGATTGATTTAGATTTTAATTCATTTTTTTGTTTTTATTAAATTTTATTTTAGAAAACTGAAACTTTTAGTTTTGTATTTAAAAATGTTTTATTGAGAAATTTTTTTCCTTCGAATATGTATTATGTTAATAATTTTTTCTTCAAAAATGATTTGATGGTAAAATTGTTCCTTCAAAAATGTATATTTTTCTATAAAAGTCTATTTTTATGTATATATTTCTATAAAAAGTATTTTTTATACTTTTATAGTGTTTTGACCCCAGTTTGGGGGTTAACTATTTGCCCATAGCTGGGACCCTAACAGGTAGTAACACTCCAGATTAGGGTAGGCCTGGGAACAACAACAATTGAGAGGTAGTTCCATGCTCCTCACAACCTTTCAACCAGAGACCTTGGTGCTGGATGCATTTTACGCTCATCGTTTGCATTGAATCATTGTGGAAGTTAGGTTAGATAAACCTTGTAGCAGTTTACGTTACTCGTGCATATTATTTTATGTTATTCCAATCATTTCACCCCAGGAAAGGTAATAAACGCCAGTAAGACGAAAGGGGGTTACCTAAAGAGAAAGAAAGATAAATCAGAAATAAAAAAAAGACGGAAGATAACGACTGACATTGCATTTAAACTGTTGAAGATCGTAGCAGACAAGAAACCTGGAATCAGTAAGAGGGCTAAACAAGCGAGAAATACGGATGAAACTATTGGCTACAACTAATAATTTCAAAATATAATTATGAGATATAACTTCCAATCTAGTACGCTTAAATTCGTGAATTTAATTGCTTGATTTTTTTTTAGATTGTAAGAATTCTTTTTTTCTTTATCGTATCACCCCGAGCAAGGCGGTAACGCCACTGGTGTGAAGGGAGCTACATAAGAATACAAAGATTAGATTGGAGAAGAGAGTGAAGAGAAAGACGAACCAGTTAGAAAGAAGCAAGAGAAAGATGGAAATAAAGGTGTGATGACATTTGCAAAGGGAAAGGGAAGTATATACAGGTTGGTGTAGAAAGAACTAGAGTCAAGTGGTTAAGAGATTAGTATTGACATTGCATTTAAATTCTTGGAGGTTGTAGCCGTCAGGAAAGCAAGAATGTGGAAGCGAGTTCCACAAGCAGGAAGTACGAGAATAGAAGCCGCAGGAGTAGAATTGTCGTCTGCATTTGGTTGATCTAACTGTGAATGGGTGAGACCCAGTTGCCAATCTGGTTGCACGAGTAAACACCTGTTGCAGAGGCACAAGTGACTTAAGTTCGTTTGAGGAGAAACCATGAAAGTATTTATAGAACAGACAAAGGGAAGCCACATCCCGTCGGTGGGGAAGTGGCTGGAGTAGAACCGCCAAGTCGGTAACTATCACATAACTGATTCTCGTTTGGATCTTGGCAAGAACATTGAGATAAGCAGCAGGGGCGTCTGATCATATAAGACAGTAGTACTCCATGCACGGATGAATGGTTGATTTGGATTTTTGACGAGAATAATGATTTAGTGATACAAGCTCCACTAATTAACCATAGTTAGGGGGAGTGTTGGATTCATAACTTTAATACGGTTATTTGCGCTCAAGTCAAAATAACGAACAAGTGGAATTGGAATGTAGCTTTTCAAATTCGAATTCTGTGCTGTCTTTCATGACACCTCCTGCACAACCACATTTATTATTATTCACAAGTAATCATCCATAAAGGCACTGACCAAGGTCGACGTTGCTTAATTTAGGTGATCGTACAAAAATCGGTATTAATTTGTGAAGTCGAGGAGCCAAAGTAGAAACCTTATCAGAAGAATATATATAGTTGATTTTCTAAGCTCCGCTTAGATGTGGCACAAGTCCGAAAATATGGGACACTCAGTGAGGATCGAACTCACTACTTAGTTCTAACAGGTTCTAGCGAGACAAGCTTGCTAACCATTACTCCACGCCGAGTTCCCTACAGAAAATATGTATAGATGAGACAAAGTGTAGCTATGTGACACGATCAAGGAAGGGACTAAAACTAAGATGGCAGGGCCCACAACATGGCTGATGCTTCTGTGGATTTTGTCAAACACTTTTAAAATCATGATAACAAATGGAGAATATTTATAAATACTTTAATGCATATATTTTTGAACCTTTGTAAGAGAACTGACACCGGAAAAATTTAATATTTTAATTACCATATTGGAAGTCTTTAAGTGTCTCGAGAATCCGACGTCTTTGCGCATGTGCATTCACAATTATATTCTAAACTGTGTCTCACGCTCGACGAATTATGGCTGGCGTCGAATCAGAGTCAGTTTGTTTGTGTAAAAATGCTGAGCTTCAATTTCTGTGAAAACCGTCTCCACCTGCCAAATAAAAGAGTAGAGTCATTTGTATAACAACTTGAAGTAGATCGGCTGTTTTTATTTTTTCTTTTCATGCCAGATGGGCGAGAATCCAAGTTTGACTGCAGGAGGAGGGCAGTGTTGAAAGTAAAAGGTAAGCAAAAGCAATCTGGCAAAGAGAAAAACAAAAAAAAAAATAACGGAAAGAAAAACAATAAATAGATTAAATAAATCACGAATAACCTTCCCCCACCTTGTCGCAGTTTTAAAGCTCTGCTTGTTCTCCATTTTTAAATTACCACATATCCTCACGTATAAATCGAGTTTTTAGGACAAACACCACAGGCAGAATATTCGATGTCGACCTATATAGAAGCAATTCCAACATCTGTTTCCAGTGGGAAAGGTAAGCAGTAACTTTCATCCTCAGGTATGAAAAGTATTCACAAATTACAAATAGTAAACGACTGAGATATACTATATGAAGTAATTTGTAATAAAAAATGTTTTACTGCACTTTCAGTTGATATAGTTAACTGAATTACAGCGGGATATTTTAGCATAAAACATTCCTTCAGTAGGAAATCTAAAAGCTAACAAGATATTACATCTTGGACAATAATATTGTTTAATTAAATAGAAACGTTAATATTAAACTATTCAGCAGATATACAAAGATACAAAGATACAAAGGGGCGTAAGAAAAAGATGTGGATTTTCACTGGATATATTTAACTTTTACAGCGAGAATATTTTGAGGACCCTAGATGTTATACCAGGCTTTGTCATCGGAGGTCACAATTTGAACAACATAAGATACGCAGACGACACAGTGTTGATTGCAGACACGGAAATGAAACTACAAGATTTCCTATATAAGGTAGCTGAAAAGAGCGACAAGAAAGGACAACAAATAAACTTCAAGAAAACCGAATGCATGGTCATCAGAAAAAAGAGCAACCAAAAATGCCAAATACAGGTGGGGGATGTTAAAATCAAGCAGGTACAAACATTTAAATATCTGGGAAGTGTTCTAACAGAAGATGGAAAGTGCGACACAGAAATCCAAAGGCAAATTGGCATGGTGAACGATGCATTCCAGAAGCTGAGTAAAGTATTAAGACACAGGAAACTTTCACTAGAAACACAGAAAAGAGTACTAGACTGCCATGTGATGTCAGTTCTTCAATATGGCAGTGAATGTTGGACAATATCAACAAAGATGAAAGAAAACTTGAAGCAGATGAAATGTGGTTCTACAGTAGGATGCTGCGGATATCGTGGACCGAGCATCTGTGCAATGACGAGGTGTTGGAAAGAATAGAAACGAAAAGGAAATTAATATTGAGCATCAGGAAGAGGTTCCTAGGACATGCAATGAGGAAGGGGGGCTTGGAGAATCTGAGACTAACAGGCCAGATACAGGGGAAAAGAGACAGGAGAAAAGAGCAGATAACATATTTGAAGGGCCTGATCAGGTGGATGACAGAACAGGGGCTATGAGATGTTACAGTAGAAAGCGTTCTAGGAGCTACCAGGGATAGGGAGACGTGGAAGGCCATGATCGCCTACGTTCCGAAGGAACAAGGCACATGAATGAAGAATATTAAACTGGAATCTAGAATGAAACGACCCGAATAAGTACTGTTCCTAATGAAACCGATTAAAGAATGAAAAGCTTGCATAGTCTATTAACAGTAAGAATGTAATATTCCATCAGATTAACACCAAATTCTATGCTCTTTTTTCAACAAGGCAAAAATAGATACAGCTAAGAAAATATAATTAATTAAACTTGTCGCTTTTATTCATTGCTTCTTCTTATATTACACGCTCTGTCTATATACTAAACAATCATTTGAATTAACGCATCACTCAATAAATCCCGGGCCTGATATATATATGGCACCACGAATAAAAAGTCTATATGATTTTTATGAAGTACTAACCTTCAAATGGCACATGACAAAAGTTGAGCCAATCGGATTATGAGTTTACAAATTATAGTTATTTAAGTGAAGCTACAATTGCAAATTTTCAAAACAATGGAAAAAATCTGAATTTTGTGTGTTGATAAAACATTGCTTTCTGAGAGAAAAATACTGTTCAAGCAAAGCAATGACTTGATAAATGCTATTCGAACTCTGCTCCGTCGAAAACAACGGTTAAGAGATGGTATACTGACTTCAAAGGCGGTCGTACAGACACAAATGATGCTGAACGCTCAGGTCACCCAAAATCGGCAGTTGTCCCGGAAAAGACCAAAAAATCCAATCATAAATTGAAGTTGCGTGAGATAGCAGAGGAGTTGAATATATCAGGAGGTAGTGTATTCACCATTTTGCATGAACATTTGTCAACGAGAAAGTTGTGTTCAAAGTGAGTGCTGAGTTTGGTCAGAGTCGATCAAAACCAACAACGCGTTGATGGCCCAGAGCGTTGTTTACAACTGTTTCAACGCGACAAGTAAGAGTTTTTGCGTAAATATGTGACAATAGATGAACTATGGATCCACAACTTTACTCAAGAGTCAAATAAGCAGTCAGATGAGTGGACAGCAGCAGGAGAAAGCCATCCAAAATGACCAAAGACGCACATATCAGAAGGGAAGCTTTTGACCGCCGTATTTTAGGATGCACAAGGTATTTTGTTCATCGATTACATTGAGAAAGGAAGAACCACTAATAGCGAATATTATATAGCATTATAGTTGCGTTTGAAGGAATAGATCGCCAAGAACAGCCACAAATAAAGAAGAAAAAGTAATCTTTGACCAAGACAACGCACCATGTCATAATTCGATCGCAACAATGGCAACACTACATGAATTGCACTTTGAATTGCTTTCGCAACCACCCTCTTCTCCAAATCTGACACCCAGCGAGAACTGGCTGTTTGCAGACCTCAAAAAATACTCTAGGGGAAGAGGTTTGACTCGAATGAAGAGGTGATATCAGAAACTGAAGCGTATTTTGAAGCCAAAGATAAATCGTTCTCCAAAAAAGCATCGAATTGTTAAAGAAGCTTTGAAATCAATGTACCACACTAGAAGGAGACTATGTTGATGAATAAAGTCGAATTTCCCATCAAAATTGTTATTAGGACTGGGATTTGTTGAGTGATGTGTTATTTCTTGATATGTTTTTGTATTTGTGATGGAATTGCCCAGCTTTCTTTGTCTTGTAGGAAAATAACGATGATGTAGCAGCATTTCGAATGCATTTTTCGATCATTTACAAGTTTTTAGGTTCTAAAACATAGTTTTTGTCATTTCTACACACCTTTAAAATTCTTTGTCAAATATACTTAACCGAATGACACTCTGATTTAACATTCTGAGCCGGTATCCCTTACACCACCCGCACATCCAAGCTTACAACACCTGGTATTCCCAGGCGGACACCCATTTAGGCATTGTTTAATTTTAACGTGATACTTTATCAAATGATTCATCGAATGTTGACAATACATTTCAGAACTGCATACAACAGGGGTCGGCAAATCATTCGACCCCGCTGGCCGGATCGTGTTATAATGACAGGTCGCGGGCCGGAAGAAGGCCATTAATGAAACATTAAGGAAAATGACACATGCAGACCCTTGTCAACCTAAATATTTAAAATCATAATGAAAATAAACATCGAGAAATCAGAAAAACAAAAGAAAATCTAAAATGAAAAAACATCTAACAAAAATTACATTTCCTCAAAGAACGTCAAAATACTTCAAAGTGAAAAAAAATCAACCGAAGTGAAATGGATGAAATTATGACATGTTATTGACGTGTTATTGAAAATTATACCAAAAACGAGCCACACACACACATCAAACAAAAACGAAACACATATACCCATCCATACGAGTACAGATAGTTGCAAACATACACTTACGTATGATAAGAACATAAACCATTGAAAGATTCTAACATCTTACATAGGGTAGGTTGCTGGGGTAAGCGATGAAGGGTTGCTGTTGGAGGAATGAAGTAGAAAGCCGACTGACACAACATTATCCCTTTGAAGGTGCTCCGCCTCATGTCTGTCGCCGGTCGATTGGTCGGTCGGTCAGATCGGCTCTCAGTTTTTGTTTTATGTATATTTTTTATTTTTTTACGCAGAAATGGAGGTGATTGGGCTTTGATCGATTTTTTTTACGGTCATAGTATTCAAATTCGGTTGGGTGGATCAGAGGAAGATAACAGCAGGTCTGTTGTTGAATTCGAAATCCCCGTCTCTCATGTTAAAAATAGAGTCATTGGTAATCAGGCTCGCGGCCCGATCAAAATGCCTTCACAGGCTGAATTCGGCCCGCGGGCCGTAGGTTGCCGACTCTTGGTATACAATCTTAGAAAAGCCATAGAACGTATTATGTGAAGCCAAGGAATCTTTTTCTTTTTTCACAGTCATATTCACCTTTTACAATGTCCGAGAGCAAGTTGACTTTTGGCGTTATAGATGAAAATGGATATGTGCAGAAGATAACGATTAAAAATTTATTTAAATAGTTTAAGATTGTAGTGATCGTGGAAGAATCATGTTCAACCAGGCAGTGGTGTTGGGAAGAAGCCGCTCGAAATTCTGACTCTATTACTGTAACTTCAAAGACTGTGTTGGGTTGTGAAAGGAATTTATCTATGCATCAATACATCGACTTGAAGCACAAGGTTGCAGAGAGGAAGCCGTTAGTTAACGCTCTTCATCCTAATCCTAGGAAATCCGATTCACGATCCCGTTGTTCCCCCTAGAATTTGTCCCCCTACATTCAACCCGAATATTTCACAGAAGACCTAATAACACACGCACTTTCACAGAGGACGTAATACTACACACATTTTTACAGGGGACCTAATATCATTCATTTTCACAGAAGACCTAATAACACACGCACTTTCACAGAGGACGTAATACTACACACATTTTTACAGGGGACCTAATATCATTCATTTTCACAGAAGACCTAATAACACACGCACTTTCACAGAGGACGTAATACTACACACATTTTTACAGGGGACCTAATATCATTCATTTTCACAGAAGACCTAATAACACACGCACTTTCACAGAGGACGTAATACTACACACATTTTTACAGGGGACCTAATATCATTCATTTTCACAGAAGACCTAATAACACACGCACTTTCACAGAGGACGTAATACTACACACATTTTTACAGGGGACCTAATATCATTCATTTTCACAGAAGACCTAATAACACACGCACTTTCACAGAGGACGTAATACTACACACATTTTTACAGGGGACCTAATATCATTCATTTTCACAGAAGACCTAATAACACACGCACTTTCACAGAGGACGTAATACTACACACATTTTTACAGGGGACCTAATATCATTCATTTTCACAGAAGACCTAATAACACACGCACTTTCACAGAGGACGTAATACTACACACATTTTTACAGGGGACCTAATATCATTCATTTTCACAGAAGACCTAATAACACACGCACTTTCACAGAGGACGTAATACTACACACATTTTTACAGGGGACCTAATATCATTCATTTTCACAGAAGACCTAATAACACACTCGTTTTCACAGACGACCCAATAACACTCATTTTTACAGGGGACCTAATAACACACTCATTTTCACAGACGACCTAATAACACACTCATTTTTACAGGGGACCTAATAGCACTCATTTTCGCAGGGGACCTAATAACACACATTTTCATAGAGGACCTAATAACACTCATTTTTACAGGGGTCCTAATAATACACTAATTTCTACAAAGGAACTAATAACACACTCATTTCTAAGTAGTTAAAAGTGAACAATGGTATGAAAGGGAAGGGGATGAAGTCATATAATCAAATAAAAAGGATAAACGAAATTACAGAGCAGAGTTTTCGGAAATAGTTGGATGATCTATCGAGTCAATATCATGGTTTTTAAAGGGATCACTAATGATGGCGGCGTTATGCCTGCAGTCATCTTCCCACAGACCCTGAGAATCAACACGGACGCCAATATCAAGTGCCTTGAGGATGTAGTGTTGCCCCAGGTCAAGAAAGTGGCTGCTGGAATAACCTATGTCTAATAACAGGAATCTGCAATATGCCACACAAGCAGGAGAACCCAGTCATGGCACTCAGCCAATTTCGATGACAACATCACCCTCTTACATATGGCCACCTAACTCCTCAGATTGCAACCCCCTTGAGTATTTAGTGTGAGGGGCGCAGTTGAACGAGAAACTAACAAACCTTCTTGCAACATCAAATTAAACAAGGAGACAGCTCAAAAGAATTGCAAGAGATTCTGAAGTCGTTTGGAGGCCGAGGTTGAAGTCAATGGTGATTTTATTGAATAAATTTTCTCTTTTGTATTTCAAGGTATTTTTGTGTAATTTTGGTAAATATATATGTTAAAATGAGATTTTATTTTTATTTTTGCGTCATTTCGACGACAGGTTATCTATCCTAATCTGTATATATATATGAAATGTGCCAATGAAATTAAAAGATTTGAAATTAGCTAAACGACTAATGCATTTGTTCTAATCACAGGCATTCGATGAAATCAATTATAAATGTCAATCAGAACTTCGTACAAATTAGTTTTTCTTAAGACAGCTCGTTTGAATAAACATCCATTTATGAATTTCACTGCTAGACCCAAAGGGTCACTGCTCCAGTCAAGATAATCGTTGGTTAAGTGAAGTAGTTTAACTTCTTGTTCTGAGTTCGATATCAGGAAAAGACAGTGAAATCCATATATTCTGTTTTAATGGATAAGCAAAACCAACAACAAATAATGTAAATAACAAAAGAAACTAATATAAGTTGTTTCCCTTATCCTGATAAACAGAGAATGAAGAGTTGATCTCTATAGACTGAATAAAGGAAGAAATTCGAAAATCCTAGAAATTTATGGAATACAAAAAAAAAAAAAAAAAAGCAGAAAATAAAAATACAAAGGGTGGAAGTGATTTGAAAGTTACAACTAAGATAAAAACAACAGTTAACATAAAAGGAAATACTTTTTCCGGGTTGCTTTGAAACTGGTAATGTAAAATTTTAGATTTTAGATTTTCAGATTATAGTCTTCCTTTAATGAGAGATTTTGCTAATAATTTAATTTGTCATTTTTTAAAGTCATTATTAAATTTACAAGTAACTTAGAAGAGATTTTCTGTGATTCTTCTCTTTCTGTCTCAAATTTGATGCACTATAAATATTCATTAAATAAAACTAATTAGAACAGAAATTACTTCTGACATTTTGATAAAAAATCAAATATGAAATAATATTAAAATCTTGCAATGCCTAGTAGCCGTAGAAGAACTATAAATACATATTTCATCAGAATCTAAAATTGTCTTCGTTGAGTCTCTGATAGGACAGATAAAATAAATACAAAAATCAGTAACCAGAAAAGACAGTTCATTACTTTCCAAACCAACCTACGCTTGTTTATTTATTTAATAATGAGTTTCTTTATACTAGAAATGCTGATTATCGTCCTATTTCTGCCATTTTGGGGAAATGAAGGAGACGCAACCTTCTAATCAAAACGACCCTTTCTTCACAATAGACCATTTTCTTTTGCCTTATCATTAGACACTGAAATCTCTTGATTGCCTACGGACGAAAATACGGTTACTAAATGTAAAAAAAAATATGACTGTAAGATTATGAAATCTTAAAAAGGGGTAAAAATAATATATTATAATTCTTAATAAAAAAAGGTAAATTCTTAGAGAGATGTGTGTCTTTTTATTTTGAAACTAGACTAGCAGTATTTTTTGCACTTTTGCGCTATTTAATGTTTGAAACTTTGAAAATGGAAACTTAAACGGATATTTTAAATGTTCATTTTCTATCATATCCACATTTTCAGCTAGTGTCGTTTAATAACTCAGTTTATTTAAATACGAGGATCATTCAATAAATAAGGTGAATTTTCGGTATAAGGACTTCTAAGAGGGTCATTCAATAAATAAGGTGAATTTTTCGGTATAAGGACTTCTAAGAGGGTCATTCAATAAATAAGGTGAATTTTTTTGGTATAAGGGCTTCTACGAGGATCATTCAATAAATAAGGTGAATTTTTCGGTGTAACAACTTCTACGAGGGTCATTCAATAAATAAGGTTAATTTTTCTGTATAAGGACATCTACGAGGGTCATTCAATAAATGAGGTGAATATTTCGGTATAAGGACTTCTACGAGGGTCATTCAATAAATAAGTTGAATTTTCGGGATAAGGATTTCTACGAGGATCTTTCAATGAATAAGGTGAATTTTTAGGTAAAGCACTTCTACGAGAGTCATTCAATAAATAAGGTGAATTTTTCGTAAAGGACATCTACGAGGGTCATTCAATAAATAAGGTGAATTTTTCGGTATAAAGGCTTCTTCGAGGGTCATTCAATAAATAAGGTGAATTTTCGGTATAAGGACTTCTAAGAGGGTCATTCAATAAATAAGGTGAATTTTCGGGATAAGGATTTCTACGAGGATCTTTCAATGAATAAGGTGAATTTTTAGGTAAAGCACTTCTACGAGAGTCATTCAATAAATAAGGTGAATTTTTCGTAAAGGACATCTACGAGGGCCATTCAATAAATGAGGTGAATTTTTCGTAAAGGATATCTACGAGGGTCATTCAATAAATAAGGTGAATTTTTCGTAAAGGATATCTACGAGGGTCATTCAATAAATAAGGTGAATTTTTCGGTATAAAGGCTTCTTCGAGGGTCATTCAATAAATAAGGTGAATTTTCGGTATAAGGACTTCTAAGAGGGTCATTCAATAAATAAGGTGACTTTTTTGGTATAAAGGCTTCTTCGAGGGTCATTCAATAAATAAGGTGAATTTTCGGTATAAGGACTTCTAAGAGGGTCATTCAATAAATAAGGTGAATTTTCGGGAGAAGGACTTCTACGAGGGTCATTCAATAAATAAGGGTTGAAATTTTCGGGATAAGGACTTCTACGAGGATCTTTCAATGAATAAGGTGAATTTTTAGGTAAAGCACTTCTACGAGAGTCATTCAATAAATAAGGTGAATTTTTCGTAAAGGACATCTACGAGGGCCATTCAATAAATGAGGTGAATTTTTCGGTATAAAGGCTTCTTCGAGGTTCATTCAATAAATAAGGTGAATTTTCGGTATAAGGACTTCTAAGAGGGTCATTCAATAAATAATGTGAATTTTTCGGTATAAGGATTTCTAATACAGATAGAAACTTACTTTTTTTTATTTTTCAACGTAGTCTCCCAGCAGTGTCACACACTTTCCCCATCTGTGCACAAGCTTCCGTATTCCCTCAGCGTAAAACTCTTTGGACTGATGTCTCAGCAAATCGGTCACAGCACTTTTGACTTCAACGTCACTTTCAAACTTCGTGCCTCGGTTTTATAATCTAGCATTTCCACAGAATGCTTAATCGACGGATATGAGCATAAATATTCATCCGCATGCAGTCCTATTTCTCTGTGTCATAGCTCATCAGTGCGACTAGACAACCAATTGCTTTTAGCTGAGATTTGACATCAGTCAGTGTTTTTACCCCTAAGCAATCGGCACACGTCAGAAAAAGGCAGGTTTTAGGTTTGTTATATTAACAATGTAAAATATCGACTTCATGGAATGTTGAAATTCGCTCCAGATAATCTTACCCGAATCAACAAGCAGACGGAGTGCATAGTAAACAAAACTTTGTGATAATAACTGCAAAAATAAGAGGAGTCTAATTATATAATGGAGATAAAATTTCTCACCATCTTGTGATCATTTGTCGTAGTAACGCTTATGACTGTTCACTGTCTCTGTCTGATCTTTGGGAGTGACGAACGTGGTGAGTGTCCACTGAGATGAAAGATGTCAGTGCAAGTGACTCTCGCGACTCAGAAGCAGATACATCTTGCTTTTGTTCCTTGAAAACAAGTTAAATGTGATCGGATTGTAGGTAATCTTTTCAGCTTCCAACCAGAAAATTTCCATCGTCTCTACAAAGTCTCTGCGATCTTCAGTTGGATTTAGACCATTTTGAAAGCAAATTTCCGCATACTTTCTCAACTCTGCACTGTTTACACTTACCATAGCTATAAAAAATTCTGGAAGTTTCATTTATCCAAACTTTTTCATTATGATGTGAAATCTACTTGTTTCTATGTTTATAATATCTCAGTTTTATTGTTTTCATTCTATTAAAAGCTTTGCAGATAATTTCTGCTATTATTTAGAGCAATGGTCCCAACTCCGGTGAGGTAATGAGCCCATATTTTGGGGCTAATAGATGTTTGGTTTGGGAAGAAGCAATCAGCTTATAATTTCACACTGTGCCAAATTATTAACGAGATAGCAATTTAAGGAAGACTTCCCCCTGCCCCAATCTCTCGTAAATTATCTTTCTTTCAAGCCTTGTGGTAAAAAATCAAAATTTTTTCACTTTTTAGACACCAGATCATAGAACTGCTATCATAGTCAAAATTTGGTAATTGTTGTCACTAATATAGTTTTCTATATTACGGGTATTTTTCATTGGGGTAATGGATAATAGGGAAGGTGTATTTTGGGGTAATCGCAGCAAAATTTTGGGAACCTATGATTTAGAGGTAAGCATCCTTGCTGTCAAACTTGAGAAAATTGCTTTATATTTGTAATTAAATTCTGAACTAGTTAACGTTTACTTTTTGTTTTCATCGGTCTATCGCAGTAGTAGGTGATACCTCACGAAATCTGTGATAATGACAACTCCCCGTGCTAAACGCACATTGTCTTTTATACATCCGGGCGACTGGATGTCACATGGTACGAGCCACGACACAACGGTACAGAAACGCTTGCCTGTTTAGGTGTGTCTTGGACGTTAACGTTAATTAATACATGTTTATATGCGATACGTGCGTATTTATACCCTTTTCATATGTATTAAAGCAATCGACATTTTTAAATATATGTGTTAGGAATATTTTGGAACAAGGCATATATATATATATATTTCCATTTTTAAACGAGTTATTCCGCTACCCAGATTTCTACCATGAGTGGTGTCTTCAGGCGATTTTTAATATAATTGTACCGAACACTTTTTAATACAAATGTGTACTGGTCTAACCCTATTATGAGCAAAAACTAAGTATTGAACAATTATATATATATATATATATATATATATATATATATGCGTGTGTGTGTGTGTTTGCACATATTTCTACACACAAGTATACATAAAATATGTACAAGTATACATAACAAGGATGTGCATTGTGGTGCAGTGGATATCGACTCGCATCAACAAATCGAGGAGCCAAGTTCGAATTCCAGCTGAATTCATTGCATTCACTTACGCACAAATACCCTTGGGAAAAGTATTAATCCGTCACTTCTCTTCAGTTTTAGCTTAAATAACACGGCAGACTGGGTTCTGTAACCTTGGCTGGCAACCAGTCTACTACAGAAAGTAATGGCAACCTACTGCGGGATAATCTTCTGCCCAGTCAGTCATGTCTCTTTCGAGACATGATCGCTCAAAGCGTGTATCACAAATCGCACTTAACTGACTGAATATACTAGTTGGAAACAGGGTTAGAGCTTTTACTGGGTATAAAGTAAGGGATCAGTTTTCTATTGTTCGGAAGTAATAAGCTAATCACCCACTAATTACTACTTAATAATATAATGCATGTCTTCTCTCTCTAGCTATGTGTTAAATAATAAGACAGATTGTGTACTACAATCTTGGCTGGCAACCAGTCTACCGCAGAAAGCAATGGCAACCTACTGAGGGATAATCTTCTGCCTAGTCAGTCATGTCTCTTTCGAGACATGATCGCTCAGAGCTTGTATCACGTATGGCACTTAACTGACTCATGGTAAACAAGGTTCAACAGTATGTATGTACGTGTATGTGTGTATATATGCTGCTCAGATATGAGTGAACATGTAGATGCATATCTTCCAGGACCTATCCGTGATATCCTCGTTGAAAATATATACATAATAGCATGATCCACATGAAAAAGAAAATGAAAAATAATGGAGCTATTACTAAAAAAAAGAGAAATCTTACTCTTAATAACATCAGTTATGAACACGGTAACAATGTGCTGACCGTGTTCGGAACTTAACATAGAAAAGACTCTATATAAATAAACTTTGCACATGTTTATTTACAAGTAAAACAAAATTAATTCTTGATAATGGCTAAAAGTATAGCCGAAAGCGCTCGGAAGTAGAAAACCTTTGAAGAATTCTTATATAATTTGAGTTCTGAAAAGAAAAAAATTATACGAACACATGAAAATTTATATTAAAAAACTTAATGATAATATCTTTTCTGTTTTCTTTATGAAACTTGTATAAAAATGAGATTGTTGCCTAAATACACAATACATGCACACACACACACACGCACACACATACACACAAACATACACGCATATATATATATATATATATATATATATATATATATATATATATACGAAAAATCTAAAGTGAGCCAAAACCTACCGCGGTTTCACACTACGGATCGTCAGGGAAAAGGCTCCCTGACGATCCGTAGTGTGAAACCGCGGTAGGTTTTGGCTCACTTTAGATTTTTCGTGTGTTTTTGCTCTACTATTGTATTTTAGTACTTTCGTATTGGGCACTTTTTCTTGTTTAGGTTCCGTTTGGTTTTTTTTTCTTTACTGCGGAATCTTGAATGTTTTGTTCTTGTTCCGCTGGTTTCTTTTTTTTCTCCCCATTTATCCGACGACTTAGTACGCCGGATTGTAACGGATTTAGGTTCTGTTTGTTAATGGTTTTTTCGAAAATTTATATTGGCATAAATTTACGGAGTGCATTCTTACAGAGTATAAGTAGTTATTATTATCATTATATATATATATATATATATATATATATATATATATATATATATATATATACGTGTTAAATACAGTGCTTAATATAGTATCAACAGATCTATTATTTACATATATTAATAAATTTGCATCTTGTCCAAAATTGATAGCACGACTCGAAGTTTCATGCGTTACGCAATCATCAGGTGCATATTACAAACTGGCCTTTTAATAGATTTGCCTTTATATTCACTCGATGTTCATGGGGATTAAATCATATAAAGTTAGGAGACTGCTTTATCAAGAGTAACATTTAGAAAGACGAAGATGGCATAAAGATAAAAAATTAAAATTAAAATTTTAAATAAAAAATAATTACATAATAATATGTTTCGAGTATGAATGCAAGAAAATGAAATCTAATTTCGCCCCTTTAATTTCATCTCCCTGCATTTTAATAATTTTTAAATTTTTTTAGCTTAAAATAAATAAAAAGGTTAATTTAAAACAACCTGCTTGGCAAATTACCTTTTATCAGTAAAACTACTGAAAAAAAACCCCAAGAAAACAAACAAGACAAGAACATTATATATATATATATATATATATATTATCATAACTGAACACTATATATAGTGTTTAGTTGTAATAATGTTGAGCGCCAAGATTGTTGTTTTTTTTAAGTAGTTTTACTGATAAAAGGTAGTGTGTGTGTATAAGTAATTAATATTTTTCATTTTACATTATATCTTATCACTACAAGCGTTATATATAACGGGTGCCTGTATTCGAGTAGACATCCTATCTTTTAATCAGTGAAAATCATGTCTACCGGCCTAGATAACAAGTCTTACTACAATAAAGTCTTACTACAGAAAATGCAAGTAGGCACATTTTCCTCAGCATAAAGTCTTGATATCTAGGCCGGTAGACATTATTTTTACCCTTTCAAAAATGAGGATGTCTACTCTTACACGACCATCCACATTTATATATCATTTATAGTAATAATATATATATCATTTATAGTAATAATATATATATATATATATATATATATATGTGTGTGTGTGTGTGTGTGTGTGTGTGTGTGTGTGTGTGTGTGTGTGTCGGTGTGTGAGGATACATGTGCATACAAAACACAAGATCAAGTCTCTAAAATGTTCTCATTGTACGTTCTAAATTCCGTCATGTTTTCTTCACTCATAGCTTGTTTGTAATCTGCACTTAGAGATAAATTAGGACGTGGGCGTCATTGCACAAACAAGCCCTGTTTTCACAAGCCAAGAACATTACTTGTTAACTAGTTTGGCAATGTTTTATCGTAAAACGAACTCATCATAAGCAATCTTAGTTCACACCGTCAATTTCTGATATCGTAACGCCTTTAATTTCTTGAATAACGAATCTTGTTTACTGCTTATGTGGCGTCGACTGGCAATGCTCAGTGGTGAAGAAAAAATGGGCATCGATTCACGTACATAATGGCAGAGCGGGGTAAAATCAGGCCGAAGCGTGACGCCAGTTCTAAAATCTGTTACATCCAGGCTTCTGTTGGCAGTGTTTCCATCCGGGCTTCTGTCGGCTGTATTTCAATCCAGGCTTTTTACCCTACGTCACTCGTCAATAAAAACGTGTGCAGTTAGGTAGTAGGGATAGAATCATGGTCGTCGTTAGTTGCATTCCATTCGTGTGTTTGTTCCTGGTGCCGGTCGTTTCCTTTTGGTGAAAGAGACATCAGCGAAGTGCGTTGTTGTGCAGTGGATATCGACTCAGAACGACAAATCAGCGGAGCCGAGTTCGAATTCCAGGTGAATTCCTTGCATTCACTTACGCACAAATACCCTTGGGAAAAGTATTAATCTGTCTCTTCCTTCCAGTTATGGGTTAAATAATAGCACAGATTGGGTTCTATAGCCCCGACTGGCAACCAGTCTCCCTCAGAAAGCAATGGTAACCAACTGCTGGATAATCTTCTGCCCAGTCAGTCATGCTTCATTCGAGACATGATCGCCGAAGCGTATATCATGTATGGCACTTAACTGACTGAATATAATAGGAGACATGATTCAGGTTTCGACGGGGCATACAGTGGGGGTTTAATTTTCTATTGTTATGAAGTATTAAAATAATCCCCCACTAATTACTACTTAATAATATAATACATCTCTTCTTCCTTTATCTGGGAGTCAAATAATAGGACAGATTGGATTCTATAGCCTTGACTAGCAACCCAGTCTACCGCAGAAAGCAATGGGAATCTACTGCGTGATAATCTTCTGCCCAGTCAGTCATGTCTCTTTCGGGACATGATCGCCTAAAAGGTGTGTCACGTATGTCACTTAACAGACTGACTGACAGCTTATTTTTCCCGTGTGTTATTTGCGTTAGCCATTCTCTTGGTGAACGTGTCACCTAGATTTTTATTGGGATTTATTCATTGCTAGAAAGCAAGTTTGCACAGAAAATTATGGTCGATACAAAAGTTGAACTCAAATAGTGTAAGTATTTTGCCAAGTGATTTTACACAAATGGAAAGAAGTTCAAAAATCTGAATCAAGGCAGTTGACATTCAGAAATATTAAAGACGTCTCTTCAGAGCCAACATTAGAGATCATTTCTCACACTAGGAAATATCAATGAGCACCACAATACATGGCAATGATCTGTATCTATATATTCTTCATTTTAATCCATGCTTTACCTTTGTAGAAAAGTATTGATTTGCGGCAGTGTAGGATTATATCAATCTGTTCAGATGGTATGTTTATGCACCTTTTAGCAAAATTAACACCTGGTGTCTTGAGGCGATTTAAATTAACAATAAGTTATTGCAAATCGCCTGAAGACGCCAGATGGGGGAAAACCTGTGTTGCGTAATATAAACTCGTTTACAAAGGAAAAACATTCAAAAGTTCTATAATATAAGAGTATTCGACACTTTTTAATAAAGCTGTGTATGGTCTAAACTAACTATGATCAAAAACCCATTAATGAAATCGTTATATATATATATATATATATATATATATATATATATATGTGTGTGTGTGTGTGTATATATATATATATATATATATATATATATAAGGTAGACATGAAGGTCAACACGCGACGACAACCTGTTTTATGCTTCAACGCAATTATTTTAAAAAAGACAAACTGAAGTTTGTGTTCTAGCGTGAAACAGACTGTCGCCTCTGGGTGTTGATTAAGTGCTTACTTTTATATTTACACACATTCTATCTCCGATTTTGACCATTTTAGACATGAGTATGGTACACCTTAAAACTATACTTGCATCATAATATATATATATGTGTGTGTGTGTGTGTGTGTGTGTGTGTGTAATAATAATCGGAATGCTTATAAATGGAAGTATATTCCACAGTTAGATATTTATTTTAAAAAATACTCATCATACCATCATATCATCATCAGGCAGTCTGACTACCTGATGATGGTATGTTAACACCGAAACTTTATAGCTATTGAACTGCAGTATGCTATAATAATAATAATAATAATAATAATAATAATATATATATATATATATATATATATATATATATATATTAAAAACAGAAATAGGGTTGTTCAAACGAGAGAAATTGTAATAGAATAAAAAGTGTGAGAGGCTGTGAATATTTTTTTATTTAAGCACAGTTTTATAATTAATCTAATTTTGTAAATTTAACCTTAATTTTGAATTTACGAAAAAACTTTTTTCTATAAAAATGTAAATTAGATTTGAGTATTGTTTGTGGTGTGTAATAGGTAAATTTGATAAAAAAGGGTTGTTAGTACGATAAAAGTTTATCGTTTCCGGGCGGGGGCTAGTTTTGGCTTGTGCAGCATGATTGTAAGGTTAGTTCATTATTGTTTTTGTAGTTTATAGTGGTTTCATGCCTCTGGTTTAAAAGCTAGTTGATATTTATGTATTTAATGATTTCAATTTTTTTCTTGAAGACAAAGGAAACATGGTTCTTTTATTGGTTTTGCTGTTCTTGCATCAACTATATCCCTTACCTTCTCCACTTTCTTCAAAATTCTCACAATTTACAAGACTTATTCCCTTATCGCTAACCGTCGTCAACATCCCACACACAACTCCCAAATATAAGAACAGAGGTCTTCCATTTATTCCGCACCACCTGATGAGACATTGGAAGTCAAATATCGAAACAAAAAGTACAATTTGTAGTGGATATATATATAAAAAATGTACATGTTCTAAAATATAATAAATATACACAGCTCTATATTATATATCGAGCACTGTTTGAAATTAATGTTTTGGGCGTTGTAAATTTTTCTTCGTTCCTTATTCACTCGGATATATATATATATATATATATATATATATATATTAGTCATCCACATACAACCATGTTTTTCTGTATCATAGCTTATCAGTGTAGCTAGACACATCCACTTGCTTCTAGCCGGGATCGAAACTTGACCTATTGGGTGTCAGTCGGAGTCGCTACTCCCTAAGGCATAGGCGCATGGAACCAAAGGAGGGAAATTTTAACGTCTTATATATAAGCAGTGTATACAGACGCCAGTCACCGAGAGAACTTAATTCATTTCTGAAGAGTCACGCATTATAGCCGAAGTGGAAACTGTTTTTTAAATTTTCTTCTCCAGAGAGCTCAATCGTAATGGGGGCATAATATATTAGTCATCCACATACAAGCCTGTTTCGCTGTATCACAGCTCATCAGTGTGGCTAGACACATCCACTTGCTTCTGGACGGGATCGAAACTCGACCGATTTGGTGTCAGTCGGATATATATATATATATATATAATGTGATCATCAGACTAGAACTTACTTGTTCTTTTTTTGTTTATACTTCATGACTTCTCTTCGCATGAAAACTTTAGTAGCATCGGTGACCATACCAATATAATTCTGCTAATCTTCTTCCTCTATGTGCAGTGTTCTTTCAGGAAGTAAGCGGTCATGGGCCTCCACATCTTCCTATCCTTTGTCACTTTTAATACTCTTCTCATGTTCTTCCCCTCAATCCCCTCACTCCACCATCCATCTGTTCAGTACATCAGGTATGTTGTGCATTGCTTTCATATGTCCCTCTTCCCCTTTATCTGTCTCGTGAGCATCAGGTTCTCCAATCCCTACTTCCTCATTCAGTCAGTTAAGTGCCATACATAATACACGCTCTGAGCGATCATATCTCGAAAGAGATATAACTGACTGGGCAGAAGATTATCCCGCAGTAGATTGCCATTACTTTCTGCGGTAGACTGGTTGCCAATCAAGGCTATAGAACTCAATCTGTCCTTTTATGTAAACCATAACTGGAAGGAAGAGTCGGATTAATACCTTTCCCAAGGGTATTTGTGCATAAGTGAATACAATGGATTCAACTGGAATTCGAACTCGGCTCCCCGATTTCTCTTTCCGAGCCGATATCCACTGCACCAGAACGCACTTCCTCATTACATGTCCCAAAAATGTCAACTATTTTTTTCTGATGTTAAGTATCAGTTTCCTTTGTGTGCCCATCCTAACCAAAATCTCGGATGTTCCATCCATGGCATCTTTTTGTGTTACCATATTTGTTGCTTGAAGTTTTTCCTTAATCTTTGATAAGATTGTCCAGCATTTGCTACCATATTAAAGAGCAGATATAACAATTCACGCCCCTCTTCTTTGTTTCCAACGAAATTTCTTCATCTTTTAATATTCTACTCAGCTTTTAGAATTCATCCTTGGGTATGCAAATACGCCTTCAGATTTCCGTATCTCACTCTCCGTCCTCTGTATTTAAATTTCTTCGGATCTCCGTATCTCACTCTCCGTCCTCTGTAAGAACAATTCCCAGGTATTTTAATTTCTGCACCTCATTGATTTTAGTATCACCAACTTGTAATTGGCATTTGGTTCTACCGTTTTTTACTGATTACGATGCACTCAGTTGATATGTAGTCCTTTTATTCAGCTTTCTTTAACTACTTCTGGTAGGAGGTCTTGTAATTTCTTTTCTGTATCTGCTGTCAGCACTGTATTTGCTATCAGTTATCTACGCATTCTATATTGCTCAGTTTTCTGTAGTGGAGGTGACACATGGCCAAATGTGATATAATACAAAGTAGATCGTTTTAAAGAAGTCTTAAGTGCCATTATTCTAGATAAGTTATTGTTGTGAAGTTGTGGATTATATTCGCAGAGATGCCGTAGTAACAAAATACTTTGTGACTATATTTAATATTTGTTACTTGCAGAAACTGTTTTCACAAATTCTATTTTAAGTACTACAAATATTTCGTTTTATTTCTTTTCTTTCTTTTCTTCAAGAATTTCTTCCTGTTTGCTTTTCTTTCTCTTCCTTAAACTATTTTTTCTGTCTTTCTCTTGGATTTGTTTTCAGTGTTTTACCTTCTTTTTTTGTTTTTTTTAAGGACCACTCTATCTTTTTTTTCCTTTTTTTTGCTTTCTCTATTTTTCGCAAACCTTCATCTCCCTTTTCTCTCTGTCACTTTGCTGTCATCATTTTGTTTTAAGAGAAGCAAGTGGCATGAAATAATGTTTCGAAGTCGAATATACGCGATCTGTAGGATCGCATGCTTAGAGAAAGAGACGGAATGTGTGAATATGGGAATCTATTACCGGGAGGTTTTGAGTAAAATTGAAAAACATTCAAAGTCGCTATTTTATTTTGCATGAGTATCTTACTTACTTACTTACTAACTTACTATCTATCTATCTATCTATCTATCTATCTATCTATCTATCTATCTATCTATCTATTCTCAGTCAGTTCCTATCTATCTATCTATCTATCTATCTATCTATCTATCTATCTATCTATCTATCTATCTATCTATCTATTCTCAGTCAGTTCCTATCTATCTATCTATCTATCTATCTATCTATCTATCTATCTATCTATCTATTCTCAGTCAGTTCCTATCTATCTATCTATCTATCTATCTATCTATCTATCTATCTATCTATCTATCTATTCTCAGTCAGTTCCTATCTATCTATCTATCTATCTATCTATCTATCTATCTATCTATCTATCTATCTATCTATCTATTCTCAGTCAGTTCCTATCTATCTATCTATCTATCTATCTATCTATCTATTCTCAGTCAGTTCCTATCTATCTATCTATCTATCTATCTATCTATCTATCTATCTATCTATCTATCTATCTATTCTCAGTCAGTTCCTATCTATCTATCTATCTATCTATCTATCTATCTATCTATCTATCTATCTATTCTCAGTCAGTTCCTATCTATCTATCTATCTATCTATCTATCTATCTATCTATTCTCAGTCAGTTCCTATCTATCTATCTATCTATCTATCTATCTATCTATCTATCTCAGTCTGATCAGATCTATCTATCTATCTATCTATCTATCTATCTATCTATCTATCTATCTATCTATCTATTCTCAGTCAGTTCCTATCTATCTATCTATCTATCTATCTATCTATCTATCTATCTATCTATCTATCTATCTATCTATCTATCTATCTCAGTCTGATCAGATCTATCTATCTATCTATCTATCTATCTATCTATCTATCTATCTATCTATCTATCTCAGTCTGATCAGATCTATCTATCTATCTATCTATCTATCTATCTATCTATCTATCTCAGTCTGATCGAATCTATCTATCTATCTATCTATCTATCTATCTATCTATCTATCTATCTATCTATCTCAGTCTGATCGAATCTATCTATCTATCTATCTATCTATCTATCTATCTATCTATCTATCTATCTATCTGAGTCTGATCAGATCTATCTATCTATCTATCTATCTATCTATCTATCTATCTATCTATCTATCTATCCCAGTCTGTTCACATCTATCTATCTATCTATCTATCTATCTATCTATCTATCTATCTATCTATCTATCTCAGTCTGATCAGATCTATCTATCTATCTATCTATCTATCTATCTATCTATCTATCTATCCCAGCCTGTTCACATCTATCTATCTATCTATCTATATACCTATCTATCTATCTATCTATCTATCTATCTATCTATCTATCTATCTACTGTCTGATCAGATCTATCTATCTATCTATCTATCTATCTATCTATCTATCTATCTCAGTCTGATCAGATCTATCTATCTATCTATCTATCTATCTATCTATCTCATCTCAGCATGTTCATTATCTATCTATCTATCTATCTATCTATCTATCTATCTATCTATCTATCTATCTATCTATCTCAGCATGTTCATTATCTATCTATCTATCTATCTATCTATCTATCTATCTATCTATCTATCTATCTTAGTGTATCCATATCTATGTATCTTATCTTCATAAAGACTTTAATATTTCCATCACTTCTCTATGTTTGTGCACTGCCAACTTCTTTCTTTATCTCTCTCCCTCTCTCCCTCTCTCCCTCTCTCTGATCAAGAAGTCGATCTCAAACGTATTTCTTTCATCTTTGAACTGTTATTTTCTATTATGACTTTCATTTCAATGTACAAAACTAATTGATGAGCACGTCGTTTTCCCTGTTAATTCTTTCTTGTTTTATCTTCTTTTGTCCAGTCTTCCTTTTTGTGAATTTTCATTGACTCAATCCCCCGCTCCTTTAGCCTGCCTCTTATTTCTTTCTAATTGTTGTTTTTAATATTCTACACTCTGTACCCTTCCTTGGTATTGCTTGTTGTCTGTTGGTTCTTATTGCTGTAGAAATGTATTTGAATGAATACTATTTTAGCGTATCGCACTTTGTTGACATACAGTTTGGAAAGATAAATTAGTAATGCAATACATTCGATGAAAGATTAGAGAACGTAAATGTGTCATCGCTGACAGATAAGTTTTTCGGGCTTCATGTACACTTCTCTTTTTATCCATTGGAGTTTTTTTATAATCATATCGCCCCAAGCAAGTCATTTTACTGCCACTGTTTTGCAGGTAGTTACATAGGAGGAAAGTTGTGAGAAAGAGTGACAGGTTATAGGGGTTGTCAGGAAGTGGGTAAGAGAAGGATGAGAATGCTGATGAAAGTGGAGTGGACGGAGAAAGGAGCATGAGAGAGAGGATGCAAGTCAGTGAGATAAGAGATGATTATTGACTTTACATTTAAATTATTGGAGATTGTAGTTGACGGGAAAACAAGTAAATGGAATGGAATTCAGACAGACGGGAAGTGCGAGAAAAGAAGCTGATAGAGTAGAATCTGCGTTTACATTTTATTGGTTTCACAGTAAATGGGTGGGACCTAGTTTCTAATCTTGTGGCTCGAGTAAATTCATATATAGGGACACCAGGGAGCTAAGTTCATTGCAACAGAAGCCGTGAAAGTATTTGTAGAAGAGATAGCGGGAAGCTACATTGCGCCGGTGAGAAAGTGACTGTATGTGAGCTGCCAAGTCGAGATCTATCACATTACAGATTCTCCGTTGGATGTTGTCAAGGACCCCTAGGTGGATAGCAGGAACACCCGACCAGATATGGCAACAATATGCATTGGTGAATGGTAGATTTATATATGTGCAGGATTGTTTCAGACGGGAAAACCTTCCTGGCCCTACACAGAGAACCGACTTTCTTAGCAGAGAAATTAGCTATGGATTTTATATAGTCACTGCACTGGAGGTCTATTGTGAGAGTTAACCCGAGGAGGTGCAGTGTTTTTGTTTTCGGGGAGACTAGCCTGATCCATACTAATGGTGGGTAGGATGGTTAATAGATAGCAGCTTCGTTTTGGAAGCATTAAAATTTTTGAGCCATTTCTTACCCAACTCTGTCAGGGATTGGAGGTCCTTTTCAAGCTCAGCAGCGAGGTTTGCTTTGTCAGTCTCGGCAGATTTGTGATCGATGCGAGAGCAAACAGTAGTATAGTCAGCGTATATGCCTACTTTGGATCTTATTACATCAGGGAGATCGTTAATGTAGATAAGGAAAAGAATAAAGCCTTAAGGGACACCTGCGTTCGTGTGATAGTATTGGGAGGCATGTCCGTTCAATACTACATTCATTGTGCGATTCGAAAGGAAGGACTGGATAAGGTCAAACAATTGTCCAGTTATAACATAACCTCGCAGCTTGCGTAGAAGGCCAGCATGCCTGACTCTGTCAAAAGCTTTGTAGATGTCTAGGGCAACAGTTCGGGCTTCGCCGTTCTTGTCGAGAGTCTGGTGTATATATATATATTTTTTTTAATCATTTCACCCCGAGCAAGGCGGAAACGCCACTGATGTGCAGGGGGTTACATAAATGTAAAAAGATTAATTAGAAAAGAGTGAGGAGTACAAACTAGTTAGAAAGGAACAATAGAAAGCTGAGAAAGCAGGTGCGATGACAGATACATAGGTGGAGAGAAAGGGAAGGTTATACAGGGGAGGGGAGAGAGCTAGAGGCCAGTGGTTAGTAGATGAGTATTGACTTTGCATTTAATACTCAGTTATGCTCGTAAGCATATCAGCAGTAGACCTGGTGAAGCGGAAACCATACTGTATGTAAGAGAAGACTCTGTGGGCTGTGAGATGATGGCTTTGAATACTTTGCCAAAAATAGGTATTTTCTATAAATTATCGTAAATGTTGGGATATTTATATCTCAATTAGAGTTGAAATATTTAATGTTCTTTTGAAGGAATTCAGGATTTGTTTGTGTTAAATCCACTTTTAAACTGTCTGTCACTTTAAAAGACACTTTCGAGACATGATCGCCCAAGCGTGTATCACGTATGGCACTTAACTGACTGATCAGGATCTCCAAGCTTTTCTTCCTCAACGCGTGTCCGAAAAACCTTAGTTGTCTTTTCCTGATGCCAAATATAACATTCCTCTTCGTTTGCTTTCTCCACAAACCTTGTCGTTGATCACATGTTCAGTCCGTGGTATCCCCAGCATCCTTCTGTAGAACCACGATTCTGTTGCTTCAAGTCTCTCCTTCATCCTTGAGGAGATCGTCCAGCATTCGCTGCCATATAGAAGGACAGATATCTCATAACAGTACAGTACTCTTTGTTAGAGTTTTTTTGGGTAGTTTTGTATACTAGCGAGCCAACAATAGACTGAATCATTTTATAGTTAACATATAGAAGGGTTCACCAATCAAAAGGCTCAAAATATTCAATGCCACGTGTATAAACGGCGGCCATATTTTCCCGAGTATTGACTGAATCCGATTCAGTAGAGTGTCTCACTCGTGAGTGTTAATCTTGGACGTTGTTTCATTGAACAGATTACGTACTGCGCTGAATTCTATAGTAATAAACTATGGTGGATATGGTCAACACTCTTTTCTTTGTCTCCGATGAAATATTCCAGTCTCTCAATACTCTGCTTAGCTTGTGAAAGTCATCTTTGGCCATGCAAGTCTGATTTCGAATTTTAGTGATGCACTTTCCATCCTCTTTCACAATATTTCCCAGCTATTTTTAACTTTTGTGCCTGTTCAATTTTAGTATCCCCTTTGTGTAGTTGGAATTTTAAGGACCTCTTTTAGCTGAGGACTATGCATTCGGTTTTCTTGAAGTTTATCTTTAGCCCTTTTTCTTCACTTTTCCTCACTTGTTACCTTATGTAGGTGGTCCTTTATTTTCTTTTCCGTGTTTGTTATCAGCACTATATCATCTGCGTATCTTATTTTGTTCTGATTGTGGCCGCCATTGACGAATCCTTGGAGGACTTCTAACTCTCTCAGAATTGTTTCATTGCACATGTTGAACAGATCCGGTGAGAAGACACATCCTTGTCTTATACCCCTTTTTTATTTTCGTATATGGACTGTATTCATTTCCTGTCCATATGCAGGTGGTTTCCTGCCATTATAGATTCTTGATAACCCTAATGTTTTTTTCCGGATGTGTCGAGGTTGTCGAGCATCTCTAACAAGCCATTGTGGAGACAAACAAAAACTGTCCTCGTTGTGCAAACAATTCCCCAAGATTATTCACGCACAAACGATGAAGTTTTTCAATGTGAAAAAAAAAGATGACGCCAGAAATTTTTACATTGACGTCTATATAAATAAAATGAGAGAAGAGAGAGATAAGAAAAGAAAAGAAAGGAAATAGTGAGAGAGAAAGAGAGAAAGAAGATAGAGAGACAGAAAGATAAATAAAGAATGTAACAGCATAGATAGAGAGAGAGTGAGAGAGAGAGAGAGAAGAATTAGATAGAAACAGAGATATAACCAGAGAAATAGGGACGTAACTAGAGAAATAATGAGAGGAAGAGATAGAAAGAGAAGGAAAATAACGAGAAAGAGAGCAATAATGCAGAGAGAGAGAGAGCGAGAGAGCGGGGAGGAGTGAGTGAGTAAGTGATATAGAAAGAAAACATAAAAGAAGGATAAGAGAGAGAGAGAGAGAGAGACACCATGAAAAATTGCAGAGAGACAGAGTAAGAGAGAATGAGAGAGAGAGAGACAGAGAAAGTGGGGAAAGAGCTTAAAATAAGAAGTGAACAATAATGGTTTTTATAAAAGCAATAAATAGAAACGTTTTATTGTTTAAATATTGAAAAGAATATTTAATTGTTACCCTCTCCTCCGACAGAAATGTTTATATTATTTAGAAACTGAATTCTTTTGCTAAACTAGTTTCCTCTGCATGTAAATTTTCTACGTTTTATTGTTTTCCTTACTCAAGTGATTAAGTTGCGTTGACACGATAAATATAGTTGTAATTATTTCATTAAAACTTTTTCTTTGTATATTTGGTAAAAGAAAAGATTCTATTAATTGAACGCAATATATATATATATATATATATATATATATATATAGGGCCGTAGCTGGTGCTAAAAACACCGGACACAGAGAAAACTTCCCGGATTTATTAGTTGACAATGTAATGACGTCAACAGTGTCACCCGTTTACAGAAACTATGATTTTTGATGATTTTTCGGCTATTCCATTTGAAATTAAGCACAGAACGTGAACGAAATCAATAAATGTGGTTCGGACTTTCTGAATATAATCAATCTTTTGTCCCAAAATTAATAAATAAACAAACAGATTTTTACTGCGTTCATTCGGATGTTTTCTTCGTCTTTCTTTCTTTCTTTCTTTCTTTCTTTCTTTCTTTCTTCGTAAATTGTTTAGTTTGATTTCTGACGAAGACATTTTTCCTTGCTTAGATTTTCACTATTATTGCACGGATCGGCTCGGACCCGTGCCCGGTGTGCCCGGTAGTCAGATACAGCCATATATATATATATATATATAGGAAAGACAGGAAACGAAATAGTGATAGAGAGAATGGTAATCGTAAATAAAAACAGAAATAAACCGACAAATATTGAATATCGTCTTCTTCATGTGCCGTGTCCCTTCAGGACGTAGGCGATCACGGACTTCCACTTGGCTCTGTCTCTTGTCGCTCTCAATATCTTTCTTCTTGGAATCTCTTCCAAACCTCGCTTCACCATCCATTTGCTCAGACCTATCAAGTAGGCCTCGCGCTGCTTTCCCTTGTCTCTTTTTCTACTTCCTCATTACATGTCTCAGGAATCTCATCTGTCTCTTGCTGATGTTAAGTATGATTTTTCTTCTCGTTTGCATCCTCTTCAACCCCTCATCGTTGTGTACATGCTCCAATGTCATATCTTCAGCATCCTTCTGTAAAACCATCTTTCTGCTGTCTCAAGCCTCTCCTTCATCTTTGATGAGATTGTCCAGCATTCACTTCCATACAGAAGGACAGGTATCACGTAGCAATCCAGTACTTTTTTCTTTTGTTTCCAATGAGATTTTCCTGTCTTTCAGTACTCTGGCTAGCTTCTGAAATGCGTCTTTGGCCATGCCAATGCGTCTTTGGATCTCCGTGTCGCATTTTCCATCCACTGTCAAAACACTTCCCTGGTAATTAAATTTCTTTACTTGTCTTATTTTAGTTTCCCAGACTTGTAGTTGGCATATAGGACTCCTCTTTACTGATGACCATACATTCAGTTTTCTTAAAGTTTATGCTCAGTCCTTTCTTCTCGCTTTCTTTTGCTGCCCTCTGTAGAAGGCTCTGCATTTTCTTTTCGATGTCTGCTATCAGCACTGTGTCATTCGTGTATCTTACATTGTTGAGATTGTGTCCATCAATGACGAATCATGGCAAGGCTTTTATTTTTCTCATAATTGCTTCGCTGTACAGATTGAATAGATCCCAGGTGAAAACACATCCTTGTCTTATGCCCTTTTCATTTTTGTATACTTGTTGAGTTCACTTATTATACGTACACAAGTCGCTTGCTGCTAACATATATTCTTGATTATCCTAACGTCTTTTCTTCCAAAAACGTTGAGATTGTTGAGCATCTTTATCAAGTCTTTGTGGTGTATTTTGTCAAACGCCTTTGCGTAGTCTATAAAGCACAGATAAAGGCCCTTCTGCATTTGTATTGCTCTTTCAGGAAAAAATTCTGAGCATGAATATCACAATCCCGTTCCGGTATTTTTAACGAAGCCACACTGTTCCTGTCCTATTTCTAGGCCGATTCTTCTGCGCGCTCTGTTTATCAAAATCCGGATGATGAGTTTTGTTATGTAGCTCATTAAACTGATTGTTCAGGAGAATTCACATTCCTTTGCACCTGGCTTCGTAGGTAGTGTTATAAACATTGATCTGCTTAGGTCCTCAGGTATATTACTGCTGTTGTAGATTTCGTTTATTATTTCTGTGAGTCTGTCTACGCCAAAGCCTTCTAAGGACATCAACATCTCTATTACAATCCCGTCTGGCCCTGCTGCTGAGATTGAAAATACCATCTTTATTAAACTTTACTTACATAAGATGAATTGCTTAAGAATAAGTAATATAATAGAAGAATTTTTCACTCCTTGATATACGTGAGGCAAAACCTTTAGAAACGATGGAAGATAAATTTGATTAAAAATGATTGACAAAACAAGACTAAACTATCGCCCGGTTCACACTCCACCCTCATCTATTGAACAAGTGAAGAGGTTCATCCCTTGTTCCCTGTTTGGGATGTGGTTTCCGAATTTCTCTTTTCCAAATCTTTTCACTCTTACATAGCCCCCTGCACGTCAGTGGCATTACCGCTTTGCTCAGGATGATATGATCGAAAAAAAATTGTCGACAAAAATAGAAAGGAGATAAAAGTCAAATTAAAAAATTCTAGAGCATCTGGTAAAAACAAACATATCTCTGCCGCTCTTGTGAGTACATCATAAAGAATACGACATTTGTCGACGACCAAATTATCTAATGAAATAAGTATCGCCTAAAGATGACAGAATTCAATTCTGATCCGAGGCAAAATATGCAGTCATATTAAAGATTAACCGAACACGGTGTGTCTTATGTCATATGTAAATATATCAGTGGACCGATACCTTATTAATAGCAAAACATCTGAAAGATGTTACAGCAATTGTTTCGACAGTTACTGTCTTAGGAAGAAAATCAGCATAATAAGCGGGCCTTCCAAGAACAAATTTGGTTGGTTGGTCAATTGAATTTGTTTAGCGGCATATCAAACTCTATGGCTCATTTAAAGCCGAAATCAAAATATTTTATACAATATTTTCTGAAGATAATAATGGTTTTAGTGATACATATTTTACTAATTGTTATGGCAAAACACACCCATTTTCCTCAGATAATGGAATTTCCCTCCTATATTAAAAAGAGTTACCAGAAAGTTAACTCGAGAAATTCTTGGGATGTTCATAGAAGTTCTAGAGAATTCCTTACAGTTCTATTGGAGTTCAGTAGAACTACTAGGCACTTGATATTAGTCGGCAGTTAGCCGAATACTAAGGAGTCAGCTTTCAGTGGAAGATTACCAAGTTCCTAACATTTTGGGTGCGTTAAGTCGATTAGCAATTGACATAGCACGATTATAACTTTTAGTGCGGAAACTACTCCACAACACTAATTAACCCATATCTGGGAGAGAAGATGTGGATTTTTACTTTTCCCAAGAATATTTGTGATATAAGTGAACATAAGTGTAATTAGAACTCGGCTATCCCATTAACAATTTCAAGTCATTATCTATTGCACTACCCGCACATCCAAACTTCAGCTCCTGGTATTTCCAAGCAGTCACCAATCTAGCTACTGACCAGGTTCGACGTTGCTTAACTTCGGTGATCGTACGGGAATCGGTATTTCAACATGGCGTGGCCGTAAGCGTACAAGAAACAGGTGAAAAGGTCAAGACAAAGAAGGTCACTGTGTGAAGCCAGATCTTAAGTTCTTGATGAATTATATTTTTTAGACAGAGCTGACAAGACAAAGAAGGCATGTTCCGCATAAGACAGTAGACATTAGAGCAAAAAGATAGGACGTCAAAGAGGGAAAAAATGCCGAAAGAAAAAACAACTCTCCACATCTTTGTTCGCTCTTCTACAGCAGAACGTTAAAATCGAATAAAATTTGTCTATTGATACAATCGTCTCATCGCTTTAATTAATCGGTAACAATCTGGAAAAAGAGTTATATCTCTAAGCCACAAGCGTTTGATGAGCCTGGTGTCTGGTCTGAGATGCTACCTAAGACTAATATTTTTTTTAATCATTTCACCCCAAGCAAGGCGGTACCGCCATTGACGTGCAGGAGGCTACGTAAGAGAGTTAAAGTTTTGGGCAGGAGGAGAGTGAAGGCAAATACGAACCAGTTACAGGGGGTGAAAGAGAAAGAGCAAGAGAAGGATGTGAACACAGGATTGAAGACAGTTACGAAGGTAGAGAGAAAGGAAAAAAACAAGATACACGGGGTGATGTAGAAAGGACTGGAGTTACATAAGAGAGTTGAAGTATTAGGCAGGAGGAGAGTGAAGGCAAAGACGAACCAGCTACAGGGGGTTAAGAAAAAAGAGCAAGAGAAGGATGTGAACACAGGATTGAAGACAGTTACGAAGGTAGAGAGAAAGGAAAAGAACAAGATACACGGGGTGATGTAGAAAGGACTGGAGTTACATAAGAGAGTTGAAGTATTAGGCAGGAGGAGAGTGAAGGCAAAGACGAACCAGCTACAGGGGGTTAAGAAAAAAGAGCAAGAGAAGGATGTGAACACAGGATTGAAGACAGTTACGAAGGTAGAGAGAAAGGAAAAGAACAAGATACACGGGGTGATGTAGAAAGGACTGGAGTTACATAAGAGAGTTGAAGTATTAGGCAGGAGGAGAGTGAAGGCAAAGACGAACCAGCTACAGGGGGTTAAGAAAAAAGAGCAAGAGAAGGATGTGAACACAGGATTGAAGACAGTTACGAAGGTAGAGAGAAAGGAAAAGAACAAGATACACGGGGTGATGTAGAAAGGACTGGAGTTACATAAGAGAGTTGAAGTATTAGGCAGGAGGAGAGTGAAGGCAAAGACGAACCAGCTACAGGGGGTTAAGAAAAAAGAGCAAGAGAAGGATGTGAACACAGGATTGAAGACAGTTACGAAGGTAGAGAGAAAGGAAAAGAACAAGATACACGGGGTGATGTAGAAAAACTGGAGTTAAGTGGATAAGAGATGGGAATTGACTTTACATTTAAATTCTTGGAGGTTATAGCTGTCAGAAAGACAAGTATATGGAAAGGAGTTCCACAGGCAGGAAGCGCGACAGAAAAGAAACTGATGGATATTAAAATATGAAATATGATATGGGAAAAAGATTTGCACGAGAATAGCGACAATGAAATATTTCCTAAAAGAGACATGACTCAAGTTCGGATATAAAAAGAAGAAATAAAGGTATATCAACCCCACTGAAAAAATTATGAGTTCTTTTAGATGTCAGTGACTTTCTCATCATTGTGACGTGGCTTCCCTCGATCTTTTCTACAAGTATTTTCATGGCAACATCTCTTACGAGCTTTTTTCCCTTGTGCCCCGTTCGCTTGCTACTAGACTGGTATCTATCTCTCACCTTTTTACTGATGAAATAGTTAAATGTAACTACTATTTCTACTCGAACAGTTTATTCCCGCCTATAGAACTCCCTTCCGTTTACTTGCTTCCTTGATATTAACTGTCATGGTGGCATCACCCAGTCAACGGATTGAACTCTTCTTTCTACTACATATACTTCCCCTCACAAGAGGTGGGAGCAGATCAACATAAAGCAGATCAGCAGGAGAGCGGTAGGAAGAGATAGCCAAGACTGCTACCGTTCGACCATTGTGAGTCCCAATTACAGTATTACTACCTAATCCGTATTTATCGTTCTACTAACAAAAGTTCCAAGTATTTGTTTTTTGATGTGTTTAATATATATATCATTATTTCCTATATTGGTTGTTGTATTATTTCTTGCTGGACGCTTAACCGGGTCCACGACACTAACAATCTCCAAAAATGTAAAGGCGACATCAATTGCCATCTTCTATCTTCTTGGATCTCATTCATTTTTTATGATTTCTTCAATATCATTTTTAACCCAGTCTTTTTTCTCACTGTAACCTATTGAACACTAGTGACGGTCTCGCTATTCTTGGGTTAAATGAAAGAAAAAAAAACCTTGCTAAGCTACACGTGCTAAGCTACACGTTCTAAATGTCTCACACGTTAACAATTCTGTTTATTTCCTTGGTCCATGTAGCCGGATTTTTTTTTTAATCATTTCACCCCGAGCAAGGTGGAAACGCCACTGATGTGCAGGGGGTTACATAAATGTAAAAAGATTAATTAGAAAAGAGTGAGGAGTACAAACTAGTTAGAAAGGAACAATAGAAAGCTGAGAAAGCAGATGCGATGACAGATACATAGGTGGAGAGAAAGGGAAGTTTATACAGGAGTGGGGAGAGAGCTAGAGTCTAGTGGCTAGTAGATGAGTATTGACTTTGCATTTAAATTTCTGGAGGTTGTAACCGTCAGGAAAGCAAGAATACGGGAGCGAGTTCCACAGGCGGGAAGTGCGAGAGAAGAAGCTGCAGGAGTAGAACTGTCGTCTGCATTTGGCTAACCTGACTGTGAATGGGAGGGACCCAGTTGCCAGTCTGGTTGCACGAGTAAACACCTGTTGAGGAGGCACCAGTGACTTGTAATCTTTGACAACTAGATCTAGAAGTTAGACTAGCAAATGAATAAGGAAGACTAGAAGATGACTGAAATATGGTGATAAACTCCACAAGGGTAAAAATATTCGAGTTCATATTTCTAATTAACTGAATCGATGTGGGACGAGGTATCAGATTCATGAATGCTCATTAATTTAAGTTTATTACATATTAACTGATGACTCGTTGTGAAGCAAGTATTAGCGTGCAGGCCAGTAATGCTAGAATTAATTTCCTACTAAACAGTTGCTCCATATTTATGGCCTTGTTCCGATTAAACTCAGCTTCGTAAATAAGCGTTCAATTCTGTGTCTAGTAAGCAACCTAGTTTCATTGATCATAGCTGTTGTAAAATTTTAATTTTCTATGAATACTCCATACTTCAGTCCTAGTACCAGACAAACATTTTCGGAAATTTAATGCGAAAATAAACAATGTGAACGAAAAAGATGTAAATTTTTTTAATAATAAAATTCCGAAACCAATGCAGCCCAATTATTTGAAAATCAATTTTTGTCGAGACGAAAAAAATATAAAATTTTATAGCAGCCATAATTATTATATATTCAAATCTACATCATTAATTGGATGTAGTCCATTGATTTGAGAGTAATGGCGGAAAAAATGGTTTTAAAGGCGCGAATACGCACACATGCACCCACCTAAACACACACACACACACACACACATATATATATATATATATATATATATATATATATATATATATATATAAATATATGCATAGAATAAAAAGTGTGAGAGGCCGTGAACGTTTAGTTTAAGGTGTATATTTATTGTTGTATAAAGATACATATTATAATATTCTAAGTATCCATGATGGTATTTGTGACGCTACACGTGTTTCGAGTCTAACATTGACTCTCTTCAGGTGAATAAATTTGTGGCTTTGCATATCAAAAGAAATAAATCAAATCAGGGAAGTAAACAATAAAAAATAAAAAATAAAGTAATTCCAATAAATCAAATGTTGGCGTGTTGAATAGTCTGTGTTTTCTCACA
The DNA here is from genome assembly GCA_037127315.1 of Ascarosepion bandense. Taxonomy (NCBI): domain Eukaryota; kingdom Metazoa; phylum Mollusca; class Cephalopoda; order Sepiida; family Sepiidae; genus Ascarosepion; species Ascarosepion bandense. The sequence continues at coordinate 2,575,110 of JBBBDQ010001220.1, read as the reverse complement.
TCAGCACGTTCATAAATATATCTTGTACGCGCCATTTTGCCTCATTGATATATTATGCATGATTTTTTTTACCAAAAGAGTTCTTAACTGAGACTAACTTTATTGCTGTAATTAGTTTGTAGATCTAGTTTGTTTGATTTTGCTATTCGGCATATCAAACTTAATGGGTTATGTAATTCCGACAAGATTTTTAGGCTAGCTTCAAGACCAAGCTGTTGTCTGTCAACCATTACAGGCAACCTCTCCTGCCTCCCATAAGCATGGACCAAGCGATTCTCCCGGAGAGTAATACACTACGCCTCCTCGGACTTACCCTGTCCTCAGACCTCAAATGGAACCACTATATTGAATCCATAGCAAAATCTACTGCTAAGAAGGTTGGGTCACTATGTCGATCCAGGATGTTTTTTCCACCTGAATCCATCCTGCATATATACAAGTCAACCATCCGTCCATGCATGGAGTACTGCTGCCATTTATGGTCAGGTGCCCCTGCTGTTCTCCTCAGTGTTCTTGACAGGCTCCAAAGGAGAGTCTGTAATGTGATAGGTACTGATCTGGCGGCTCGACTGCAGCCACTTCCCCATCGTCGAAAGGTGGCAGACGAACTTAAGTCACTGATGCCTCCTCAACAGGTGTTCACTCGTGCAACCAGACTGGCATCTGGGTCCCACCCATTCACAGTCAGGTTAGCCAAATGCAGACGACAATTCTACTCCTGCAGCTTCTTCTCTCGCACTTCCCGCCTGTGGAACTCGCTCCCGTATTCTTGCTTTCCTGACGGCTACAACCTCCAGAAATTTAAATGCAAAGTCAATACTCATCTACTAGCCACTAGACTCTAGCTCTCTCCCCACTCCTGTATAACCCTCCCTTTCTCTCCACCTATGTATCTGTCATCGCACCTGCTTTCTCAGCTTTCTATTGTTCCTTTCTAACTAGTTTGTACTCCTCACTCTTTTCTAATTAATCTTTTTTACATTTATGGAGCCCCCTGCACATCAGTGGCGTTTCCGCCTTGCTCGGGGCGCAATGATTAAAAAAAAAGAAAAGAAAAAAAAAGGGATATATATTCTTTGTAAGAAATCAGGTTGTTGATCATGTTTGGGTTATTTCACTTTTCAGGATATCAAATTCAATGGGTTATTTCATGCAGTCAAGAATTTTATGATAGGTTTGCATGGACAATGAAAGAAATATGTATTCTTTGTAAGAAATCAGTTTGTAGATAAGGTTTCGTTTGTCTTTGTTTACGGCATATCAAACGCAATGGGTTATTTTATACCAAACATATTTTCAGGATAAGTTTGGATAAATAGAACATGTAATCTTCATGAGATATCAGTTTGTAGATCAATATTGGTTAATTTTGCTTTTCGGTATATCAACCTCAATGTGATATTTTATGAAAGACAAGTTTTTTAAGATGATCTCGTATCAACAGAATATAGATTCTTGTTAAGAAATTGGTTTTAGATCAGGTTTAGTTTATTATGTTTTAGGTATATCAAACTCAGTAGTTAATTTCATGCCGAGAAACATTTCGATAGTTTCGTATGAACAGAACATTTATTACTTTTAAGCAATCAGTAGATCTGGTTTGGTTTATTTTGATTTACGGCATATCAACATCAAGGACTGTTAAAAAAGGTTTGTATGAATAAAAAATGTATTTTTTGTAAGAAGTCAGCTTCTAGATCAGGATTAGTTTATTTAAGTTTTGGGCATATCAAACTCAATGGGTCGACAAAACTTTTAGGAAAGATTGTTATAAACACAATATGTTTTCTTTGTAAGAAATCAGTTTAACGACCAGGTTTCTTTTATTTTATTTCACGGCATATCAAACTCAGTAGATTATTTCATGTCAACAGGATTTTTAGGATATATTCGTATGAAAAAATATGTGTTCTTTGCAAGAAAACAGGTTGTAACGAGGTTAGTTTTTTGTTGACGACATATCAGAATCATTGTGTTACTGGCGAAGATTCTTTTATGATAGGTTTGTATGAATAGAATATGTATTCTTTGTAAAAAAAAAACGAAGTTGTAAACAGTGTTTAGCTTGACTTGTTTTGTGGCATATCTATCTCAAAGGAACATTTCATGTCGATAATATTTTTAGAATAGAGTTGCATAAAAAAATACTATGTATTGTTTGTAAGAAATCAGTTTGTAGATCAGGTTTGTTTTATTATGTTTTATGGCATACAAATCTCAATGGGTTATTTCATATTGACAAGATTTTTCGGATCAGTCAGTAAAGTGCCATACGTGATACACGCTTGGGCGAAGATTATCTCGCAGTAGGTTGCCATTGATCTCTGCGGTAGACTGGTTGCCGACCAAGGCTATAGAACCCAATCTGTCCTGCTATTTAACCCATAACTGGAAGGAAGAGACGGATTAATACCTTTCCCAAGGGTATTTGCGCGTAAGTGAATACAATAGATTCAACTGGAATTCGAATTCGGCTCCCCGGTTTCTCGTTCCGAGCTGATATCCACTGTACCACAACGCACATAGGTTTCTTATAAATAAAATACGTATTTTTTGTAAAAAGTCAGGTTGTAGATCAGGTTTGGTTTATTTGCTTTCGGCAAATCAAATTCAATGGGTCATTTCATGCCGACATGATTTTTAAGATGTTTTCGTATGAATAAAAGGTTTTAAATCAGATCATTTGTTGTAACTTTTTTACGGCATATCAACACCAAAGATATATATATATATATATATATATATATATATATATATATATATATATATATATATTTTAATTCAGATACTTTAATCCGAGCGAAAAAAGCAGGAAGGTAAATTCCAAAAAACCCGATCCTAATTAATATTAAAAAATTTATTTTAATATTAAAAAATGATACAGGAAGAGAGCTCCATGTAATAAAATATTACAGAGCAAATATATATTAAAAAAGGATTAATTCAAAGATGTTGAATGACCATTTCGATATGAAGATACCCACGGGGGATAACACATCACCTCAGCAACAGAAAAATCCTTTCAGAAACTGGAGAAAAATCAGTCTAATTTTCCTTTTTAAATAGATTTGCAAAGAAATTAAAAAAGAAAATAAAAAAGAAAAAGAAAAAAAAAGAAAAAAAGAAAAAGATAAAACAAAATAAAATAAAATCAAATAAACAAGAAAAGAAAAAATTGACACCGTCTGGGTTCGCAAAAGAAGGAAAGAGAATTGTAACTTAAAAATTAACAGACGGCCGTGTTGAATTGATGTAAGGTTAAGCAACACGGAAAAAAGTTGGGAGATAAGAGAGATAAAGGAAGGAAGGGATGGAAAAAGAAAAGAAAAGAAAGAAAATTTTTTTATATATTACAGACGCTGGACATATTCAAAAACCTAACTTCCCAAAAACGTTGAAGTATTAGAAAAAGGCCTTAACTTAAAAAGGGATAATTATTTTTAAAAGGAATAAAAAGATATAGGATTTAGAATAAAATTTAAAAAAAAAAATTAGGTCATTTGAATTAAACTAAATAAAGACATCGCTAGGTTAAAAAAAATTCATTTACAATTATACATACATATAGAAGTACACACATACATACATACATACATATACACACACAATTCTACGATTATGAATACATATATACATACATACACATACACACACATACATTCAATTTCATACACACTTATATACGTATAAACACATATATGCGCATACACACATATATATGTGTACACACCTATATACAAAAAATTCACACACACACAATATATATGTGTACACACACATGCACACATATGAATACACACACACGCACACATATATATATACATTATACATATGCACCCACACACATACATATAAAAAAATATATAAAAATTAATGAATATTATAAAAAAGAGCATTTAAATAGCTAAAAAAATTTTCCTACATAAATCCATATATACACACAGACATATATACATATATACACACATATATACAAATATGCACATACACACACAAACATACACATATACATAAAAATTAAAAATTAAAAATTAAAAAATTAAAAATTAAAAAAATTAAAAACTTAAAATTTAAAAATTTAAATTTAAAATTAAAAATTAAATTTTAAAATCCGCCCTATGACGGCACTTATTAATGAAGTCCTTCCTAAGATTCAAAAGTAAGTCCTGATGAGGATACTTCAAAATCAGAATCTTTTCCAATAAACATAGACGACACCTATCACGAAAATTTTTAGGGGTACAAGCTGAGCCTATTAATTTCCAGCTATATATATATATATATATATATATATATATATATATATATATATCTGGAATATATATATAGCTGGAAATATATATATATATATATATATATATATATATATATATATATATATATATATATATATATATATATATATATATAAAGGAAAACTCAACACATCATTTAAATTTGTTATAAATTATAATTCATTTCAATGAACTAAATTAGCTCATTTCATCTTGCCACACAATATTCCTTCCATTTGGTACAAAATATTTTTCCGGCAAATTTGTACCAAATGGAAGGAATAATGTGTGGTCTGATGAAAGGAGCTAATTAAACTCATTCAAATGCATTATAATTTATAACGAATTTATATGTGTTGAGTTTTCCTTTATAAATATCATATTAATAACATCCATCGGGCTCTCTATATAGATATAACACTTAATATTTTATATTAAGTCATTCTTGTTGGATTATCCTCGCCGTTTACGAACTGGACACATATATATATATATATATATATATATGCAAGTTTCGTTAAAAATTACAGAAAAACAAGACAATGTTTACCATATCCAGACAATTAAGGGGCAGATTTTCGGAGGGGTTGTATCAATGAACCAATAGAATATCAGTTCATGATAGATAAGAAGAATTTGACTTTAAAAGTGAGGGTGGGGGTAGAGAATTGAAATGACTTGAAAGCTCAGACATTTTCAGTGTCAGGGATGAAATAATTGAATATATCCATATGTATCATTGGCGTATCTGAAAAGTTATCGCGTGTCCTCGTGAAACAGTTACAGGATTTTCAATAAGTTATTTTTCACTTAAAGGAGTGAAAAGGTGACGAAGATGAGAAATGATTTTTAAATACAATGAACGTCAAACATATGTGGTTGACTTAGTGAGTGATCTATTCATTAACCGAACTAAATTCATTTCCAAAATATGGGGAGTCAATAAATATATGGTATGGGGTAAATTATAGTTTATCTAGTTTATATATATATATATATATATATATATATATATATATGAGAAAAATAATTATACTTTAGGGTATTTCTTAGACGATGAGGACACATGGACGTTACTTCAATACGTTTGTTTAACAGTTTTAATTTGGGGAATTTAATAATTTGCAATTTTTAATTTAAACATAAAAATCATGGCTCATGAAATTTTTCATTTTACGGTAGGTATTTTATTGTATTTTTAATTCCTAATAATCAGTAGAAAGTGATGTGCTATTGCGGTATGTCTTATTAAAAGATGAGATGTGTAAATAATGACGGGCTTTAAAATGGTTCGTGGTACAACCGGTATATTTTTTTCTGTAGGATGTTCTATGGTAGAAATAGAGCTAGCTAGTCCCTATAGTACCGATACACAATTGCTCTTGTGTTGCAATAAATTATGTAAACTATAAACTTATAATAATAATAATAATAATAATATATATAATATAATATTTAATATTTATTAAATATATATATTTAATTTTTATTAAATATATATATATATATATATATATATATATATATGTTATGATTATTATTAAATATACATATCATCTAACGTCTAAAGCACACCCTGAGTTTTATGCACAACACTGTCATCAGGTGCATATTATGAACTGTTCGTGTCAATTTTCTTTTTGTACTAGCGTTGTTTAAGATCGTTATAAATTATAAATCTGGGATGTCAATTTTTTTTATTTATTAAATGTATAATTTTAGTTTGGTTTATACCAAAATCTAAAAATGAAATTAAAATCGTATAAGTTTAAAAAAAGTAAATATTAAATATTTTTGGAGCATAATTTAACGTATTTAATAAAAGGAGATTAATTTATTAATTTTATTAATATTTATTTTCTCTAGTTGAAGGCATGCCATCAAAGAGAGAAGAAAATATAAATTGATATACATATATACATATATATATATATCTATATATATATATATATATATATATATATATATATACAAGTGAATATATTCCATATGTGAATGTTTGTAGGTTTATTCATGTATGCGTTCTTTTTCTCTTCCCCGTCTAATATATTAATAACTTTCTAAATCTACGAAATTGTTAAAATATATATATATATATATATATATATATATATATATAGTTTTTTTTTTTAGCAACAAAAATATAATAGTTAATTAATAATGCTGATCTTAATTTTATAAAATTTTAATACCAATGCCCACCAAGATTAATTTTAAGTCTTCCCACATATTCTCCAAAGTAAAAGTTGCTTTACTCTGATTGGTCCACATTGTACATACAATAATGCCTCCCTGATGAAAGAGGTCTTGCTTGTTCTTAACCTTTTAAAGCCATTCATTTTGAAATAACCACATCACTTGATAAGACACAAAAAGTGTCGAAACAAAATAGCTACTTTTGTAGTGATATTGTAACATATCAATGTTATAATTTTTAATAAATATTATATATATATATATATATATATATATATATATATATATAATAAAAGAAAAGAACAGAAAGATATTAAATAAAATGTAAAGAAATAAATTCCGTTGCGTGAAACCGCGGTCGATGTGGGCTCATTTTTACATTTAGTATATTGTATTTTTGCTCAACTTTCATATTTTCGTACTTTCGTTTAGAGCACTTTTCTGTTAAGGTTTTCGTCTTGGGTTTTTTTTCTTTCAAACAAGCTCTTGACGCATTGTTCTTGTGCTTGGTTTGTTTCTTTTTTTCTTTCCCTTTATTTAACCCACGAGGTAGTCTTCCTTGGGTTATTGACGATTTAATTTATTTACTGATAGGTTAGCATTGGTTTTCCGGACATTAGTCTTTAATAATTAGTGCTGCTTTATGGTAATTACGTATATTAATATATATATATATATATATATATATATATATATATACTGGGAGCTTAGATACCGGCGCAATGTGGCTTTCCTGTGTCTCTTCTACAAATACTTTCACGGCTTCTGCTCCGATGAACTTAGCTCACTGGTGCCCCCTATATATGAATTTACTCGAGCCACAAGATTAGCAACTAGGTCTAACCCTTTTACTGTGAGCCCATAAATTGTAAACGCAAATTCTACTCTAGAAGCTTCTTTTCTCGCACTTCCCGCCTGTCTGAATTCCCTTCCATTTACTTGTTTTCCCGTCAACTACAATCTCCAATAATTTAAATGTAAAGTCAATAATCATCTCTTATCTCACTGAATGGCATCCTCTCTCTCATGCTCCTTTCTCCGTCCACTCCACTCTCATCAGTATTCTCATCCTTATCTTACCCACTTCCTGACACCCGCTATAACCTGTCACTCTTTCTCAATTTTCCTCCTATGTAACCACCTGCAAAACAGTGGCAGTAAAATGGCTTGCTTGGGGCGATATGATTATAAAAAAACACACATATATATATATATTTCTGTTTGCATGTAGTTACGCGCACATATGTACACACACGCATACACTCACACACACACACACACACACACACACACATATATATATATATTAGTTGTAATTAATTCTATATTGAGATTGGATCTATAAGGGTGGGTTATGCAATATTTAATTTCGGTTTCAAAAGTCGCCTTCATTTCTAATAGACCAAACATACCATACACCTTGTATGTTTTCAATCATCCTTCTATCTTTAATTAAAAATGTCATTTTCTCAAGTAAAAATATCTATGAGCGGCTATAAGCATTTCTAAAAAAGGAATGGAAAACGGTTTGCCCCTGATTTTAAAAGATTTATAATAATAACAATAATAATGATAGCAAACAACTTTAAATCCCGTTAATTAAAAAAAAAATGTCAATTTTTACGTCATTCTGTTGTTTCCTTTCCTTAATGAGGTTGTTTTGTTTTCATTTTTTATAGCGGTTTCCAAATTGAATTTGAAATTATGATGTTATAAGCAGTATAGCCCGGCGTTGCCCGGGTGTAATGAAAGCTTTAAAACTAATCCATGGTCCTGGAGCTCAGACACTTTGGACGTTGGCACGAAAGACAAAATCAATAGTTGTTTTCAGTTAAAGCGAAACCGTAGGCTGAAAGAAAAATGAATGGATGTAAGTCAAAGTTTTTCGTCGTAAACAGAATTTTGAAGGCTAAATAAGTCTTCTGAGTAAATGGTATCATGACTGAGACTAAGACCTATACTTATACCTACTTAGAGCCAAACCCGAAGCAAGAACTAAAATAAAAGGGCTGAAAAAAAAAACAAAACACAAAAAACAGACATACGGGCAGATAAACAGACACACACACAAACATCTTGCCTTATATATATATATATATATATATTATCGATTTTCAGCACTATTGTAAGAACTGCAACCTTGAAACTTCTGAATATCGTTTCTTATGTCTTTGTCTATGAGTGTATCAAATTTGATTAAAATCGGACCACTCCTTCTATAATCCGATTTTATCGATTATCGATTTTCGATATTTATCGGGGGTACCTCGACACAAAACCTAGCTAAGAACACTCTCAGACGCTTATAGTACTCCTGTGTAAATTTTCAAGAAATTCGGTTCAGCCGTTTCGGAATCTATAGGTAACGGATACACACACACAGACACACACACAAATTTCCATTTATAAATAAGTTTAGATTTTCACAACGTTACTATTTTTGTCGGTGTGTCAATCACAGTTAGTTAAGGGCCATACGTTATACACGCGTGGGCGAGCATATCTTGAAAGAGACATGACAGACTGTGCAGAAGATTTTGCCGCGGTAGGTTGCTTTAAAACCTAATCTGTCATGCTATTTTATCCATAGCTGGAGAGAGAAGTGGTGGATTAATATCTTTCCCAGGGGTATTTGCGTGTAAGTGAATTCAACTGGAATTCGAACCCGGCACTCTGATTTCTCATTCGAAGCTGATATCCAATGAACCACAACGCAAATTGCGGTTCCAAAACAAAACTTCTATATTTGCATTGATAAAGTTTGTCAAAGAACGGATTTGCGAGTGACTGAATGAATGACAAAAGTAAATAGCCTCTGAGTGACGCGTTTCATTATGGGATAGAACTTCTTCAGATAACATTTTTATTGATGTAATCAGTTTTATATATAAAACGCAGACGACTTTTTCAGTTTACAACGAAGAGACGTTAAAGATGTTTAATGTTCAAAATGTTGAAGCCTGTTTTACCTAGATGTATCCAGATGTAATCTAGATGTTATCTAAATGTAGACCTTATCTAGATGTTATCCAGATGTTATCTAGATGTTATCCAGATGTTATCTAGATGTTGACATTATCCACATGTTATCCACATGTAGATATTATCCAGATAGTAATTAGATGTTATCTAGATGTTATCCAGTTGTTATTTAGATGTTATCTAGATGCTATCTAGATATGGATATTATCTAGATGTTATCCAGATGTCATCTAGATGTTATATAAATGTTATCTAAATCGTTTCTAGATGTTATCTAGATGTTATCCTAATGTTATCTAGATTAATATGTCATCTAGATGTAGATGACATATTAAAAATCCAGATCTAGATGTTATCTAGAGGTTATCTAGATGTAGATAGTTATCTATATGTTATCCAGATGTTATCTAGATGTTATCAAGATATTATCGAGAGGTTATCTAGATGTTATTTAGATGTAGATGTTATCTAGACGCAGAGGTTATCTAGAAGTTATCTAGATTTTATCTAGATGTAGACATTATCTAGATTTTATCAAGATGTTAAGATGTTATCGAGATGTTATCTAGATGTAGATGTTATCTAGATGTTATCCAGATGTTATCTATATGTTATCTATATGTTATCCAGATGTTATCTATATGTTATCTATATGTTATCTAGATGTAGATATTATTTAAATGTTATCTAGTTGTTATCCAGACGTTATCTAGACGTTATCTAGATGTAGATGTTATCTAGATGTTATCCAGATCTTATCTAGATGTTATCCAGATGTTATCTAGATGTTGATATTATTTAGATGTTATCCACATGCTATCTAGATGTTATCTAGATGTAAATGTTATCTAGATGTTATCCAGACGCAGGCGTTATCTAGAAGTTATCTAGATGTTATCTAGATGTTATCTAGATGTAGATATTATTTAAATGTTATCTAGATGTTATCCAGACGTTATCTAGACGTTATCTAGATGTAGATGTTATCTAGATGTTATCCAGATCTTATCTAGATGTTATCCAGATGTTATCTAGATGTTGATATTATTTAGATGTTATCCACATGCTATCTAGATGTTATCTAGATGTAGATGTTATCTAGATGTTATCCAGACGCAGGCGTTATATAGAAGTTATCTAGATGTTATGTAGATGTAGATATTTTCTAGATATTTTCTAGATTAGATGTAGATGCTGAACATAGAATCGTTGAGCTTTTGATCTCATCTCGTTTTTAGCGTCATTGTTTTAATTTTCCTACAATTCACTAGTAATAATTCTCCAAAGAAAGGAGATATGTTCTGTGATTCATGACGTAAACTTTTCTTGGCCGTTACCGATGTTAGTGCACTTTTAATACATTTTCGACTTCATAAAATTTTTTTTTCTTTTAATCAAAATTGCATGTTTAAGAAACAAATACTTGTATTAAAAACTTAAGGACTGAGATTATTTTTCTTTTGAAAAGATAGATTTTATATTCAGCGACTATTTTATTTTAATTTCTTGAATTGGATCATATGTTTTTCTGGCTTCAGGTTTAATATTATTAATTTGGTATGTGTTAATTATATCTATTATTGTCTATGAAGTAATCGTGAAAAAGATATATTAAGATTTGGTAAATTACTTCCAGTTGTTATTAATTTAGTAGGTAGTATTATTTTCTAGTTTTATAAAATTTGGTGTAATTAGTTTTTTTTTTATTTTGTAAGTCTTCCTCTGAGCATTATATATAAAATAATTATGAAGTTTGTTGAGTTTAAATGTATTTACATAGTATATTCTTTCTAATGTGTGCAGTGAGGGTTACATATTCTAAGTACTCTTAATTAGAAGCTTATAATTAATCCGCAATTTTATTTTATTGTGAATAGATATCGTTTAGCTCATTTCTCCGAGCGGATTTTTGCTACACGTTTCGTATTAAATGCGTTATCAACGCGGTTTGACATGATATTACGAATCGATAACTCGTTTTACTGTTTCATAAGTAAATTCGATTGCAAATCTGACGTTATTTTGTTTATTTATACGACCAGGTAAACTCGTTTTTGAGGGGATATATTAATAAAGCATTGTTAGTATATCGAAAAGACATTAATTCTTGAGGAAAACTATTTTAGAAAGGAAATTTTCTAGAAATCTCAAGAGCAAATTAGGGTCAGACCGATTAAAATAAACAGCTAAACTTTGGGTGTATATGTTGATTTTATAAGTACGTGAACTGTAGAGGATTCAGAAATTAAAATTCTTTATTTTGTTCACGGGGAATAAGTTTTTGTTCCGCGTGCCATTCTTTTCTGGACATCTCAGTGTTCAGTTAATTCCCTTTGTAAATCAAGTCTCCAATGTAAACAGTACAAATAAACAAAAGTGAATATTTACTTTTATAACAAAACAAAATAATGGCAGTGCATTGATTCTTAGGTGGGGACTTAAGTTATTATCGTAAGTTTTATCGGTGCTGTAATCTAAAAATAGAATAAATATGAAAGCAAAACGCGGTATCAAGGATTTTGCTGAAACTTCATAGTAAAAAGTAGTTCCACGATAAGCAATCCAGGAGCTAGACTTAGTTGTCAATGGCTATTTGAACAAGCATGTCATGGGAACATTTAATAGACAGTGGGAGATTATCCCCACTATCACACCCGGTTATGACAACCGTGTATATTCAGTTATTTATTCATTAAGCTCATCAAGAATTGTTTGCATTATCGACAACTAAAACAAAAAAAAGTAGTCTTTCTAATAAGGAATATCATAGAAATTGTATCGTATTGTTTTTTCTATCGTATTCAATAAAACAGTTAAAGCTTAGAAATCCTACGTTAAAAATTAGGCATTAGACATAGGAACGTGTCTCTTATTTGTCTTCCTTTTTACATATATATATATATATTGGCAACGCGATAACTATCTATTCCTTTTTCATTTTCTTTTAATTTTAGTTGCCATTTGCCGGAAGCCTGATAAATAGCATGTGTGTTCTTATATATATATATATATATATATATATATATATAGTCATCCGCAGACAGATCTGTTTCGCTGTATCACATTTTCATCAGTACGGCTTTACCGATTGCTTTTTTAACCAGGATTGAAACCCGACCGAAATGGCGTCAGTCGGCGACTATGAGCGTTCGGCGGAAGTGGGTAGACTTTTTAGCGCATATCATTATACGCGCTCAATAGCTAGCGCGCTCTAATTCATTTCACTGAAACAAACGTTAAATCATAAAAAGGTAAATAAGTAAGTTACCAATCATTTGTGTTAAATTGAAATTCAGCTTAGCTGATATAATGCATTTAAATATTATGATATCATTATATTATTACTTTTATTATTAGATTATTATATTAGAATAATATTTAAGAATAACTTTCTTTTAAGGTTTTCTTTATAGTCATTTTTTTCATTCAGGGAGAGAATGAGAGCGTGTCCGTTTACTGTGGCGGCCGGCGTTTTTTGTATTGGGTGGAAATGAAAATTGGTTTTGAAGTAGAAAAGTGAAATATAATCGTCTTTTGCCAAAAGGAAAGCTTAATGGAAATGGACGTCAAACAATAATGTTGGGGGGGGGGGGAATGTCTTTTATTTCTACTGCTATTATTTATACTTAATCAACTTTCACAATTGGAATGTCTGGCGGCCGTGGCAAGATACCAAGTGGCATCAACTCTTTTCAATATTCCATCACTCTGGTATTCTAGTGGGGTTTTAGAGATACCGTCTTTTAAATGACATTGGTTCTTTACTAGACTTCTAGTTCTTGTAGCCTCTTTCTAAAGCTGTTCCAAGATATCTGCTAATAATTGATACTTTCAGTTCCTTGGCAACGCGATAACTGTCTATTCCTTTTTCATTTTCTTTTAATTTTAGTTGCCATTTGCCGGAAGCTTGATAAATAGTATGTGTGTTCTTTCTTTCATTTTATAACGACCAGGTTTGGCTTGTATTGGGTGATATTTTTAAATTTTCTAAATTCTAGAAATGTGTAACTTATTATCCTTCAGAATAATTCCTGGTTTCTGCAGATGCAATTTGTTTGATAGGGGTCAAAGTTTAAATGAATGGTGATGCAATTCTCATTGCATTTCTATTCATTCCCAGTCATGTCTCTTATAATTTTAGTTAATTTACAGCATGCATATTATTATTTTGTCATTTTTCATCATATTTTAATTTCTGCTATGGTCGCACTACCAACCAAGTCTTCGGGAAGACCTAAGGCAGGTCGTGATGTGTTGTTATGGCTCCATTTCATGTTTTTTTATCTCCCCTATCATCCCTAGCGTTACATAGACAAAGTTCTCCTTAGTGTGTGGGCTGTACTTAACAAGACAATTTTTTGTATATCTCTTAAGCTTGGGTTTCCAGGGATTCTTTCAATGTGTTGTTTTGTTCCATTTTTTATCATTCCAAGTGCACCTACTATCACTGGCATGATTCTTGTTTTCAATTTCCACATTTTTTCTATTTCAATTTCCAGGTCTTTATATTTTGACAGTTTTTCAAATTCCTTGGTTGCTATGTTACAATCCGCTGGACAAGCCACATCCATTAATAGGCAAGTTTTTTCTTTCTGGTTTAAAAAAGAATCACCTATTATTATTATTATTATTATTATTATTATTATTATTATTATTATCTTCTCTTTATCCGCACAGTTTTCTTTAACTTTCAACTGACGATTTTAAATTATGTGTGTTCTCTATCAAGCCGTACGACACCAGGCAGCAACTTTCGCACAATATTCCTAGTGTTAAGCAACGCAGACTTCTGAAGCAATGAGATACGGTGCTTTAATTATTGTCTTAATGGATGGCTTTAATAGTAGCTTGAATGTCCCAAAATCTAGCAATCTCAGTCAGGATGTCGGTGTACTTAAACTTGTCAGTTTCTTTTTTGACTATGACATCATCGTGTTAAAAAAGAGCCATATCGATGGGGAGGCATATTCTTGCTCTTTTTTTCTTTTTTCTCTAAACAACGGTAGTATCGAGATTAGTAACCTCAAGGTTGCAGTCACTCTAGAGGCTGAAACCCCACAGAATATTGACTTTGTCGTTTTCTCTCACCTTCACTGGTTGGTAGCGTGTCCGTTTCTAGTCACTTTGTCGTCTAGATTTCTTACATAAACACAAATACAAACGGGAAACCATGTTATGGTATCTTCCAAATTTATTTGGTGTAGACATTCCAAAGATTTTATTTTTATTATGTGTTGCGTGGTGGGGACAGTTGAAATGATTTCTTATTTCCTCGGTTTTTAGGTGTCTCTTGTAAATATGTGGTGTGTGAAGGATTGAGAGATGATGGATGGGTTCTTGTGGTGAGTGTGCAAATTGTAATGAGTGATTGGGTCGTGATAGTGTTTAGTTAGGTATAGGATAGATACTGAAGACCACCTTCTACCCATCCCCCTTTTCGGCCATGTGCCACAATTTGTGTATTTTTTACATGAATAAATATTCAGTTAAAATGATTTCAGTTGTGGCTCCGTCCTCGGATAAAATGCAGCTTCGTTGTATGTTTGGCTGAGGACGGATATGCGGCTGAAAGAAATTAGATTGAAAAGTGCCAAACAACAGGAGGCCAATCCTCCAGGCATTACCTCTCCTTCGGAAGGGAGATGAGTTTATTGCCCGGCGTCGGAGGCGTCACCAAAAGAAGAAGTGCCGAGGAGGTTTTGGAATTTTTCTACAGCTCTACCGATAAACCAACCTAAAAACTGACATAGTGTCGCATCTTTTGCATGGTGGGTACAAAAGTAAGTACCAACAGTCGAATTGATTTCAGAGTAATCTTACTGCCTAGAAGTGTTGAATTCAAGTCTGATAAAGTCCAACGGATTGAATGAGGCTAATGATGCCTCCCCATCATTCCCACCTCTTTTTATAAGACATAATAAAAAATTGAGTCAGATTTGTTCAGAACGGATCTAACTTTATGTCCATCCCCACCCTGTATAGATCTCTAAAGTTAACTTTTCCTTAGGACATTAGCAGGCTGTCCCTTGATGACTCCATCAAAACTGTAATGGGCACTGGATCAATGAGACAGTACTTCGTAGTCCTGCCCCGGGACATGTTTGGTGCAAATCCCCAACACTAATTGGACTGATAATTACTCTGGTTTAGCTAGTGTGAATGGCCGAGGCCTGAGACTAGCAGGGCGTGTCTCAGCCGTAATCTTCAGCGCCTCGATGTGGGTGTATGTTGTATACAGCAGACCTGTTTTTCAACTCACGACCGTGAATATATTCTTTCTAGTAGGCTTGCCCACTACTCAGTATGTTTTGATGGACGCTCGAGATGTGTTTCCTGGCTAGTGAGTGAGCCTTTGGATACAGTTTGTGCTATTGTTTTCTCAGATCCGGCGGACAGACTTTGCATGCTGGATGTTACTATAAAGGATAAGTCTCTGAGTTTATGCGCCCACCATGCAAGATTTCCAGGGCCAGTCGAATCTAATGATACATCAAGAATTGACGAGGGATGTAGTTGGAAATAAGTGGTGAGAATCTTTAAAATCTAAGATTAGGTCGTTTTCTGCGGAATCTATCTAGGTTAGCAGCACGAACGGCAGTAGAAACAAAAGTTGATCGGGTAATTAAATCGCGTGTTAGTATGGACGTAGCGGTAGCTAGGGCGGAGCAGAAGGATCAAGCTCTCGTAGTTAGGGTTAGGTTAAAGAGAATGTCACCTGAGGCAACGAATATTGCCGCTGAATTGCATGTAGAGGAACTGAGAAATGCGGTGTAGATGAGGTAAATAACTTCAGGCCTTTGACAATGTTAACTACAGAGCTAAAGATTTTAGCCAATGTCCTAGTCAGCTGTTTTCAGGCTGCCTTCTCTATTCTGATTGGGCCTGAGCAGACTTGTGCTTTGAAGAGAAGAACTATTCAGAACAACCTTGATTTGGTACGCTTGATTATCGAGGAAATCTACACTAAATCCGCGCTGATTAATTTCGATCAGTCCAGAACATTTGATAAGGTTGACAATCGTTTTCTGGAGTCTGTCCTTCCGGCAGCTGGTTTTGGGCCGTACTTTTGCACGTGGATTCGACTTCTATACGCATCCCCCAGTGCGCTGGTGGGAGTGACTGGGGTACGATCGGAGCCTTTCCGCCGGATCTGAGAAAACAATAGCACAAACCGTATCCAAAGGCTCAGTCACTAGCCAAAAAACACATCTCGAGCGTCCATCAAAACATACTGAATAGTGGGCAAACCTACTAGAAAGAATATATTCACGGTCGCTAGTTGAAAAACAGGTCTCCTGTATACAACATACACCCACACGTACTATTCGTTAAGGTTGTCCGTATTACGTTCTTGCGTGTGAAGCGTTCCATCGCAGGTTGAAGGCGAACCCGGTTCTACGCGGGATTTCCTTACCTGGTGCTACCACCTCGGCCAGGTATTCTACCTATTCTGACGACGTTTTGACTCTTGTGTGGAACAAAACCAAAATTGACGAAGTCAGCAAAAAAATCAGAGGGTGACAGGGGCCAAGATCAACCGCGATAAGTCTATTGGCTTCCGGTTGGGAGTTTTGCTTCCCAGGCCTTTTCTCTGGACTGACGGACCGGTCAAGATTCTCGGTGTCTTGTTCGGTCCTGATCGTCAGTTGGAAATATGTTGGTCGGAGATCAAGGGAAGATCATCTGTGGTCTCGGCGGAAGTATGTGTTTCACACATCTACCATATTCTCCTTTACTGACTCTGTGCTTCCACTTCCGTATGGCATATTAATGACATTATTCAGGGTCATATTCTCCTTGTTGATCCAAAGAGCCCTTCGCATCACCAGTCAGGTGAGTGATGCCTCGTTACTAGTGAGCTATTCGGGCGCCTAAGGTTATATTCCAAGGTGCATCGCGAGATCTGTTGGCGCCACCCTTCTGAGTGCGGTCTGGGAATGCCTGGCTTTGAGATTCGTCAACATACGCTTCACATTGCCTTCCTTGACAGAATGTGTTTGTAAGCAGATCGGAATGGCAAATTCTGGAAGGAAAACGCCCACAAAAATTTCCCGTCCCTAAGAAGTGTGCATTCGATTACCTCGAGGTGAGTGCTCCTTCTATCGTGAATGTCGGCTAGCCCTTAAGTACATCTTACGGGCGACGGATGGCTTCTCTAACGTCCAGATGTTGTCTCTTCGGGCATTATATCGGGTGCTACTGAGGAGGTCCGTTCAAGATCATCTGATCGACGAACTCAGTTTTACTAAGCGGGAAGTTCTCTCTGTATGGCCTTGGGCAACCAGGTTGAAATGCCTCACTACTAACGAGGCATCACTCACCTGACTGATGATACGAAAGACTCTCTGGATCAACAATAAGCTTTCTTCAGCGGGTTTGGTAGTTCGCCCAACTACGTCCGCTGCGGTGAGTCGGTGGTAGAGTCTTTGTCTCACACCTTCTTCAACTGCAAGGTCGTACTACTGTTGTGCAAGTTGCTTGAAAACTTCATGGTTCGCATGTTGCGCGGAAGATTCTTTGTCCTTAAGGTCGCTTCTGTTGAAGCATTATGTGAACGAATACTTACTAGGTGTTATGAGAGTCGTGATATGGACGACGCGAAAGAAGGAATTTTTAAGTTTTCCTCTTACTAACTGATCTTGTTCTTTAAGCATCAGCTTGAAGTCAAGATCAGAACGGAAAGGCGACGACTCCCTCCATCATAATTTGGTAAAAGGCAGGTAAATATTGAGCAAATCTGTTGAATGAAAGGAGCTGACTTGGAGCGACATTTTCATGCCGGTTCGGTATTAGGTCATTGGTGATCCTGCAGTAAACATAGTCAACTCCACCCGAAATTAAGATAGTTTACGTTTGTTTTTCTTTTTTGCTTCAACTTTGGCACCACTTTTAATTTTTTTTGTTCTCACTTTTTTAATTTAATTCCCCCAACCTATTCCCCGTTAGATGACTAGGTATGTTAGTTCCCTGGTAGTTGCGAGCAATTTTCCTTCGTTTTTGAATGTGTTTATTTCGTATTTGATGTTGTTTCGATGAGTGTGTGGCTGTGTATATGTCTGTTTGATTTTTACAAGCCCCGCTAAAATTTCGCCCTGCGAACTAATGTCTCTGTCACGATTAAAGATTGTGTGTGTGTGGGGGGGGGGGGGTTATTATTAACAACAATTTTGTTTAGTTTTTGTAAATAGTATTATTCAGTGTATAAATATTCATCTGGGTTTTCAATTTTGAATTTGTCATCCCCCGCCACAGACAAATTGTACATATGGGTTTAGTTAGATTTCATAGAGTCTTTGATATGGTGCTTGTAGTAAGAATGTGATGCTTTGTTGTAAGGGATATTGTATAGTCTACCTGCCTCAGCGAATGAGGCCAGCTAAGTTAATGTTAGACAGATGAAGACCAGCCTTATCCAACGCCATTCTTTACCTTGTACCAAATTTTTTGTATACATACAAAAATAAATACTAACAGTTGAATTGATTGAACGCTGGATAACCGACACACGCACTAGTCTTGTAATCCTCTTCTGTTGTATTAACTGTTAAATATACACTATTTCTATAACACGTGTTTTATTTTTTAACCCTTTCACTTGGTCACAACATTATTATTATTATTATTATTATTATTATTATTATTGTTATTTACATTTACGCTATTACTTCAGATGACTGATATTTTTGGAACATTATCTTAGATGAAATAGGTTATTGGAATCCGACAGAACGATATGTTAAAGACAAATGGAAAATATTTACAAATTTAATAAAAGCGAAACATGTTGAATTTATAAACGTTTTTTTTTTGTTCCTCATCATATGTGTGTGTGTTTATACGTCTAATGTGTGTGTGTCTGTGTGTGTGTGTGTGTGTGTGTGTGTGTGTGTGTGTGTGTGTGTGTGTGTGTGAAGATGTGTACTGTTCAATTTTTGGCATGAATTCGGAGATGTAATTTCGAGAGCCGGTTAAAGGTTCTTATGTTCAATTCAGACATGCCAATCTTTTGTTCTTTGCAGAATTAAATATCGATTTCCTTTTTTTTTTTCGTTTAATGATTAAGATCGTTGTATAGTTTCTACCTACAAATTCTTCGATATTTGGACGCAAGCATAAGCCAATTTTACCAGCACTGATTTGCAAGGCTTGAAAATTTTTGAACACCGTTTCTCTTTGTGCAATATAAAACTAAATTTGGCAACTATCAAAAATAAATTCTTTCTCAGTTCGGTAACTGATGTATTTGCTAATTTACCATCAAACTTTGGTAGACAAAATAAAGATATTACATATTGTGTTTCAAGAAGGACGAATCTTTCAATTCGGAATTCTGGCTTAATACGCCCTTGTCACGGTTCGAATCTACTTTCTGTCAGATCAAAAATCTCTCCAATAAGCAGATTTTTTTCTCAGTTGGCTGGTTGTTTTATTTAACGGCAATCAACCTCTATGGATTATTTAATGCCAAAATCTAAATACTTTGTACAAAATTTTATTTTTATGGAAAAAAAAATGGTTTTACTGGTACAAATCTTACTAATTAAGCCATAGATATGGGGAAAAAGGTTGATTTATACCCAAAGGTATTCGTGAGTAATTGAACATAACGATCGTAACGAAAATTGAACCTCAGCTCTCTGATAATTAATCCTGGGCCGTTATTTATTACGCCATCAGCACATCCATTCTTACAGCATTTAGTATTCCCAAGCGGCCAACCGTCTAGGTACTGACCAGGCTCAACGCTGGGTAACTTTGATGAATGTAACGGGAATAGCTGTTCTAACGTAATACGGCCGTAAATTATTTTTGTATATTGTAAGCATTGTTCTAGAGCCTCTGCACCAAGAGACAATTATCTGCGCTTTAAATGTTTTGTTTTTCTTTTAATTTATCTTTTCTTTTCAAAGAACGCATAACAATTTCGAATGGCAGCGTTTTTCCAGTTCATTCTCAACGCTGGTTGATCGGAATTTCACGCTGATTTTTAAATGACATGCATGTTCACTTGCATTTCTAAATGGACATGTTTGATTTTTTTATTTTCATGTGACATTATCAAACGTTTAACCTTTTCTTTATTATCAGAAGATGAAAATTTGTTTTTTTTTTTACCGCTAATAACTATCAATGATAATACGAAACTGTATTAAGAGATTCATAATGTAATAGATGAGAGTATCGAAAAATGTCGAATTCTCTTCTCAAGACCTGAACAAATGGGACTGGAAAAAAAAAATTCAGCATTCGCTTGTAGATTAAAATATGATCAATTACATTTATACTGTCACCGTTTATTAACTTGATTTGTCCGCTACAAAAAGAATCGAGGTTAAAGGTTTTTTACGTGTTTTTGTGAATATTTTAAAACCTCCATTGATACTTCCTCCGTAACAAATGTTTGCTTATTTCATTGTCAAATAGCCTTAACAAATCAGCTAATGAGGTATTCCTCTGCGCAGTAACTACACTCACTAATAGGACTGAGAATAATAGATCTTTCTTTTATAATCTAAATCTAAATCTAATCTAAACTTATTTATAAATGGAACTTTGTCTGTCTCTGTGTATCTGTGTGTCCGTTACCTATAGACTTCGAAACAGTTGAAGCGAATTTCTTGAAAAATTACACAGTTGTACTATAAGCATCTGCGAGGGTTCTTAGCTAGGTTTTGTATTGAGGTACCCCCGATAAATATAGAAAATCGATAATCGAAAAAATCTGGTTATAGAAGGAGTGGTCCGATTTGAATCAAATTGGATACACTCATAGACAAAGACATAAGAAACGACATTCAGAAGTTTCAGGGTTGCATTTCTTACAATAGTGCAGAAAATCGATAATATATATATATATATATATTGGAGTAGATAGATCTATCTATCGCCCGGTTTATACTCCACCCACGTCTATTGAACAGGTTAAGAGGCTCATCCCTTGTTTCCTATTTAGGATGTGGTTTCTGGCTTTCTCTTTTCCAATCTTCTCACTTTGTTTTTTTTTTTCAATTGGAGTAGATAGATCTATCTATCGCCCGGTTCACACTCCATCCACGTCTATTGAACAGGTTAAAAGGCTCATCCCTTGTTCCCTGTTTAGGATGTGGTTTCCGGCTTTCTCTTTTCCAATCTCTTCACTATTAGGTAGCCCCCTGCACATCAGTGGCGTTACCGCCTTGCTCGGGGTGATACGATTAAAATATATATATATATATATATATATAAGGCAAGAAGTTTGTGTGTGTGTCTGTTTATCTGCCTGTATGTCTGTATTTTTTTCAGTCCTTTTATTTTAGTTTTTGCTTCGGGTTTGGTCTAAATAGGTATAATTGTACTTCTTAGTCTCAGCCATGATACCATTTACTCAGAGGACTTATTTAGCCTTCAAAATTCAGTTTACGACGAATAAACTTATTTGATATCGATATCAGGAAATCAATATTTGACTTACGTCCATTCATTGTTCTTTCAGTCTACGGTTTCGCTTTAACTGGAAACAACTAAGAGTCTTAGCTCCAGGACCATGGATGAGTTTTAAAGCTTTCATTACACCCGAGCAACGCCGGGCTATACTGCTAGTAAGACTTCTGGCCCTGAAGAGGCCGCAAATCACCTGTGAAAAAAAGTGAACTTAAGAGAGAAATAGATTATAGATATATGTTTCAATATACATAAAAAGTAGCTAAAAGTTGTGAAAACGTTCGTAATGGAGATCTTCAAAACGTCAATTCCGCGATTTCTTCCGTTTTTCGTGATCACGGAATATCTGCGTTTCGATAGTAGGTTATTTTGTTTAAAATACCATTTATTGTGGGTTCAGTATGTTCGGGGGGCGCAAGTTGCATTCTGCGGGTAGAGTGGACGCAAGGCGCATTCTGCGGGAGGGGGGCGATGTTGCTAAGCACGGCACTGGTATTTAACTATGCTTCAATTATCCTTAATTAAAACTTTTTTTTTTTTTTTTTTTAATCATCTCACCCCAAGCAAGGCATTCCACTGCCACTATTGCGCATGGGGCTACATAGGGGAAGGTAAAGAGAAGGAGTGGATAGACATAGGGAATGTCAGGAGAAAGGTGATAGATGAGTAAGGATAGCGAGGATGAGTGTCGGGCAGATGGGAAGAGTGCTTGATAGAATGGGAGCAGGTTAGTGTGTTAGGAGGTGTCTATTGACCTTACATTTAAACTCCTGGAGATTGTAGCCGTCAGGGAAGCAATCGTTTGGAAGAGAATTCCACAGTCGGGAAGTGCGAGGAAAGAAACTGTTGGAGTAGAAGTTACGGCTGCATTTTATCGGTTTCACTGTAAAAGGGTGGGATTTAGTTGCTAATCTAGTATCTCGTGCAAATTCGTATTTAGGAGGCACCAGTGATCTAAGTTCATCGGAGCAGAAGCCGTGAAAGTATTTATAGAAGAGACACAGCGAAGCCACGTCTCGCCGGTGGGAGAGAGACTGCAGGCGGTCTGCCAAGTCGGTATCTATCACATTACAGACCCTCCTCTGAACCTTATCGAGAAGCCCGAGGAGAACAGCAGGGGCACCCGACCAGATATGGCAGCAGTATTCAATGCACGGGCGGATGGTAGATTTGTAAATGTGCAGGATAGATTTAGACGGAAAAAACTTCCGGGCCCTACACAGAGAACCGACTTTCATAGCAGCGGATTTAGCAATGGATTCGATATAGTCATTCCATTTGAGGTCCGCTGAAAGTGTGAGACCAAGGAGGCGTAGTGTTTTACTCTCTGGGAGGCAAGCCTGGTCCATGCTAATGGGAGGTAGGTGAGATTGTCGATGATGGTTAATTGACAGTAGCTTCGTTTTAGAAGCATTAAAATTTAAACTGTTGCTGGGTCGTTATCAGCGAGGGTCATGTATGCTATCTCATCTTATCGCATGCCTGGTGACATGATTATGGAAAAAGACGTAGCTAAGACTTTATTAAAATACATTTCTTTTTAGTTTTCTCCACCTAGTATTGTTAAAGGACGAGCTGATTGCTACTGTGGCTTCCGATCATTATGTTAGGAACATACACTCACGTGGAGGCAAGCGGAAAATTACGCAACTACAGGAGGGTCAACTAAGTAAACAATGAGAATCGTGCTCACTTAGAAGCAGTCTCCCATTGTAAACTCAAAGAAAGAAACAAATAAACAAAAAATTAAAGTTTACGTGATTTTTTGGCGCCCCAGGCAATCAAACAGGCGCCCAGAAATATTCTAAAGGAAATTTCGTGACCTTCTCAGGAGATGATTAAAAGAATTAACAAATAAATTAAGCAAACATTAAACAAATATTCTGTTATATCTCTTCACTGTCTACGTGTGCCTCTATATATCAAGAGACTTGTGTTTATTGCTGAGTTGAATTGTAAAGACGAGTCAAATCACGTATATTTCTCAGTATTGGACAGAGAAAAAACGCGACAAACCTCGCAACTCTGTATATTGTTGTATTTACAGATCTAAACTTATTTATAAATAGAGCTATGTCTGTGTGTGTGTCCGTTACAAATAGACTTCGAAACGGCTGAACCGAGTTTCTTGAAAATTTTCACAGTTGTACTATAAGCGTCTGCGAGTGTTCTTAGCTAGGTTTTGTGTCGAGTTACCCCCGATAAATATCGATAATCGAAAAATTCGGGTTGTAGAAGGAGTGGTACGATTTGAATCAAATTTGATACACTCATAGACAAAGACATAAGAAACGATATTCAGAAATGTCAAGGTTGCAGTTCTTACAATAGTGCAGAAAATCGATTATATATATAAAAGGCAAGATGTTTGTGTGTGTGTGTCTGTTTATCTGCCTATATGTCTGTACTTTTTTCAGCCCTTTTATTTTAGTTTTTGTTTCGAGTTTGGCTCTAAGTCGGTATAATTGTAGTTCTTAGTCTCAGCCATGATGCCATTTACTCAGAGGACTTATTTAGCCTTCAAAATTCAGTTTACGACGAAAAAAACTTATTTGATATAGATACCAGGAAATCAAAATTTTACTTACATCCAATCATGTTTCTTTCAGTCTACGGTTTCGCTTTGACTGAAACCAACTATTGCTTTTTAGTCTTTCGTGCCAACGTCCAAAGTGTCTGAGCTCCAGGACCATGGATTATTTTTAAAGCTTTCATTACACCCGGGCAACGCTGGGCTATATTGCTAGTAATAAAAAAGTGACTCTGACTATAAAGAGGTTTACCCAATTATGCATTATGTGATAATCTCGACAAGCTCTGAAGAGCGTTCCAGCATTTTAGGCAAGTCATATTCTTGAAAGATCTTCTTGTACTTAATTTGGATAAAAAAAAACCTGGGAACATCGACAAAGGAAGTAATAATGTGTCTCTGCAGCCATTTTACTTGTATTTCTTCATTGTTCTTTTCTATGATGTAAAATCAGTTGTAAAGCATCTTTTATTATTAATGATCGTTGTGGTATAAGTTCGAATTCTTATCGAGTTCGTTAAATACAAATGTAACGTAAATAGCACTAGAAAAAAAAAAGAATGACTCCATCTCTTCACTACACCCCTATGCGTTGATTAGATGTGCAGACTGGGTCCTATAGTCTTGGTTGTCATCCAATTTAGTGTTGAAAGTAACAATGACCTACTGCTTGAACATTTTCTGCTTAGTCAGTCGCAAAGAGAGAAAGACATGATCACCCAAGTAGGTACCACATAAAAAAGGCGAAAATTGGTCGTTTATTCCTGCGAGTATTATATTAGAAATTGCTAAACTTTTTCAAAATACCATGGTAAGATTGTAAACACCTACGCCTAAGCTTTTCGGGTGTCATTAAAAATATGATGTAGGTTGGTTGGTTGTTTTTATGGCATATCAACCTGGCGGGTCATTTATTGCCAACTAAATTTTATTTATTTATTGCTGATAATACCTTTTCCTTTCAACAATTTATTGTTATTTTTATATAAGTTTTGTGTCTAGTAATACTTTTTTCTTTTCGAGTATCAAGATTCATTGGGATTTGTTTTTAAGGGCAGGGTCCCCAAGTCCTACCCTGTTATTTAACCCATAACTGGAGGGAAGGGTCCCCAAGTCCTACCCTGTTATTTAACCCATAACTGGAAAGAAGGGACGGATTAATACCTTTCCCAAGGGTAACAGTGCTTAAGTGAATGCAGGGTATTCAACTGGAATTCGAACTCGGCTCACCGATTTCTCTTTCCGAGCCGATATCCACTGCACCACAACGCACATCCGTCCATAAACGCTTACAGCACCTAGTATTCCCAAGCGGTCACCCATCTAAGTACTGACCAGGCTCAACTTCGGTGATCGAGCGAGAACCGGTGTATACAACATGATATGGCCGTAAGCCTATGATGTAGGAATAAAGTCGGGAAGTTACCATAAGAGACGTAATCCAACCTCTCAACCATATCGCTGGAACTCGAATTTTTGACATGTTGGCTGTGATTGAAGGGTGTTGTTTAGCACCAGAATACAATCATTGCGTAAACGTCCTGCTCTATGTCGACAAAAACCTTCTATCATCTTTCAAGTTTTGAGCTCTATTTGTCAAAGGTTTACGAACAGAACACTTTTTAAACCTGGAACGCAGATGCCACCAAGTTTTTCGTCGACAGCTGAAATTTGAATTTTGCTGTGATTAATTTTTTTTTCAGGTTATGGGATCATCCACTTTCTCCACAGTAAGGTTATGCAATCACATTTCATCCAGAAAGTTCTCTTCATCTTTTCTATCTATCTACTATATGTGACGTGACTCTTCAGGATATGAGTGTCCATAGCTCTCAATAAAAATTATACCTCTTTGGAGTATTTTTCTTTTTATTATCCCAGATAAATCTGTTTTTTTTCCATCGTTAGGAAGATGAGTCGACGGACTTTCACCATCGATTATAGCTTCCATATGTTTTGTAAGTGACAAATTTCCCAACTCTTATTTCTTTATTATGTGTACGCTTCAGACTTTAAGCATAATTGACCTTTTTGTCACCATTTTTCGTAAAACTTCCTCATTAACACAAATAATTCATTCACGATAGGCTTACGGCCTATCACGTTGAATACACTGATTCTCGCTCGATCACCGAAGTTAAGCAACGTTGAGCCTGGTCAGTACTTAGATGGGTGACTGCTTGGAAATAGCAGGTACTGTTAGCGTTTAGTGACGAATGTGTGTCGTGGTGCAGTGGATATCGGCTTGGCAGAGAAATCTGTGAGCCGAGTTCGAATTCCAGTGGAATACCCTGCATTCACTTAAGCACTGTTACCCTTGGGAAAGGTATTAATCCGTCCCTTCCCTCCAGTTATGGGTTAAATAACAAGGGTAGGACTTGGAGACCCTGCCCTTAAAAAAACAAAAATCCCAA
The DNA here is from genome assembly GCA_037127315.1 of Ascarosepion bandense. Lineage (NCBI taxonomy): Eukaryota > Metazoa > Mollusca > Cephalopoda > Sepiida > Sepiidae > Ascarosepion > Ascarosepion bandense. Next base: position 2,548,294 of record JBBBDQ010001220.1, on the reverse strand, counting down.
TGAATCTTAAAAAAACAAAAATCCCAATGAATCTTGATACTCGAAAAGAAAAAAGTATTACTAGACACAAAAAACTTATATAAAAACAACAATTAATTGTTGAAAGAAAAATGTATTACCTGCAATAAATAAAATTTAGTTGGCAATAAATGCCCCACCGAGATGTTGATGTGCCATAAAAACAAAACAACCAATCATTCATGATATTCTCAAAATATATAGAATCACATGTTATATTCCTTTCAAGTGTGATGAAATTGTTTAGTATTCGCCCTTTAATAGGAGGAATGATAATACATAGCAGTTCATCAATCTTTTCTTTGTTTTTAATGAAATTCTTCGGTATCTTAATACATTGTTTAATTTCTGGAAAACATTTTTCGATATGGTGAAGTGGATATCGACTCGGAACGACAAATCGGGGAGCCGAGTTCGAATTCCAGTTGGATTCATTGCATTCATTTACGCACAACTACCCTTGAGAAAGGTATTAATCCGTCTCTTCTCTCCAGTTACTGGTTAAATAATGGGACAGATTAGGTTCTATAGCCTTGGCTGGCAACCAGTCTACCGTACAAATAATGGCAACCTACTGCCGGATAATCTTCTGCACTGTCAGTCATGTCTCTTTCGAGACATGATCTTCCAAAGCGTGTATCACTTATGGAACTCAACTGACTGATGAGCCTTCAGATTTCGGTGTCATATTTTCCGTGTTCTGGTTAAATGTTCCTATTTGCTTTATTCCGATGTCTTTTATGCGTAACTCACATCTTGAGATGTTTTTACTATGTTTTGTCTTCTTCAAAAGAAAAGAGTTGCCCATACGGTGGAACTGTTTTTTACAAACAATTGTTTTGGCCACCGAAGTTGATCTTCCTTGGTATGAAGAAATCTTTTAAATGATCACAATTCTATATTTTTATTGTTTTCGAAGACAGCCATTTTGTTGGGACGTCATCTATATACGCGTTTTATGTTAAGGTTCGTCTGGCTCTTACAAGTGTCATTACACCGCCCGTCTAATCGTTGCTTTGTGCTTACGGGTCGATTGATGTCAATCTATTATTTAAGATTCGGTGATCTCTCTAAATAATAAGAAAAATTATTCTACGAATATTGAAACTGATAATATAATCTCGCCTTTCGGCGCACAAAACTTAAAGAAAGTTCATTTTCTATCGTTATTCCTAATACAAAAATAGGCAACAATATTGTCGACAGAGATAAGAATATTTGCAGTTAAAGATAATGACTATTTTTATGTTAAGGAAACATTTCTAGTATTGTTGTGGATAGTTATCTTTTTCCCAAATATTTGGAGAAGTTTTGATCCTCGCCATCTGCCCTAAAAAAACAATGCGTTTATTGAACTCAAACGATGGCAATGAGACGGTTTCGCTACGTAAACTTGATTGTTTTTGCTGAACTATTTTAATCTGGTTGATAAAAGAAACAGGCTGATTTTTATTTTCAATAAAATATTACATCTATTTCCGAAATTTGGCAATAAGTTACTTCAGTAAACTGTTTTAATATCGAATAACATGTAGGAGGTGTCAAACAAAGATTAGTTTTATGGTAAATGAGGATATTTTTTTTTGTCAAATATAAACAGGTTCATCTTCCGCTGAACTGTTAGGCTATACTTACTGCTGGTAGAGATTGTTAGATTAAAAACAAATATTTTTTCCAGTGTTTTCGCGGAAGACAGATGTAGTTGTCATATGTGTTTTTGTTTTAATCAAGAATTTCTATTTGTTGAAGATATAGTGTGAAAAATCTATAAAGACTACGAAAAAAAAACAACAAAAACAAATAACCAATTGAGATACCAGGAAAAAATAATTGCAAAACAAGTTCAAGTAATAAATAAGATATTTTGAATGTAAAAACGTACACAGACAGACAGACAAACACACACATGAAAAGGAATAAAAACGTTGTCCTATAAATATATAGGAGGCATTTATAAAACCGAATATGGTTTGAAAAAAAAAAACGATATCGAACGAAATAAAAAAGGAGGCAGAGATTTTATGAAGTATTTATTACGTCCAATAGAAATAAAATAATAATGTTTGACTGTGTAAAAGGTACTCCTGTCGTTAGCTTCCATATATTTTGTAAGTGACAAATTTCCCAACTCTTATTTCTTTATTATGTGTACGCTTCAGACTTTAAGCAAAATTGACCTTTTTGTCACCATTTTTCGGTAACAGCAGAATCCGAGTGACTATGTTTCTGAAGTAAGAAAAGAACTATATTTTTTTAATCATATCACCACGAGCAAGGTGGTAACGCTACTGATGTGCAGGGGGCTACATAAGAGTAAAAGAACTAGATAGAAGAGAGTGAAGAGAATGACAAACCATTTAGAAAGGAGCAAGAGAAGGAAGGGAATACAGGTGTGATGACAGTTGCAGAGGCGGAGAGAAAGGAAACGATATACAGGGTGGTGAGGAAAGAACTACGGTCAAGTGGTTAAGAGATGAGTATTGATCTTGCATTTGGATTCCTGGAGGTTGTAGCCGTCAGTAAAGCAAGAGTAAGGAAGCGAGTTCCACAGGCGGGATATACGAGAAAAGAAGCTGCAAGAGTAGAATTGTCGTCTGCATTTGGTTGATCTCACTGTGAATGGGTGAGACCCAGTTGCCGTTCTGGTTGCACTAGTAAACAGCTGTTGCAAGGGCATCAGTGACTTAAGTTCGTTGGAGCAGAAGCCATGGAAGTATTTATAGAACAGACAAAGGGAAGCCACATCCCGTCGGTGGGAAAGTGGCTGGAGTCGAGCCACCAAGTCGGTACCTACCACATGACTGATTCTTCTTTGGAGCCTGTCAAGAACACCGAGATGAACAGCAGGGCCACCCGACTATATATGGAAGCAGTGCTCCATGCATGGACGAATGGTTGATTTGTATATATGCAGGATGGTTTCAGGCTGGAAAAACATCCTGGCCCGACATAGTGACCCAACCTTTCTAGCAGCGGATTTAGCTATTGACTTAATGTAGTGGTTCCACTTGAGATCAGAAGAGAGGGTAAGGCCGAGGAAGCGCAGTGTATTGCTATCGGGGAAACTCGCTTGGTCCATGCTTATGGGAGGCAGGAGAGGTTGTCTGTGATGATTGACATACAGCAGCTTGGTGTTAGACGCATTGAAATTTACAAGCCACTTCTTACCCCAATTCACCACAGAATGTAGACATGATCGCCTCTAGAGTAGCGCTTTTCGTGAGTTATTTGGTATTAAGCGAAGTGAAAAGGGAGAGGCTCCTTCTTCATGTTATT